>JANZLQ010000029.1:34328685-34340612 GCA_026212715.1 Elanus axillaris | reverse complement strand
TATTAGTGTTATCATTATAATTACTTTCTTCTTTTCTGTACTATTAAACCGTTCTTATCTCAACCCACGAGTTTTACCTTTTTTCCCCGATTTTCTCCCCCATCCCGCTGGGGGCGGGGGGGAAGGGGTGAGCGGCTGCATGGTGTTAGTTGCTCACTGGCGTTAAACCACAACACAAATAAACGATATACAAACTTTTGAAAAATACCTTGAGCTATTTGTATTCCCATTGAAGCATTGCTAAAACTAAGTATTTGGCAAAAACAAAGAGTTCCTTGAAGAAAAAGTTGAACTTGACCCTGAAATCAAAACTGTTAGCAGTGTGTTCTGACAAACTATAAGGATAAAATCCCCCTTCATTATCACGCTCTGTATTCTCCAGTCATGTCCAGTTTCATCTGCTGCGGTGGAGAAGGGAGTTTCTCCAGAGGTTGTAGTCAGGTTACAGACACAGTGTTTGGAAAAGCACTGGAGTACCTGATGAGGAATTGCATCAAGGGCCCTGAGCCAGGAGTATGTGATCTCAGACCAGCTGACAGCCTCTTTTTTCTTAGACAAGCACACAAAACTTAGTATCTTTTGGCAAGAGTACATCAGAAGTTGGTTTTTTTGACACATGCATCCTTCACCTGATGTTTTAAGTATGCATAACCTCACCAGTTCAGCGGTGTTCACAGAAATCCATTTCTAGACTTACAAATGTTACAATGTACTAGGCAGGAACTAAACATTAATCCCATTTTTGCTGCTTTGTTGCAAATAGCAGATGCATTACACAATAGCTTTTCTAAATGAAAAGTAGAAAAAGAGTCTGTATGCATACAGGATCACAGGAACCAACCAGTGTTTACCAACCAGTGTTTACCAACCAGTGTTTAAACTGTAATGAAAATTCAATTCTGAAATAACAACAGGGTTTCTAAATATTCCTAAACAGTATTAGGAAGCAGATTGATATTCAGATCCATTTTTCCTTATTATAAAAACAAGTCCCCAAAACTTCTGTCTGTATTGGATATTTCTATAAACAGATTATGGTTTAATGAGGTTTTTTAGTCAGATGACTGCTAGCCTTTCTCCTGGATGTACCGTTTAAAAACAATGGTGACAGGAATATGCAAGTCCGTCCTTTCTATTTGGTGTTACTTTTACAGTGAAACTAATATAATTGTTTGGCACAGCTTGTGGTATTTGCTTACAGTAGGTTTCAGCAGGCTATATTTCATTCTGTCACAAGTTCTCTCTTGAGTCTAGGCTAGAATTATGTTTCTTTTAACTCTACTGATACCATAAAAAATAACACTGGGTGTTATTTGAGTATTATTTATGCAGATTTTCTTTTTAAGTTATCTTCCAGCAGTGATATAATTTTAATACTAGATTGGGGCCAGATCCTGCAGACTTGCCAGTGCATAACTGCTGATGAACTGAATGGCAGTCCTTGCATCAGGCTCATGCATCTGTGGCATCATGTGTCGGTGTGGGTTAAATTTGCATTCCATGAAGATTCAAGACCAAATCTTCAAAGGGGTTGAGTGGGGGCTCTTTACTGCTATAAGCTCAATTCAAAGCCACAGTAAACAGTAATGATAGTCTCTCATACTGACTTATAAAAGATCTATATTAAATATATCCAGGAAAATGACAAAAACATAAGAGGTATATGGAATAATAAAGGGTATCTACTATTTACTATATGTCAGTGCATTCAATACACTTTTACAAAGGAAAAAATGAACAATTTTGAAACTAAGAGGTTAAATCTGCACTGGTTACCCCCCAAAACAGTTAGAAGGCCCACTGATCATTTGACCTCCAGATTAATATAGCAAAGTACAAGAAAATCAGGAAAACAAACGTGTAAAATAGGTAATTGTTAATAACAGATGTTTTTCCTAATGAGGATTTTGAATCTTCTGAAATTTGTGTCACCAGTGGGTGCACAATCACTGTATTCTTTCAAGTTACTCTTAGTATCTAGAAGAATTTCCCAGTAGCCGATTTTCAAAACATAGCCTTTACTTCAGGTAGGAACTGCAGGGCAGGACATAACTTTTCAGCTATTTTGGTAATTATGGACATCTGAGGACCACGAGATTGAATCACATTCCAGAAATATTTGGGCCTGATCCTTTAATCTTTCCTGAAGCTCGCCCCGTGCCTGCATTGCGCTGCAGCAGGGGAAGCTGAGATCCAGCTGTGCCAGGCGGCACTGTCCCCAGGGCAGCTCCTGTGGGCAACAGGACAGGAGATCAGTTCTGACAGGCTTCCTCCCTGTCCCCTGCACTTACACAGACCCCTGCCCTGCCCGTGTGTTACAGCCTTACAATGCAGCTTACTTTTCTGTCAGTGGAAGCAAACGGGGGCCAGGCTCTCGTTCCCACTACCTATGCTTATATGTTTAATATGGGATGTTTAGGGGGAGCTGCAAGGGGACTCTACCCTGCTGTATCCCTGCTCCCCCCACACTCACATTCTAGGAGGCATTTGGTGCAATTAGCAGTCAAACTGAGTCAAGGGACTGGGTGTCAGACATGGGCAGCTGGGGCCTGCTGGCTGGGCGCCTCCAGCAAGTTTGGAACAACAACACGGCGTGAGCCAACACAGATCTCAGCAGGAGTTTTGCCATCATACCAGGCTACAGCTGAAGAGCCTCGTCCAGCGAGAAGGGGAACGTCTGCAAATCGCAGCTAACTCTGAACAGAAAGGTAATGGAGGCTGATGTAGTCTTTCACTGTTACCCATAATGAAAATTCATGGCTCAGACTGGACCTGTTTCTTTCAGCTAAACAACCAGACTATAAATCAACAGCACATTTGACATGGTTGACAACTTAGGATCAGTAGAAAATATTTTCCTGTTTATCTTGTCTGCTTTTAGACAAAAATGAAATAAAGTTACAAACTTACACTGAAAATAAAATTATCAAATCAGATGCAAAATTAAGATTAAAAATCTCATTTTCTCTTCTTGACATTTTTAAACAACATTAAGGTTCTCCAGCAGCCCTACAAACACACATTTTTTCCTGGAAGTGGAGCACTCTCTATTTCTGCCCTTTGCATATTCAGTGTTGTCAGAAACTTCACAAGCCCTTGTATCAAAGCACCATCACTGTTATTTACCGACAGTTGTGGAAAATAGGATACTACCATTGTCTGAAAGTAGATGCCTAGATAAAATATAAGTGGCATTTGCCTTTTAATTGCCCCAGATAGCACAATTATTTTATTAAAAGGGAATAAGAGGATGGTAACAACATAAGTCATTTGTGTGGGGGATGTTATCAAGCAGAAACGTACCCATCAGGAACCACACACACAAACTACAAACACACTTCTCCAAAATCCTCATGCCAGTGATTTAAAAGCCATCAAGGACTACACAATCTGTTTGATTACCTGTAGAATTTATAGCCCAACCGGCATCCCAACAATCTTTCTGATGTTGAAGGCATTAAGCTTCATCATTTACTCCTATTAATATTATCATCTATTGATTATATGGAGTAGCATTTCAAGGCCCTGTTCAAGACCACATTGCAATAGAGATACTGAAAAAATAGACCAAAAGGCCTTGTCCTTGTTCATACTTCATGCTCTAAACCTTCCCAGAAAGTGCCTATGTGGAGGCCACTACTGGATAAGTGTCTAGCCAAGAACATCAATAAAAGCAGAATGGAAAAAGGGCAGGAGGATGAGAGTAACTATGATAGGATCCTTGGTTTATATATATTGATACTGTGAATTTGATAGAAGCAAGACCAGGCTTGGAAGGATAAGAACAAAATAGAAACATATCATCAGTTGAATAAATAAAAAAACATGTTTACGGTCCCTTTTCAGTGCTATTCACATTTTCATGAACTAATTCATACATGAATACATATATATAAATTTCTACTTGTTCAACACAGGACCCTAGTACTGAACAAACCCATGCATATCCCAAATTTTATTAAAGCAACCCCAGAAGGTTTAATACAGTACTTAATAAGGTAATTAGAATAAAAGACTTTGTAAGAGCCTTACTTTTTCAAGTCTACTTCTAGGAGGGAAGTGTTGTTCATATTCTTGTAATTTAAAAGGACATGAGGTAAAAAGCCTCTGTTTTGACCATTCTTCATTACTATTACTTGTGAAATATGGTTTAAATTCAATTCAGTTATCCTGAGCTCGAATTCTAATGCTCTGCTAATACAGTTCCTGCTCTTCCCTTAAGTTGAACAGCTACTGGTGCTAGCAATTGTATACCATGCACGCTGGTTTTCTTATTTCAGTGGCAGTTCAGATGGATTCATGCTTCATATAGTAAGCATGGGAAATCATACTATTTTGGCCAGCAGTGCCTTGGATCACATCTGCACCCTAGATATCCTTTCCCCATTACCTTGTGTCAGGTCCCTCAGGGACTTTGTACTGATCATCACCCCCTGTATCACATCTCACTTGGCTACAGCACTTTCAGGCTCATATAACTGAGCCTGTGGGAATGTTCTAGACCTCATCTCCTTCTCCACCATGATGGTCTCTCATTTTGCCTTTCACTTCTGTGTGAGTGTTCCCATAAATTGATGAAATTTGTCCTAGTTCCAGCTGTTACATTTTGCCAGAAGCATGTGGTAATTGGCAAGGCATTACTTTGATTCAAAGGGGAGAGCTCATAACTGCGTTAGATTGCAGGTCAGTGAGAACTTACTCTCTTAACCTTATTGGATGTCATCAACCAACTTCAGCTCACCTAAAGACCTCTGGAAGAGTGTGCTTCAATTCCTGGGAAACTTTCTGATATACAGGTGTCACTGCATTCTTTGTCTTTGCCACACTGAAGAGCATTTGAAATCAGACTCCTCTCTACCCGCAAGGTAAGAATAGAATGAAAGTAGCACAGAAATAAAACTTTTACTCCTCTAGAACAGAGAGACCCAACTAGGTGTGCAGAATAATGAGCAGACACTTCTCAGACACCCGTTTTGGGGTCATAAAACTTCTTTCACCAGTGCTGTATTCATCAAGAGATACTTGTCTCCAGATAGAAATAAAAACATCAACTATGCCTCTCCAAGCAGCACTTCAGTCCAGATTCACAATCAAATGCTTTTTCTATCCACTTTGTGCTGCAAGTGCTATATACTATGTAAACATACATACGGCAGAGAGGAAAATAAGGCAAGATATTTATTTTCTTGATAACCCCACGAGATGCAGCATTCAGAAATACTTAACTGCTGAATACCACTGCTACTTACTTTCTCACTCATTCTGACTTAGCATGAAAAAACTCTCTGTCAGATGCACCATACCAGTACCTTCTAGTTTAAATAATGATTGGGTGATAGCCACTGAGCTATGATAAATGTGAACACTTGCTCCAAAGCAAAAAAGCTTTCAAAACTAGGTAGGAGTCATTATGTATGTGTCCATCTCAGAACAATCTGTCTTCTTTGAGTATTCATGTTTCAGCAGTACCACAACAAACCCTAAAACAATTGGAGTTATTGATTACACCTGGGCTCATCTAGCAGAAATAGCTGCATGCCATCATCTTTTTCAGGACCTCATCACAGCCGCATCCGAAGCTCCACTGCAAATCTGCATAGAGTTTACATTATATTAGAAAAGCCATATGGTACAGTAAGCTACAGGTATTCAGCTCAGATTGTTAAATTTCAGGAGTCATAACAAGGCTGCTCCTAAACTTTGACACTGGATCAAGCGATAATCTTCCCAGAGGTTATCAAAATATGTGTCCTGATATATACAACTATTTTATGAATTAGATAAATTGGATCTACATAGCAATACCAGATTTCATTCTACTATAGTTTAGGCACAGCTGTAGTCTAAAACACACAGGATATTTTTGTGCCACTTAGACTGCGCATTTACAAAACAATAACCTTTGATGGGAGTGCCTGTTATGGTAAGGAAGTTTAGCAATTGTTTCTAGGTAGATTTTTTAATGTGTTTACACTGTATTTTAAAAGCAGATCCAACCTGCACTTTAACCCAAATTTCCCATATTTCCCAAACTGTTTGGGAGCAGAGCTGAGTCACAAGTTTTGGCAGAACTCTGGGAACCCTGGGGAGGGAAGCTTAAATCCAGGCAGTCACTGGCCACAGGTCCTTCCTCACATCATCTCCAGCACGGGCACAGGCATGGGTGTGCCTCCTTGCTGTGACTCTGCCTCTATATATCTCCTAATTTCACACAGTAACTTCAGAAGCCCAAAGTCAGACAAGACAACCCAAGTCCTTTCTACATATATAGGCTGCTACACAAACATCCGAGGGTCTGCAGTGCTCTAGGTTGTTTTTTGGCTTGCATTTCACTGAGTAGTACTGACAGATCTGTCTAATACAAACAGATCACACAATTCTTATTAGAAGTCAGATTAAACAAATGTCTTGCAGAAAATAACATCTCCCTTGAACTCTTCCCCGCTAGAACTGAACACACTGTTCCAGCAGATATCTTACACTGTGTACACAAGCAAGATCACTCCACTATTTCAGCTAAATATTCCACTTCGGCATTAGTTTTCTTAACCACAGATGTGGTCTAAGAATTCACATTGAGACATTCACTACTATGGGTCCAAGGTATCTTTCTCATCATTGCTTTCCAAAACAGTTTCCCATCCTGTTGGGAGAGCTTTATTATTTGTCCCAGATGTTTTTCTTTGAATTTGGCTGCATTTTTTAAAATGTTACTGTTTGCTCTAATGAGTCTTTTTTACAAGATATGTTTCCTATAAAGACATCCTGATAGCTATTAGTTACATTTTTAACCTCAGATTTGTGTTGCCAGAGTCCCACATTAATTATTCTCTTATCTTGTGCAAGACTTACATGAAGCAATGCTTCCCTTTTGCTCTTTTCTATATATTATAATGATATTCATAGTCTTTTCACCTTTTTCTCATTTTCCAGTATTTCTTAAAGATGACAAAAGAATTTTTCAGGTAATTATCTGAAGACCTCGAATGTAAACTATTGCTATGAAAATGGTTAGCTCCAGCTGGTATTCTTTTTAGCATTTGTGAAATGTCTAAGTGAGATCTTCTGATATGTTATACAACCCATCTGACCAGAAAAACAGGGTCAACAAAGCAAACTAGAGGGTGTTATTCTGCCTGGGGAACTGGAACTCATTTGAACTTTCCTCATAAGAGAGGTGCTCCAGCCCCCTGATCATATTCCTGGCCTTCCTCTGGACCCGCTCCAGCAGTTCCATGACTTCCCTGTGCTGAGGACCCCAGAGCTGGACGCAGCACTGCAGGTGGGGTCTCACCAGAGCGGAGCAGAGGGGCAGAATCACCTCCCTCCACCTGCTGGCCACGGTTCTTTTGATGCAGCCCAGGATACCACTGGCCTTCTGGGCTGCAAATGCATGTTGTTGGCTCAGGTAGAGTTTTTTATCCACCAGTATCCCCAAGTCTTTCTCTGCAGGGCTGCTCTCAACCCGTTCATCCCCCAGTCTGTACTGATACTGGGGATTGTCCCAATCCAGGTACAGGACTTTGCACTTGGATTTTAATTCTATTGCACATCTGGTTTCTAAAGCAAAAAAAATGTCCATTTTCCAGCACCCATCAAAAATAAGAAATGTACAAGTAGTGTTCATAAGTATTAAATCCATATATATGATATTTGATGAATATTTATTTTTCTCTTTTTTCTCTATTTTTTTAACTGATATGATTGTGGTTTATACTGATTTTTCATCTATAATCTTTATGCAAAAGCATTTTGAGTCTGACATTTTAAATGTAGATTTATTTGTAATCTTCTAATTCTCCAAGTTCTAATTCCTCCACCATTTCTATCTGTCCTATCCCTACTAATATACTGACGCACGATTGCAAATGAACGATCTTGTATACTTGGCAATGCTTTTCACTCTCCTTGCTAACCTACATATTAATCACTTGGTTAGAAAGGAGATGTTTAAAGATATCCAAGTCAATTATTTTTAATACTCACGGTTTCTAGTGTTGCCTTCGTTTTCCCCAGCTTCATGTTCTTTCACAATCTTCCCAACATTTAGCCATTTCCAAACTCTGAAAACCTAATTTCAACAGCATTCTCATGTTTTGGGTGAGAAAAAAATGTCAGAGCATCATAGGCCTCAGCTGGCAAAGTACAGATGCTCTTTAGGTCACAGACAGAAGCATTATCAGCTATCTGCCTGTGTTAAGGAAATTGTGTAGTATCGAGATTGTAGCACCCAGCTCTGCCCTCTGCCCCCTTCAGCATCTCCTTTGACCTCAGAGAGAGATGTGATTCAAAACCAAAGCCTGATCTATGATCCTGAAGCGGTATAAGGTATTGTCTGCATTTTGTTGACAATCTATGAAAGCCCAGTGCCAAGCCTAAAAGAAAAATTCAGCCACCTGAGACTGAATTTAGACAGATTGAGACACCAAAACTTTCCTGTTCAGAATAACTTTGCCAAGAAAGCCACCTGACCCTCATCAACATAAGGTCACAAAATGCCTCTCTGGTTTTCATC
Organism: Elanus axillaris; assembly: GCA_026212715.1. Lineage (NCBI taxonomy): Eukaryota > Metazoa > Chordata > Aves > Accipitriformes > Accipitridae > Elanus > Elanus axillaris. The sequence goes on along the minus strand of JANZLQ010000029.1, from coordinate 34,332,097 downwards.
CCAAATGTCCACAAGTGCTTTCAGTGCTATAAAAACTTTAAATGGTCCTGGTCTGAGCAATAAGCCAGCCTGGTTTTGGACCAGCATCTTTCAGGCAATAAAGGGAGTGCAGAAGTGTGCCACTTCCCCACAAAGTCAAATTTTGCAATATATGCAACACTATCAAATGATGGCAGCACAAAAATAGCAAAGGTGCACGAGGTGACTGTTTAGTGAGAATTCACATAAGGCAGGATTCGTGGTTCAGCCTTTTAATTATTACACCAAAAAAAAGAAAACAAAAAGTACAGGTTCCACTCTGTTTGCCACCTGGGGAGACTACAGCCTCTGACTTCCTAGGAGTCCTGCTTTCTTCCACCCTCTGAGGGACTGGTCAAAAGTAAAGTGAGTTAGGAGTGAAAGCCTTCTTGCTGAAGCTGAACTACTGCACAGAAAAGAAGAAAAATTCATGGGAGCAGAAAGGCAGTATACAAGACTGTACCATGGAGAAGGATTCGATTGAGACTTGGTCTCTGCTGGCAGCATGAATAAACCTCTTGTGCTTGCTGAAGGGCGCAAAGGTACCCTGGTATGTACTGCTGAGCAATAAGTGATTCTCTCCTGGGTACAGTGGGGTTTTTTTGCTTTTTCTTCTGAAGCGCCTGATTCTGAACAGAGGTACTTGGGTACTTGATTAGGATGCCGAGACCTTTACTGGACTGCTCTACTGCTGTTATTCTGACAGCTCATGAGCAAAAATACTACACTGCAAGAATGCAAAGTGGAAGACAGCATTTGCAGATGTCTAGAAACAATGTACCATCACAGGGAACAAATAAGCTTACAAAAACAAATTTCACAGAAAGCTTTGCAAAAACATCAGGCGAAGCTTTTCTCTTAGCAGTTTGGATGTGGAAGTAGCACTGCACGGAGTTCCTTGTGTCTGCGCTAAAGGACACAGCTAACTGCTGGCTAGCAAAGCTGCCAGATTAGAACCGTATTCCCCCCTCCCACTGAGAAGGTTCAGAGGCAGCAGCAGAACAGGAGCAGAGGCGATAGCAAAACGTGCTCTATGATCTGCTGTAATTCACCCTGTCCTCTCTCCCCTGCAACTTTTTCTGCGAGAGCACTCCATCTCAGTAGCAAAGCCTGGAATAACAACTGCTTCATGTACCTTGCTCCCCTTTCAGGAAAGCATAAGGTCTAACCCAAGGGCCTGGCTTGGAGCCCAGCTTTCCCTGGCAGCTCCTGGAGTCCAGGCACTTCTGCTGAATCTGCAGCCCTCTGTGGCTTCCTGGAGAGCTGTTATTTTTCAGGAGGGAGTGGGGCAAGAAAAAGCCTAAGAAGATACTGTGTTCTGTAGGTTTTCTGAGGCCCTTATGAATGTGTAACATTTTTCCTTTCCACAGCAAATACAGGTTTGGGCAGTTACATATTGTTTATGAAAACTAGTTTTATACGTAATACTGCAATACTGCTGGTTTGTAAAAGACATCAAGAGGAGTGTAAGAGTGATACCACATGATCACATCAAGTATGTGTTTCTCCCTGTGCTGATGATTAACTAGTGCACAGTAAAAATATTTTAATAAGCTGAAAAGTGACTTTATTCCTCAATATTTATTAGATAAACGTTGACTGTAAGGGGAAAAAATGCTTGAAAGTTAATGATTGTTTTATGATTTATGATAAGGCTATAAATCTCTATGCAAAGAGGAGAGGAGATCAAAGAGAATCACATCCCATTATGAATCCTGAGGCAGCCTGAAGACTTCACTTTTCGTATCTTGTTCCTTAGCAAGGCAAAAATTTGAGCTTGAAATAGAAAAAGATAAAGCAGGCTCTGACAATTGAATCATCATTACCAACTCTTCGAGCTGAGTTACTATGGCAATGACAGCGCTGCTGCACAGCTGCTTCTTACTCTTGCTACCAGTGCAACAGCTTTGTAAATGTACGTGGGAATTTTCCACCGCACATGTGCCACATGTGGCTCGCAAGAGAAGCCCATGGTCTGAGGTGCCCTGGTCTCTACTGAAGGGAAGGGCAAATTTGTATGATTAAGATACATGATTTGCAATTTTCCCTTTTCCATGGAAACAGTCTTGGAGCAACAGGGAAGGGTCCAGAATTCTTCCTGCTCTTTTGTGCCTCAGGAAGGTATATTCCAGTGCTTAGGAGATATCTTATAAGCACACAGAATTTTTAATGCAGGAATTTTAAGCATTTTTTTCAGCTATAACTATCTCATTTATCTGAATTATAGATGTCTTGACACTGCCAGGGAAGGATGGTATTATCTTTTTGGCAGAGCATAGCTTGGAGCTCTACATAAGTAATGGATCTAATCCTGATGCCAGGTTAATAAATTAGTAATTATAACTCTGTATGTGCAACAATCAGTGTGTCAGTACTGACCAGTGTCCGCTTTCCTCTTTGAGGACTAGATGAATGCATCACCTTTCCTATTACTGATGGTATGTTCTCTGCACTGCACACAACAGACACATTTGCTCTTAATTATTTTTGAGACAGTATTTAATATTTACGCTCTAATAGCAAACAGAAGTTCCCAACAGGAATCAGGGCCCTTTGTAGAAAGCATACATGCAAAGGAAATCTTTGCCCAAAAATACTGTTGCTGAAAGTACAGTTTCTGCAAGCTCATTAAGTCTGATAAGAAGACATTTATTTGGGACCTCAAATGAGCTTCATGTTGAGAATTTCATCACCCTTTTTGCTGAAGAGAAGTCCTTTTCACCCACCGTGTGGATACGCATATAGGCCAGACTGCAGTCCTGCTAATAAGCGCACGTCTTTTAAGCAGACCTGCTCTGGGGCTCAGACGAACGAGGTTAACACTAAGTGCATTAATCAATAGGAGGGTCAACAACAGTTATGGCAATGAAAGGTGAGAAAGACAACACAGTAATTAATATACTATGCAGTGTACTGAGAACCAAGTGAGTTTTTACGCGTTCCATAAAATGCTGTCGGCGAGTAACGCGAGGCAGAGAACATCTGACGCATTTTGCTATTTATACAGCTCCAGATCCATCGTATCTGTGCTGCTAACATCTGCCCTCTGTTCCGTATCTGCTCTGGTGCCTCAGCGTGTGTCGCGACCAGGGGCGGGCAGGGCGCTGCCTCCCGGGTGCAGCCACCCTCCCAGCCGGGAGGAGAAGGAGGAGGAGGAAGAGGAGGAGGAGGAGGAGGAGGGAACGGCGGCGCCGGCGGCGGCGGGGCCGGGCCCGGGCTCCGCCACCCGCAGCGCCGCAGCAAATCCCGGCGTTTTAGCGCATCCTTCTCGCCCATGCCAGGTGCCTGTCCCCGCCTGGGAGGTGACGGAGGAGCCATGGGGCCTCTGCGGGAAAGCGGCAAGGTGAGGGGGTGGAGGGGATGGGCAGAGACGGGCAAACCCCGGACACCCCCC
>JANZLQ010000029.1:34262675-34279330 GCA_026212715.1 Elanus axillaris | reverse complement strand
AATCTCTGCTCCGTTGCCTGGAGCATCTCCTCCCCCTCCTTCTGCACTGACCTGGGGGTCTGCAGGGCTGCTTCTCTTACATGTTCTCACTCCCCGGCTGCCATTTCTCCCCCTGTTCCCCAACTTTTTTTCCCTGCTTAAAAATGTTATCACAGAGGCGTTACCACTATCACTGATTGGCTGAGCCTTGGCTGGCGGCAGGTCCATCTTAGAGCCGGCTGGTATTGGCTCTGTTGGACAAAGGGGAAGCTTCCAGCAGCTTCTCACAGAAGCCACCCCTGTAACACCCCCCCGCTACCAAAACCTTGCCATAGAAACCCAATACAACTGATTATTAATGGCTAGTTTTCCTATACTCTGTTAAGCTGCTCTGCTGTCTGTCATGGAAGAATGAAATCAGTCATTCACATCAGGATCTACTTTCCCAAGTTAATGGAAGCCCAAACTTTTTTTTTAAATCATGCCCCACTATTCTACATTCCACCAGAAAGCCAGACAGTTGACAGTGCTGCCAGTCTAGCATATGCAGAGTAATAATATTTGCCACTTTACAGTAGCAGATTTTATTACCTTCCCCACACCTCACTGATGCAGAAGGGAAGAAACTATATGTACACCAGCAAGCATGTAGAGACAGTGGAGTTCCAAAAAGCCACATGAGGTGTTAAGCAGTGCTGCTATTCATTTCCAGTTCTCAAGCGCAGAAAGTCATAGCAGATCATGTTTCTTCCCCCCCCCGCCCCCGAAAGTGCAGGACACAGAACTCCTCTGCATGGAAAAATGGTTTCCATGTCCTCTACTGGCTGTGTAATTTTATTAGACTTCAGTTATGCTCAAATGAAAAAAGACCTTCACATCACCTCAGATAGAGCCACTGAAGTCACCAAAAAACACAAACAAGCAGCTTACCACAAAGTGATTACTCTCCCATTGCTCTTTTACTTGGTCATTATTCAAAACATTGATCTCTATTCCAAACTTCCTGCATGCTTTCAACATAAAGTTACTACCTTTCAGGCTCAGAAAGGTTTCATTTCTCAATTAAAGGAAGAGCCTACGAACTGCAGCCATATCTGACTCACTTTTTCTGGGTTCCAAAGCAACAAGTTCAGCAGACTATGGATGGAATAATGTAAGTTGTTTAAACCAGGGAAGTATTCATTCCTAATGTCAACCTTCCTTGGTGTTCCTAACACAAGTTATGTTTAAAAAACCCTAAACTTCTCTCACTGGTTAGCAGAACACAAACTATAATCAGAACACTGTTAGCAAACATTCTTACTCCAATATGGTTTTAGTTACTGTATGCCTTCTGAAAAAATGTAATAAGAATGATTTCGTAACATTTGGTCTTTTACCTCAACACAACTAAAAATGCGCTAGCATTTAGCTTAACTGTTCCCACTGGGGAAAAAAAACTTCACTAGTATTAGAAAGTCTAAAGGTACAGAAAAGTACTGACAATTTGCAGAAGAAACCAAGTTCTAACTAACTTCAGTTAACTGAATACTTGAATATAAACAATAAGTTATCATCCACTATGCTGATTCATCACTGACTAGAAAATTTTCTCACATCCCAGCCCACAGCTTGCTGGGGAGTGGGGGGAACAAAAAAAACAAAACAAAACAAAACCCCCCAAAACCCACCACAAACCAAGCCACACTACGGAAACTTCTCAGGCACTAATAGCCTACTTCTCAGCACTGCCTTTCAGCATGCTTCAATTCCAGGAAGCATTTGGCTTACTATATGTGCTTATTTCAACTGTTAACGTATACACATTAAGTCACCAGAGAGGCTACAGGATACAGTCTTCTCTGCTATTTAGCAGGCCACAGCCCACTTTTGCAAGATTGATCAGCACTCCATCACTACACAAATATTATTCTCATCTAAGATACTTCTGAATACTGAGCACCAACAGGTACCCAAACACAGCTAGCTAAGGGAGATCCTTACTTTTTCTGCACACTTATTTAATTCTCAATAAGCACTGCTGGAATACAGTCAGCATTAACACTCTGGAGGGTGAAGGGGACTTTGTCCCCCATTTAGCAGTCTGAAAACTTCATATCATTTTTGTAGACCAAGATGCAGTCTTCTAGCATTAAGAAGAGACTCCACATCACTTCCGTACTAGTCTGTTGAAAACAAACCCAGGCCTGTCAAGTACTATACTTAAGTTTTGTGTTAAATGTCAGATGTTAATTACACCACAGATGTGCTGCAAGAGAAACTGTAAACCCAAAAGGTATTTCCTACCAATTGTGCTGAAAATCATCCAGCACTTTCCTCAATTACAGAAAACCACTGTAATTTGGTATGTCATAAATAAAACAAAGGTTACAGAATTAGAATTAGTTGAATTTACTATCATCAATAATGCATCAAAAGTGTGCTGGTGACTTCCCCATTATTCTGCTGGTTGAAAAAAGTGTATTTTCTCAAATACTACAATAAATAGTTGACTAGAATCCTTTTTTTTTTCAAAAATACCTTTTTTTCCATTTAAGATTCACTGTTTTAGAATGATTTTTTTAATATATCATGTCCTTACTGGATATTATCACCATTGTCCCACTGAAGCCATGTATTTGTGATTTTGTGGGTAGAATGAGAGCAGTTTAGGAAGCTGGAGCCATATGAGGCTGGTTACCTGATGATGCAGGAAGCAATTAAAGTTTGATAAAACCTTGAAATGAAACCGGTTAATGTAAGTCACTGCCAATTCAAATCATTGCATGTGATTAACTTAAACTCAAACTGCATCTCTTTACCCTCCATACTCCTTCCGCATGTTCTTAAGAGGAAAAAAAAAAGAACACAGATGGAACAGATGAAGTAGTCACACTAGCTTTGTGCAAGACACTGATTTTACATTCAAGCCTTACCAGCTAGTTTAGTTAACTAGAAAAGCATAGCTCCTACAAGGATTCCAAGAACCTGCTTACTACTTCACCTTCTATCCTGAACTATGTTTACTTTACAGCACATGGTTATGATCATTTTTATAAGGACATCCAGTGTTATTTTACTTAAGCTGAAACATTTTATTTGTACGTAATAAATTGTTGGGCTTGGGGGACTTCTGTTGTTTGGGGGGTTGGGGAGGTGGGAAGTGTGTGTGTGTGTTACTATGTTGTTCCAATGTTCCAGTGGTTCTCAGATTTCCCCTGCTATCTCATCTACTAAATTGATTAGATCCAAAATGTATTCTGCCAAGTACCAGTTACACAGAGATTAGATGCATAAAAATAATTTCTTTTAAGAATTAACAATTCTTAGCACTTATCAGAAAGGTGTTACAACAAACCAACCTATATTTGATTCTTTTACATGTAAAAAGTTTTACATTATTTTCAGTTACCTAAGAACTTCTTCTGCCTGCCAGGCAGCATCTTCCTCTTCTTCCCAGGCATTAGTATTTTCTTGCCAAGTATCCAAGTCTCCCAGTTCAGGCTGAAACAAAAGCAGCGAAGCTCTAAGCACATGGAAAAATGAGATAAAACACTTATTTCTAACCTTGATGCTTCAGACTTCCAGAAATATTTGAGATATGACAGTAATTCTCATCTTATTGTCTATGAGTTTTCTTCTGCTCTAATACTGACTTTTTCCAGTTTATTGTTGGAGGTTTTTTTGGATTCTATTGGCAGGTAACGAAGGAAGGAAGTACTGGAGTACATTTTTAGGAAGGAGAAGATAAGTTGAACAGATGAAATGAGCAGATACTGTAAAAGATTTCTGGAAGTTGCATGGACGAGCCAACATGTACATCCACATGTTTGGGTGTCCAATATCACTTGAGTGCTGCTTTTACTCACAAGAAGGCCTTTCCTGAATTAATTTAATTACAGACAGTCTAAGAAAGTGCTATGACCATTCTGTACTTTCTGCCTAGACCCTTTTGTGCACTGTTAATAATAGCGGAAGCACTGTTAACAAAGGCAAAGGGGAAGCAAGGGAGACCACCTCCTTCTGAACAGCCAGGCTGTTAGGTAGCTATTTTTTCAATGGGTAAAGAGCAAAAATTAGGAGAGCAAAGGCAACCCAGAGGCTTTAAAAAAAAAAAAAAAAAAAAAGAGCACCTTCTACTCTTTTCTTAGGAACTTGCTGTGCAGCATCAAAAAAGAAAATGTATAGTCCACTCCTTCAGAAGATTTGCAAGTGTAAAAGTGTTTGGAAGCTTCTTACCTTTTTATCACTGATCTGTTAAGTTTCTCAGTAGAATAAATCAGTTAAAATTAGATTAACTACTTCATTGCTTTAAACCAAATACTCAATTTTAAAACAATTTACATTATTCCACAGCTATTCCTCTTGCTCCCACAATGTAGACCTTAGGCAGACTATTCCTTCTCCTATAGAACAGTCATTTAACTGTGAAATATAAGTTCAATACTTAGAGCATACTTACAGACTGGTGAATAAAAGGAATATCTTGTGTAGCTGCTAATCTGCTAGAGAATCCTGTGCTTCCCTCTGGAATCCCAAAATTTAAAGGCTCTCGTTTTTTAATAACTATCTGAAAATATTCAAAAAATGGAATGACAAGTGGTAAGTCAAAGCACTGCACAGATTCCTTGGTGATCATATAACTCTGTGCCTGTGAAGGTACGGCTACACAACACCACACAGATTCTAGAAGCTGTACAGCCAAATGAACCGTTAAGTGAAAGAAACTAAATGCAAAAGACACAAGAACTCCCTCCTCCCCCCACTAGCTTTTTCTTAAGTCACATGGAAACCTATGACTGCATCAAGACAGAGAAAGGGCACAAAGAATTACTGATCAAATACCCACATCTCCCAGTGCTCAGATAAGCTACCAATTACATGACATATTCCTTGGAGAAATCCTGCTTCCATGATGAAGTCACTGTAAGATACTACTCTTGAGGACAGTGCTGTCTGCACAGCTACACTGCTTTGGAATGTGAGCTCTCTTAGCTACTTCAATAGTGTATCTGTGCAGACAATTTAAGTTTCAACAGTTGCAATGTCATTCACTATCACATCAACTGGTAAAGCTCTGTACTGATTTGGTTGAAAAAACATGCACTAATGCTTCTCCCAAAGTCTTATTAGCAAATTTAACATGGTTGCTAAGATCACATATCCCTTGCTTGTTTTGACTTCAAGATAAAAACTTACTTCATTTACCCTATTTTAAGTCTCTGCTGCTTCCAAAAGAGGTAGATTCACAGTTCCGCTGCCTGTAAAAATGCTAGTACCAATGCAAGAAGCAAACAGGACTAGACCATCTTATTTAGCAATGACAGACTGCTATTTGACTGAAGTTCCTTTTCCAGGCATTGTAGATATGAGGGGTAACATGAGTAGATTCCACCTCAGATGTTGGGGTTTATACTGCGCTCCAACTCGGTGGAAATGCAAATACAAATTTGTATTTAAGGGAGGTAACAAGGCCAAGCTAGCAGGAATGTTCTTTACAGTGCCTGCAGTCATCCCTAGAGATACATTTAAACTAAACCCAGTAAACAGTAGTCAAACAGCATGGACTCTTCTTGAGTTTTGTCCTAAACCTGAAGCTCATTCCATTAGGCAAAAAAATGTCATTAGATACAAAGGAGAAATCTACCCCTCCCCAGTGCTCCTCTGCCCCAGATTTTGGGAGATCAAAATCCTTAGAAGAATTTAGTTCACATAATACTGCAGATCCTGAATGTATAGAAAGCTGACATCAGTATCAACTCCAGTTCACAGAACCACCAGAAGATTCAGGTTGGAAGGGGCCTTGGGAGGTCTGTAACACAGCCTCCTTCTCAAAGCACTGTCAGCTCTGAGGCTAATGAAGGTACTCAGGGCTTACCCACTTGGGCCTTAAAAACTTCCAGAGATAGAGCCTGCACAACCTCTCTGGTAATCTGTTCCAGTACATGACTGCCTTTCTTGTGAAAAAAGTTTTCCAACTGACTAAAAGCCCTGTAAGTACCCAGCCAGAAGATTTCTACATAGAAACAAAACCTGCAATTACTAGAAGTTTAATCAGCATTTATTTACGGTGTTGATGCTCTTGTGGATACTGTCTTACCTCTGTAATAAAAATGGCTCTTTGAAGAGCAAGCCATTTTGAAATATCAGCTCCCTAATTCTAGCCTCCCCAATACAACTTGGTGAAACAAGTAACCATTGTTTTCTGAAACAGCAGTGCTGCTACCTCAAACTTCAGTAGAGCAGGACAAGGAATGTCTCTGTTCAAGTAACAGAAGGGTATGAGCACTGGTGTCTTAATGCAGTGGTTCCATTCTCAGAATTAAAGTGACTTGAGGGTTCTCACGTTATACTTCCCAGAGCCTTCAGACTATGAAATTATTAGTAAGTTTCCAGTAACATTAAGACTAAAGATGTAAATATGAACTAGCACCACATTTGTTAAGATTTCAAAGAGTCAGTATTTTCAATAGGACATATTAAACTACACATCAGCACCTATTCTCATTTCAATAGAACAGCTTAATTTTACCAGCAGCACCTTGTATAAGTTGCCAATTTACTCATAGCCTATTTTAAAGCAAGGAAAACTCTCCCTAAGTATAGTTGAAAGTGCAATACTTACTTTTTGAGTTTTTCTTATAGTTGGTGTCATATCTTTGAAATAATCAGGTTCCATTTGTTCCAAAGGATTTTGCTGAGCAGCCGCATTACCATTGCCACCTTCAATCTTCACACTGGTGGGTGCATCTTCATCCCATGAAGACCAGTCTTCTACTTCAGGCTGAATAGAAATATATGGTATAAGTTAATATTATCTGCAAGTAAAAACTTGTCCTGTTATACCTTGCTAAGACATATACTTAATATTATATAGCATATATAATAATATTATATCTTTCTAAGAGATATACCAATCTTATTGTAGGACTGATACAATTACTCTGTTCAAAGTGATTAAGTCACCTACCACTTAAGCAATTACCTGTTTAGGAACAGATGAATAATCCACTGTGGTTGGCAAAGTTATTTGGTCTCCACTTAACTTTCGCCCTCTTCCAGACCTGAAAGAAAAATGTAGGATTCCTCCAAGCTCTGAAAACATGAGCACTAAGTTTAAAAAAAAAACAAAAAGGAAGTCTGAGAACAGCACTATTGAAAATGGTCATGGCTAAAACATTAAGTGCTTAAACTACCTTAGTATTAACTACTGCCAGTAGAAGTCTACTAAACAAAGGAATTTCGTAATGAATTTAAAGCAGTGTTCACAAGAATTTCAAAGTGCAATTTACTTTTCAAACTGCAATGGAAATAAAGGAGAAGCAAGTTTAAGAAATATGAAAATGGACAAATGAACTCAGTTATTTGCATATAGTAAGTTATAGTTTTTAGATTGCCAGTGTTTAAGAAGCAAACACTATCGATCTACATTTGTTCAAAGATAAACACTTCTACTGTAAACTGAGAAATCTTTTGACTTGACTTAGATGTTAAGCTGTGTCTAACAAATTATTTTGAACTACTTGACTTGAAAGCCCGTCTAAAGCATTTTTTCCTTCAGAATCTAAGCAGTAGTACAGGACTATGCAAGTCATCAGCTTCTGTTCAATACATGCTTAAAGAATACTGTTTCAAAGCATTTCAACAACTATATCAAATAATTTCAATTGAAAACAAACACTAATGCATTGCAAATAAACCACCTAGATATTTACTTAATGACAGCATTCAAAGATCACAATAATAATTAAAATATTCTTAGCCTTACAAAACAAAAGAATGAAATTCAGGTTCACACTCATGTTCTCCCCAAGGAGGGTAAGCTCCTCTAGCAAGACAGTCATGTAATTGACCTTATGCAGCTTGGAAAAGTTAAGTTTCATTTATTAGTACTGATGAGAATAAAACTGTGAAACTAAAATTTGGAGTTCATATCCATTAGTTTTACTATTATAGAACATTTTACCATCATAATAGCCAAATTGTTTGTAATACCACTTCCACTCATGCTGGTGAGTGACTAGATACATTTTTCCTGCTTTAACCCCAACAGATTCTTCCTTAGGAAAGATCAGGTGCTGGCATCAGATTTTCAAGCTTTATATAATTAACTGTAGCCCCTTTAGAAACTGTTCCTTTAAACTGAATAGCAACACAGTTAAGGGGCAAAGGAAGGTGAAAACACTGTTCCCTCAAACACAGCCTGGTTCTGGCTGACTAGATTTAGTTGATGTCTCTAAAGTAAACTCAAGCTTGCTCCTTCAGACCTGTACAACATACACATCTCTAACACTATTCTAAGCCATCACTTCTGCAATTGTATGCATTTCCTTGTTTATATGATCTAGAAGACTCCAAGAAGTGGCTTATAACAAACATTCACCTAGCCAAAATGATTACACTGATAAGGGTGAACGTGGGAGGAAACAGCTACTGTCATACAACATGGGAAATAATATGCTACACAGGGCAGCACTGAGGAAGGCTACATATCTCCACTTCCTTTTCTACAAAGGCAACAAGACACTTATAAGAACAGTTGCTTCACAACCATCATTAGATATTGATCACTGCTCTGAATGCCAAATGCCTCAAGAATTCTTGGTTTTGTTTCTCCTTACTAATTAGCAGCATCCAGATTTCTCAGCTGGAGACGATAACTAGAGATTTTAAACAGAATGAACGTTCATCTCTTTATACTTACACCTTATATTTCTTGTAAACAGTGGATTCAGGCAAGCTGTTGTTTATCAAAAGAAGTTTTAACTAAAGAGATGACTAGTACTATATGTAGGCTTTAGGCTGACTAGAAAAATGCATGATCTCTACAAGCACTTGTTTAAATGAAAAACTAATGTAAACTATATAATCTAAATAAGTACTAGCTCAGATCCATTGAATTAAAATGCACATTTAATTAAATCACATTTGCTGGTTACCAGGCAAGTTCATATGCAGGGGTGCATTACAGGAAAACAAAATTTATCCAGCTATGCTTTGCAGCTGATGTTAAAAAAAGAAAAATGTGTAGTTAATGGACTGAACTAATTTGATCCACTGACTTGCTTATGTGAAAGACTTTACATTTTCGTTCAAATAATTGTTTTGAAGACAAGTTCTCCTACTTTTTACTCCCAAGCAGTTCCTCAGCTGTTCAAGGATTCAGTTCATTCAAAAGTTGAAGAACAGAGGAAAATACTGTCATTACACCTACTAAACAATTATCTAGTAATAAAAGCTATCTTAACACTTAGAGGGATGAAGCATCCACATAATATAGAAGCTATAATCAACTCAGTGTTTTGACTTCTTCTAGAAATTGAACAGCAAGTACTCTTAATTTAATTTGGAATTCAAACCGCAGAAGAAAGGTTGACATCTATATAGTTATATGCAGCATTAAAATGTATCTTTTTAAAGCTTCACTACATCTGTAGTGAATTTACCAGCTAGCTGAGAGCTTCCTCTTATGCTTGGAATAAGGTGAACAGGAAATAAACAGTTATTTTGTGTCTACCACATATTCTGCATATGCTTTAAATTCACTGGCAAAGTAGTAGTCATCATACACATCTGCAAGAGTGGCAAGAAACAACAGTAGTTCACATGACAGCACAGTGCCAGAAAGATCTACCTCAGGTACTCTGCTATTGTACTATTGAACTCTACTATTACACAACTGTAACTTTCCAGGGTTTTTTGAATGCTTCCAGGTACTACACTGCTGTGTTCATGGGTCTACAACTCAAAATAACACTACATATGACTTATAAGAGTAAGCAAAAAAAAATAAGTCATGTTCATTAAAAAAACAGAAGCAGTTTCCTTGAACTTCAATCACTGTCCTCCAAAATTCTGAAAGAATCTTCAATAGGCAAGAACAATCTGAAGTCTCAGGCAACTGTTTCTTGACAAAGCAGGATGAGAATCACATTTATAATGAAAGCCTAGTGACTGATGACTAGGTGGATGCTGCCATTAACTGAATCTCTTAAAAAACAAAATATCACTTGTCAAGTACCGCTAGAAAATGCAGAGAACAATTTTTCTTAAAGTTTGACACAGAATAGTTTTAAAAGGCAATTTTAAAACCCTGTCAGAGCTGTTTAGAAAACACTCCTCATTAGAGCTATCATACCACAAAACACACTCACAACTGCACTACGCAGACTTTTGAACTCCAAAGGAATACACAGATTAAAGAATAAATTTGACTTGGTATTTATCTGTTTTAATTGTTTTGCAGTTAGTAAAATCAGAACTGGGAAAAGAGGTGGATGGGTGCTGGAAGAAGGAAAGAAGTGCAAGAACCTGTAATTAAAAAAGAAAAGGTAACCAAATTAAAAAAAGACATGTTTACCTGCATATTAACTTTTTAATGAAAGAAAGCACTGCTGCCAAGCAAGTACAGATTTTAAAGAGTCGAAACTGTGTTATGGCCATGGTGAGAAATCCTTCCTGCAAAAGAAAAAAAGTTAGACGTAGAGGATTATACATATTTACATATGTAAATTTCCTTAGTTGCTGATAAGCAAGGAGCATTCTGTGAAACTGTATTAATGCAAGAAAAGAGAGGAAGTACCTGGAGCAAAGATGCTACCTGCCTACTATCAGGACATTTCACTGATGTAAATAATACAAGTACCCAGTGTATATGGCCTTTAAAGAAACAGCACAGAATCATAGGTAAAGTCACAGTTAAAGACACTTTTAAAGGGGAAGTGCAGGCAACCAATTGCAGTGACTGTACAGCTGATCTGTTTTAGACACTAACAATGGCACTGAACACTAGCAATGCGAGAACAGAATAATCATCAGTAAGAAGCTCACATTTGCTTAAGCAAGTCTTGCATATACAAATTATAAATTTAGTCATTAAGTCAAAACCCCAAATTGGCCATTTAAATTTTGTTTCCATTTTGATGGAAATGTATGATGAGAACGAACACTGGTTATTTTGGAACCAGTGTCACTGAAAAATCACTAGCAAAGAAAGACTCTGTTCATCCTGTGTACACTATAGCACCAGTTAACCCCTAGATCTATCAAAACTCCTGTGCCAGACTGGGTCATGCTAGCAAACCCAGCCAAGAAAAAATTCATCTCTGGTTGAAGCCACTAAGTTGGCAGCTATTTTTCAGTGTCAGTTTGATAACCTAGAGAATTTATGCTGAGTATAACATATTATTCCAACAGATCCCCTCAAATAGGTACAGACCGAGTCAGAATAATCTGCTATAAGTCAAGGATCCCTTTTCTCTCTTCTACAGGTGAAGATTTCAGAGTAAAGAATAAGAGGTTAGGCTTCACAAATAGCTTTTCATTATATACATCTACACCTATAACAACATTTTCTGTTGCAAGTTTAACATACCTTCTGGTGAGAAGAGAAGGCAGACTTATGACATTTTCCTCAGGCCATGAGTATTCCATGGAAGGACAGCTTGATTTCAAATATGCTATGGCATTTAAATAACTTTTTGTATTCCAGGTTTTAAATTAGGAAGAGTGAGGAAGGTGGATCATTAGGTAGGCTGCTCCAATACTGCCCTAAGGATTTTATTAAAAAGTACATAATGGTATTTGTGAGCTTCATGGAGCTTAGATTTATTTTTTACTGGTGCTCATTTGCTAGATAATATAACTAGTATTAAACACTGTAATACAGTACTGGAAATAATGCTTCACATACAGTCCAGATCAGGAATTTCTACTACTGAAAAGTCATACAGGGTCCTATTAAACAAACAGGCCTTTCTACTGTAAAATGGAAGGCTTAAATCAGTAAGTACACACCAAATTACAACTGCACTACCAAGCTGTAGCTCAGGAGAAAGGCCTCACAGGACACATTTCACCTCTACTTCAACACTAGATTGTCTTAATCTCATTTCATGGGATACTTAAAAACGTAGAGAACCTTGTGTTTCTCCATGTGGGTCATACCCACAACAGTGAGTATTAAATGAGCTCTTTGTCTAACAAGAATAGGAAAAAGTCAAACTTCCCACAAAGAAGCAAGAACAGCAGACACCGACCAACACATTTATCTTTTTGTTTTAAGGACAGGACTATAATTCCATATTGTGCTTAAGCGCTTCCTTACCTTCTGGAACTAGCAGTTTTTACAATATCTAGGTGACAGGAGAATGCATCAGCCAAGAATTTGAAGGGTTCAGAAATAGCAGAAGTGAAAAAACAGTGGATAGTAATGAGATGGACAGCTCTCTATTCTAAAGGTAGAAATTATTGCAAACTAACCCTGAGTTGGTGAAAGAAATTGTCCCTTTTAGAAGATGCAGCTAGAAGCCATCTACCCTGGATCTGGGGTATGAAGAGCAGGTGAGCTGCTGAAATGAGAATAAAGGTATGTCTTTTTTGAAAGGAAGCTTGTTTAGCAGCTCACTCCACTCTATCAGAATTCACTCTTCTATCAGCTTGGGATGCAGGAGGCAAGGAGTAAAAAAGTAATGTTAGAAAGAATAAAGCTGTTTTCCTCACTGTTTAGCCTACCTAACTGCTACAGTGGACACTCCAGACAGATCCTAAATTAGAAAACAAAGTATTGATTGAAAAAGTTGTTTTAGTAAGCAATCATTACTCAAAACCCCCTGCAGACTCTATATTATTTGTGCCTAAGTTCAAAGGACTGGGCAGTTTACTACTTCAGTGCAAAACTAAAACCTAAACAATATTCAAGTGTGTCAGTTATTTATATATACACATACATGTACATATGCATATATGGTTGTGTACATTTACATATAAAATCCCAGTTTTTCAACTCATCTCCATTTTTTTATGTATCAGATTATACTGACAAGTCAATACAGTATACAAAGTTAAACTGAAAAAACAGAATCCATAAGAAGTCTGGCTTGCAAGCTTGTGAAGTCCACTGCTGGCAAGAGTTTGCCACCAGAAGTTAATCCATTTTTCCTAGGTCATTCCTATACATGAGTGACTACACATCCAATATCACACCAGTATGCTCGTTTGGCAGGGTTCAATAGCTATTGTCATTCCCCATAAGAATCAGATAACTCATCCCTCTCCACTCTCTATGCGTCAAGCAGAGATTTCAGATTTATGAGACACACAACCACATAACATCTGTGTTAGAGCTGCATTTGACTTCAACTGTGGCAGCACTATGCCCTTCAGGACAGCAAGTACTGTTTTGCCTGCCTCTTCTCTGAGCTTTGATTGTAGTTATCCCAATACAGTTAAGGCCTGTACACTACAACTTGTCAGATGCACAACCAGTTTTGGCAACAATGTGCTATCAGCTAGCCATAGCAGTATTAGCAATCATCCACTTTTAAAAAGTACTTTCATCAGTGTATCTAGTTTTTATACTGCTAATTAAGATATGAACAGGTATATATGCATTAATTTTAGCAATATGCTAAAAGCCGTTTAAAACAGAATCTTGAACCAATTACTGGCTCAAGATTAGAACAAGTCAAGCATTCTCCCCAGTGTCTGGAACAGCACTTTAAGCATTTGCATTGTTGCTGTAAAGACAGCACTACCCAAAAAGGAAAGTTAAAGGTTAGCTAAAGGTTTTGAGTTTTGTTTGTTGCCTTTGGGGTGGTTTTTTTGGTGTTTGTTTGTTTGGTTTGGGTTTTTTTAAGTTAATGAATTAATTTTGTCTAAGGTAAATAATTTTATATTCTGAAGCAGCTGTATGAATACAAATGTACATGGAAGCTTAACATTTCCTGAGCTCACTGCAAACTTAATTCACCTGATACCATTACACTGAACTTGTTAAGTGAAATGAACTGTTCATTCTTTTCTGGTCCACCTTTCTCAAATACTGGAAAGAAGCACAGCCATGTATCTTCCTTATCTCATAAATGGGAACAAAAACTGAGCTGTGTAATGCTAAATGGCAGGGCCACAACCTTCTTTCTTCCTTCTCTTAAGCCTTTCCTTGACAATCAATCACAAAAAGAATTACAATTATTTCAGCAGCTGACCATGATACAGGACAGCACAGAGACACTATACAAAGTGGCAGTGCTCCAGCAAGAATCCTAGAACATTTCTTAACAGACAGAGGCAAAGGTGAAATACTGGACCAGAATTCAGAAAATCTGGTAAGAGTTGTCTGTCAGCCTGATACGCCCTTGTGCATATCACACCTCAAGCCTCAGCTTCCCATTTGTAAAATTGGATAGAACTTTCCTTTTCCCATTATTGAGATTGCTTCATCTGATGTATTACATTTATTAAACTTACTGTCAACTGAACTTTTAAGTTCCATTACAACAGATATAAATAAGCAAATAAATCAGGACATGAATCCCAATTAATTTAATTCTAGCAGTCAATGCAACAATTATATAACAGACACCAAATTTAGCTGGAGTTTGACTCCTGTAGCTCATACTGCCTTCTATTGGTAAAAAAGTCACAGCAGTTGCTCACATGGAAGATGAGCATGGAAAGGATTAAAGCATAGCAGCAGCAAAGTGTTGAACACATTACAGCCAAGTCAGAAGAATGAGGCAACTTACCCCTGAAAACATTTTATGGATCCATAAGGGAAATGTAGTGAAGGGAGGGAAAGTTCAGAAGTTTATCAAACTTAAATATTTTTACATTGCTTTCAGCTTGCAGCAGTGCCCTCATCAGAACTGCTGGCACCTCTGACTTCACTGACACTAGCCAGCAAATTGTCCGTGGCACACATATTGTGCCATAATTGACTAACTCGGGTGGACTAAGCAAGACTCTCATCGGCCATCACTGTACAATGAGCATGTCATCTGTAGAAGCACTTCCTCTTTCATACCTAATTGCATACACAAACACCACTTAAACAGTACTTCATAAGACAGAGCTGATTCTAAAATAAAGTCACTTTGTGGCACTAAAATTGCTTTAGAGACTTGTTTTCTCCTAGTGAACACATCTACTGTCAGTTAAAAAGATGTCAAAACAATCATAGAGCACCTATCCTGCTCTCCTCTGTTCCTCTACAATGCTGACTGATTTGTAGTGTGTAGTTTTCTTTAGATATCACCATCTTTGAAACGGAAATTCTGCCTTGAATTACCAGTGCTTTGTGAATTGATTACATTTTCTTTCACATGAGCTCATCTGTGACTCTGGAATGAACAAATTCTGGAAACAGTAACTTTAACTTATATTAAACACAGCTAGCTAAATAGCCAAAGGATGGCATCTGAATCAAGACTAAGAATAACTTGTCTGCAACTGAAAGGTTTACAGCCAACTACATATTTACACAAGTAGCCACAACACAAGCCTCACCTTCCTAAAGCAAAATGAGAAGTCAATTTCCTAGTACAAAAGACTAACCTGGTCTTGAGCACTTGCATGTGTCAGCACCAAAACTCCACAAAAGCACCACTGAACCAGTATGTTTTCACTAGAACAGCAGATAAAAACCTAGCAAGTACCACATTATTAGTCCAAATTTTCAGTGGCAAGGATAGGATTCCTTTCTGTATGAAATTTTACAAAAGTAGAGTGGCCACATCAATCTGAAGATGTCCAAGTACGTTTACAGGGAGATGGAATCTTATGAAGATTAGTAGACAGAGCTAAAAAACCTGTTTATTTTCAAGCACACAAACCCTCTTCCAAAGCACATGCATTATAAGATGTACAAGGACATTCTGTATTTTAAAAAAGGCAACATAATGATTCAGAAATGGCATTCAGTTAAGTACTGAAAGACAACCAGCATCTCTGCATTTCAAAGACAGCAACCATGATTCTGTAGCCTAATGAGGAGGTTCCACTCCTCTCTTCCTGGTTGACTTCTGTGTTTGTTTTGAGGTTTTTTAATCACTTTATATAGAAACATAATACTGGGAACACTGAGGGAGAAGGAAAAAAAACTTACCAGGTCAACGTCCTTACCACTGAGTTTGATAAATGGATAGATTAAATGGCAGTATGACTAAACCCTGAAGCCGTGCTACTATGGCATTCCAGTAAGGAGCAGAATCCAAAAGGAAGATTAGGAGGCATCTTCTCTATCTAACTATAGGTAGGTGGTTGGTGCAAGTTCACAATAGGTACTGTAATTTCAACACCAGTGCTCCAACTTTGAGTGCAAGCACCCTAACTAGGCAGTTGTGAGATAGCTGGGAAAGAAGAATACTCTGCTCATGGTTTATGGGAGTGAGCTAAATCACCCAAGGTGCTTAAATCCAGGAAGAGATTTCAGGACTATCAGGAGCTGAAGAAGCTATCAGAATTCAAGAAGGAATGTTTGTCTCTCTGACTAAAGGCAGTAAAAATTGGTGCAGGCCGGTGATGCCGAAGTTATTCCTAGACACTGAACACACATATGACATACAGAGTTTCAACTTTTTTTTAAACATGCTACTCCTAGAACCATAAAACTTCTATAGTAATACCACCTCATCTCACCCTTTCCTCTCCAGGAAACTGAATACAGTTCCAATCTTGTTAATGTGAACTCTTGAAGCTTGCTGTTCTGAATTAGAATAACTTCTATTTTTCAAGGCAATAGTAATTAAAACAGAAAGCTTATATCCACTGACCAATCACAGTCATTCTTTGCTGTTCTGAATTAGAATAACTTCTATTTTTCAAGGCAATAGTAATTAAAATAGAAAGCTTATATCCACTGACCAATCACAGTCATTCTTTGCTGTTCTGAATTAGAATAACTTCTATTTTTCAAGGCA
>JANZLQ010000029.1:34243972-34262575 GCA_026212715.1 Elanus axillaris | reverse complement strand
ATAGTAATTAAAATAGAAAGCTTATATCCACTGACCAATCACAGTCATTCTTTGACAATTCCTTATCCATATATGCTACTGCCTTCTGAAAACCAGTATACAGAACAAAGATTGAAGTCACGCCATCCCATGATACTACACTACAACTTTGTTCACATTTGCAGGAAGTCTTTGACATAATGACAATGGTTGGACTCAATGATCTTGAAGGTCTTTTCCAACCTAAATGATTCTATGATTCTATAATGCACTAATTCACATAACTCACTTCACAACACCAGAGAAGTTCTCAGACACAAAATCAGAGTTCAAGAGACCCCAGTTCTGTTCCCATCCTTATTAGTCATCCTGGACTTAGGTTATCTGCAGCTACATGGAAAGCCAGAGGTGACAAATTAACACACCCTCATTGTTACTACCACAAAATCATCTTGCAACATCTGCTATATCGACAAGCACCGGCTATTTACAATCAAGATACACTACAAGACATGCTGTGCAAGATGGCTTAAAGAAATTTGTACAGGTCATGTCCGTATTTCCAGAGTGTTCAGAAGGACTATCAAGCAGCAAGCTATATTATTTTTCATTAGATGTGCAACTGATGCACATACGTTGTGAATTTAATACCATGAAACAGTGCCTACCATTCTACAGAACAGCCCAGGCTGGAGTGTTATTAGAGACAGCACCAAAGCCAGATGTTCTCTGTGACCTGTTAGATTATTAAGCCTTTAAAAGTGTACAAAGCAACTTTCACGTTAACTTTTACACAACTTGTCAGTCAGCATGACCAAAGAAAGACAGGGTAACCCCACGCAGTGCGGTCCCAGAGAGTCCTTAGAAAGGCCAAAAAAGGCTTAAAACCCACCAGCTCTGACAGGACATGCCCCCCCCCCGCCCCGAGTGCCAAATGTCCAGGTGCCCAAACGCTGCCTATCTATTCGCCAGTCACTTCATGTTCTTCCCAGCCCG
Organism: Elanus axillaris; assembly: GCA_026212715.1. Taxonomy (NCBI): domain Eukaryota; kingdom Metazoa; phylum Chordata; class Aves; order Accipitriformes; family Accipitridae; genus Elanus; species Elanus axillaris. The sequence goes on along the minus strand of JANZLQ010000029.1, from coordinate 34,261,600 downwards.
TGAGATCTCCCGGCCATCCCCCCGCTCCCGAAGGGGCCCGGACCAGCCTGGGCAAAGACAGTCGGCGGCCGCGGGCCCCGCGCTCCCGGAGACGGCCGGGGGGCCTGCCGCTGGGCGACGGCCACGCCGCCCCGGGGCCGGGGCGTCCCGAGCACGGAGGGGAACGTGGTGGGGCCGTTACTGAGGGAGAACCGCGCGGGAGGGCCTGCCCCGCGGCGGAAAGACTCCGAGGCCGGACCCGCTGCCCAGCCGCGCCGAGGCGAGGCGAGGCGAGGCGAAACGGAAGTGGGCACCCGGCGGCGAAGGAAGCGGCCCTCCCTGCTCACCTGCCCCGGCGGGGAGGGCTCTCCGGGGGGCGCGGGGCACCAGAGGCCGAGGCGGCCGCTCCCGCAGCCTCCGCCCTCGCCGGCAGCCCCTCATTCAAAGCCGGGCGCGCACCGCTGCTGCTGCGCCGTCACCGCCTCCCGCGCCGCCATCTCGGCCTCCTGTCACCCGGGAGACGGGTCCGCCCCTTCCGGTAGCGTCTCTTCCCCTCGCGCCGCCAACCGGCGCTCGCGCCTCTGCCCGCGGCCCGCCCCCACCAGCAGCCTTCGCTCTCTCCCGCCCTCCTTTCCTCCCGCGGCCGCCTGCTCCCGGGAGAGTTTGAGCCTGGTCTTTGTCACTCCGGGAAACTGTGTTGAAAAAGCGCTGGTCTCTAATGTTATCGAGGTGCTGCGTGTGTGTTTGTAAAGGTATTCCTGTGGGGTGATCTAGGGGCTGAGCTGTAAGTTTGGAAGCTACTAAAAAAAACATTCGCTGAAGTAGCTTCTCATAGCTTGTAGCCTCGGCTGGCAGCCAGCCTTGCCAGTGTCTAGTTTGTCCACCCAGATGCTTCCAAAAGTGGTTGTGTGTGTGAGCTGGCTGCTCTCCGGGTACAGTATATTCATTCATGGCTGATGTGCACAAAAGGGAAGGAGGAAGATGTGAAGTAAGATTTTCCAGAGCTCTCTATATGCATCCAGTTGCATTATATTCTACAGACCCAGTAGATGAGGTGAAGGGACCCTTTGTCCTTTTCTCGCTGGGAGGCCTAGTCAACTTCTAAGGTGGCCCTGATACAAAGTTCTTCCAACTCCAAACCGTACCACCCAGTTCTTCATGCTCTCTTTAAATATTTTCCCTTAAAGACTTCCTGTTCTGCCTGTAGAGCTAACCTAGCTGCAGTTTCTGTACCGTTGCTTCAGGCAGTGAGGAGGTGGATGCTAGGAGGATGGCTCTTGTGGGGAGGCACTGGTATCATGCATTATTCCGTCATTTCCTTGTTCCCATGCCCTGACAGATACTGTAACTGCATTTCCCCAACTCTTCATGAGGAAACGGGTCCCAAAGGGACAAGGAGCCAAGCACAATATGGCTGGCAGCAGGGCAGGGGCCTCGCCAGCCAGGACCTGAGCGGGGCAGGCTACGGGCAGCTCAGTGTCCAGACTGCCAGGCAGGTTTCTGGTGGTGAGGCAGATCCGAGGACAAGCCAGGGAGCCTTTCTACTGGTGGAGGATCAACAATGTCCATAGTGAGTCAGGGGCAGCTGTGGCCAAGCTGAAGGGCAGCATTCCTACAGTGTTGCTCAGGTGGAGACTGACACCCTTATGCCTGCAGAACCTGCCTTCAGTAAGAGAAAATATATGCAATGCTGCTTTTAATTTTAACGACCATTTCAAACCCATTTGTGTAGCAAAGAGTTACACCTTTCAGTATAGCTTCCTGTCTTTAAAGCAGAAACAGGAAAATAATCCTCACCTGCACTCACATGTAAAAGCAAAACTGCAAGCATGGCAGTCTGGGAGAGGTCATTGTTATGAAGATAGTGACATTTCCTTTGAGAACACATTCAGGTTTTGGCATTACGGTCTATACTCTCAACAGGGAATATGCCACAGTGAGAATGAAATGTTAAAATATGCATATAAACACCCACACTTAATATAAAAACTGCTAGAGTGGCTCACCCACACTATTCTCCTAACTGCACAACAGACCTGTGTGTGGCTGTTGCATTAATGGGAAAAAATCCAGAAATTGGCAGACTGCTAATGAAGAATAACTGTCTTCATAAAACCATAATTATGCAACTTCAAATTTAGGAACAGTATACACAACTTAATTTCTAAAAGAAATGTTTGTAGGGATAAATACTTCTCTGTTCAAAAATGTCATTAACCCTTAGCTCTGAAGGCTTTAACTTGGATTCCTTGCGGTCAGTTAGTTTTCCCAAACAGATCTTAAATCTCAGGTATTTCGTTGCCACAGCAAATGTAGTACTGCTACAGTAAATTCATAAATTTTGTTAGGGAACTACATTTTTTTAAATTAATGCTTTGCTTTTTCCAATATTAAGGATTAAACACATCAATCACATCACCTGACAATTTGCAAGTTTGCTAGTGTCATTTCATTACAACTAAAGCAATTTCCATCACTTCACGGTTGATTGTTCCACAGCCACTGGGTAGATGCCATCCTGATACATTCATGTTTCTATTTAATAACTTAATTCTGTCTCTCTTTCAATATGAATTCTCCTTCCTACAGTATATATGCTTCATCTACTTGTGTGCTCTCTCACTGTTCAGTCATTTGTTAAAGCTGTGAATAGTTTTTTTATCTAAGGGTACCTTTCCTCAGCCACAGTCCTGTTGAATCGTGCAGTAACTCGAGTTTTACATTTGCAGAAGATATTTTACCCTTGACAAGTGTTAGATTCTGGTCAAAGAAGAGTTTATATAGTTTCAACCACAGAAAAATTGCAGGTTTTTACTATAAAACTCAGAAGTAAATTTCTATACTGCTGCTACATATTCATATTCTGGTCTTTGAAATTTCATCATTAACTGTCTTGAAACTCTAGATGGGAGGGGGCATCTCCATCATTAGATACATTTTCCATTCCTTTGTAATATTCCTGAGCACCTAGTTTTGGTAAAATCTAAGTATTGTCTGAAGAGTTTGCCTAAGTTTAGGCAAACGTGTATCCTAGCATGTATGAAAATCTGTCCCCTTTCCCAAATAAGTAGGCAAGTAGTCATGAAAGCCTCTTTTCTCTCTAAAGGTCATCCAGGCTGAAGCTCTACTCTCTCTTGCCTCTGCCAGCATAGCTTAAATTCCTTCCCTCATGCACATTAAGGCTTAATATGTCTTGTAGAGGAAATTTCCAGACCAGTGATCTTGGTGAGAGGCCTTTGTAGAAAACTTCAACAAACTGACTTTTAACAAGGCTATAATACATAAAAAATCATATTCAAAACTGTTAAAAGGTGCACACCCAAAGTAATTTTTTTGGAAGCAGTGGCCAAGAGAGGCCAAAGAGCAGCAGTGACTGCCCAGGTCTCCCTGAGCTCAGACCAGACTGCAGAGGTTTGACCTTCTGCTGGGCTGCACAATTTTCGTTGCTCCCCTGGGAATGATCCAGGGGTTCTGTCTCCTTTAGCATCTCTCTGTGAGGCACTGACCTTCACACTGGAGCCTGGCCAGCTGAGGGTACCTTCTTGTGGGAAACCTCAGCTAGTTTGAGGGATCGGAATGTAAGATGAACATTGACCTTGAGCACATAACTGTGTATCCTTGAAGAGGCTGGAAAGTCCCGAGAAGAGCTGAGTAAACAGGATATTGAATAATTGCCAGACAACAAGGAGAGAAAGCTTATCGAAGTTACAACTGAGAAAAAGTCATCCAGTCATGAACTGCTAGTTTTTACTTGAACCAATCATATATGTACACATATTCTTAGAAAGACATAAAAGGGCTTGCTTAAACAATAAAGATTTCTATCTATCCTTCTTCTTGACAACAATTGCTGTGTGTGTATATATGTTGTGCCATCTCAGCCGCGACACCTTCTGGGAGGCAGAACTCCCAGTCAGCCTGGAAGTATACCCACCTCAGGTTGAAAGAGGCAGGTGGTTTGTTCAGTGCTGTAAAGAACTTAGAGGTGATAAGGAATGTGTGACTTTAGCCTTATGCTGAGAAATTTCCTGGAGAGATGATCCTGGTTCTTCCTCTGCTGATGGCATCAGCTCCTCCTTCCTAGGGTGTTTCTGTATTTAATGATGATGGGTTAATGTACAGAATTGATGCTGGGAGTAGGTACCAGAACCCATTTTTCTGTCCCTGCCAGGTGAATGAGCTAACCAAGAGGCTACAGAGCCAGTCTTCCTTTTGCTTTCTCAGTTATTATTTCTTTCACAGTAGCACAAGTGAACAGAAGCATTGGAGTTCTGCTTCCTCCCATGGCTTATGACAGAAAAGACTGTAGCTTGTCAAAAAGGCTGTTCTCCCAGGAGGCAGAGATTTAAAGTGAGGCATTACTTACATTTCAGAAGGTCTGGAAGGAGGTGACCAACCCATCTCTTCTCTTTCCCAAATAAATAATCTACCAGCTATTTAGATCTTGGCTGTGATTTAACCATTAGGCTATATGTACCAGTTATCCCAATTATTTCCTCTTCATTCAGCCACATCCTACAGAAAGGATTGCTTGCTGCTGCACTTTGGCAGGAAGTAAATCCCCTCAGTAAGTGCAAGGTGTGCTTGGGCTTCAGATCTCAGGGGAGTTAAAGCATTTTGTTCCAGCTCCTAGATGCCAGTTTCCTTTAGGTGCCAGATGGATGCCTCTGCCTACCTTTAGCTCAGACAACAAGGCAACTGCAGCATGTAGAGAGACAGAATTGTGAATAGACTTAACTTTGCATCAATAAATGTATCTACAGTTACAATACTTAAGAACTGTAACTGCTGTTTGGTTGCAGTTAAGCAGCTTTTAAGTAGCAAATATTGGATATTGGTGGTTAAATTCCACTTTAAATGTATTATGGGTGATTATGATCCATATTGACTCTCAGTCATTATTGATTTTAATAGATAAAATAGGTGCATAAACTAAACTAGAAAATAGTATTAAATTGCCAGGGAAAAAAATAATTCCTTAGCTTTTTTATACGGGAAGAAAGTTTATGCTTCTCATTCCTTACAGTCCTCATGTTCCTCGACTGCAAATTAGGGAGAAGATAATGGGACCTATTCTTTATAAAACTAATTTATCACTTCATTACTAAATGGAAGGTCTTCCTTTCCATCCTGTAGTATGTAGCCATTAAGTCATCTTGCCTGACTTAAATGCACAGCCTTTCTTGAGTTTCTTACTAAGGAAAAAAAATTACATGCACTAAGTTAAAATTTTTAGAAGGTGGATCCTAGGCATAGTGTTAGCATTTGAATTCAAATCCACTCAATACTTGAGTATCTAGCATGTTGCTTTGTAAAAATAGTTATCTACATGGATATGCTTGTGTGTGCATGTCTGCATGTGTATGGTTTGCATTTAGGGAAATAGAGTGCATAGCATGGAAAGATAAGGTCATTAAAATTTGTTGAGGAAAGCATTTAGGAAAGCAAAGGATTTTCTTTCTAGTTGTTTTTTTTTTTTTTCAGGGGGGAAGAATCAAGAAACTGTTCTTTGTTTCTTCACACTTCAGCATTTTTTAGAAGAATTTCTACCTATTGGTAAAATATGAGTTTCTTTTCTTTTTTTCATGGCCTTTGCAAGATCTAATAATCTTATTTCAAGAAGAATTATTCTGAAGTTGGGAAAATAACTTAATAGAAAAAAAAACAACCTTAATGACGAATCCTCCCTTTTCCCATTTTAAAACAAATCAATTCAGCATAAGAAGACCTACATTACAGCTAAAAAACTTCAAAACTCAAGTTCTTATCTGAGCACCTATGTACCAAGCCCAAGTGGCTGTTGGAACTGCTGAGCTCCCAAAATCTCATTAAAATTAATGCCAGCTTCAGACAACCTTTACTGTCTCAGTAGAATTTGGACTGGGACATCTAGATCCCAGTTTTGATGGCGGGGGGGAACCAACAGCTGGTTTTGATATAACTGTGTAACCTCATATATATAGTCTAGAGGAGACAGAAATCAAAGAAGGGAAATAAATACAATTTTTTTTACTCAAGTTTTCCTGTTTAACTCATGATAGTGAGGAAGCATTTTAAGTTATCTTTATCATTGCAGCAGTCAGTAGGCAGAAACCAGGCACAGATAACACTCTTTCTGATCTTTATTCAACAAAGGAAGAACAGTCCTCTTCCATCCATTACTATATGACGAAACACCTCCTTGCAAAAAATATGTCAACAGGTATTTTGAATGTAATCTGAACTACTCAAATATTAGCAAACGGGATTTGGGCAGAAACTTATCTCAGAATGAAACGTGCATGAAACGGTTAACAGATTAGCTAGATAGGAGCATTTTTCAATCCAAGTTACAAAAAAAAGATTTTGTTATGCTTAACTGCTACTGCCACTTCCATCGTGGATTCCAAGGGCATTGCATTCCACCTGGTTATACCTGTACTGGGGCTAACAACTTCAACTTGAGTTCAACTGAAGCAGCATTTCTCTTTATAGAAACTTCATTAAAAGGTTCACCTTGGAAAGTGTTAGAAAATAGCAATTAAGATGCCACTCAACTTTTCTGGAACAGAGGAGTTAAAAAGCAGAGGACATTTATACAAACCAGTGAACTGCTCTAGACCTTACATTTTTGGGGATGCCTCTGTTTCATTTGCAAGGGAGCAGAAGTATAAACACCGAGTATTTATTCTGGTTTTCCTTTCATAGCTGGAAAAATCTGACCTGCTGCTGCCAGCTCTGGGGAACACTCATAGGCAAGTAGTGCATTTCCAGAAAGTTTGAGTAACTCTGAACTAAAGTAGCTCTTCCAGAAAGGCCTGTTGTACTCAGGAAAGCACTGAAAAATGAAGGACCAACCATATTTCTCCAGTGTTTGTTCCAGTGATTAAGCAGCTGTACTTTTACAAACACCATCTTGTTTTAAATTTGAATTTGTCTGACTTCTATTTCCAGCTACTCTTTATGCGTTTCTCTGTTAAAGTGCCCTTTGTTTCCTATTTTCTCTCTGAGGCGGTTCTGACACATCACAACCATATTTTTTGTCAGCTTTCTTTTCAATAAACTAACACTGGGAGATTTTTAAAGTTTCACTAGCAGTGCTAGACCTCAATAATTCCTTTTTCAGTACTCTATTTTTTCCTTCTTCCTTTCAAAATTGTGAGTCATACATCATGAGTGTCAGTCTCACCAATGCTGTGTTCATATGTATTCAAAGATCCCACAGAAGCAGATGATGAGTTTTTCACTATGATTTCCAGTGTCATTGCTTTCCAGGGAATTAAGTGTTGCTTTTGCCCTCTGCAATACATGTAAAAACTTGACCATGTGCTGACTTTGTACACAGACAGCTGATGGGAGCCAGCCAACAGAAGAGGCCAGGTTGCTCTGCCCTTGTCAATATTCACCCACAGGCTGCCAGCCACAGATTTTATCAGCAGCAACTTGATACTTTACCTCAGAATCAATGACTGAAAGAACATAACCTCTTTCCTAGTAACTCCAACAAACAGAAATCAGGAGGGATTTCTCAGAGGGATATTTTTTATGATCTACTACTGCATCACTTCACTAGTTATAAAGTGAGCACAAAGAATATTTTCAAGAGTAATACTGTTCAGATGGAAAGCACCATGGTAAATGTGAAATACACTAAAGCAAGATTAGGCCTTTTCTCATTGCAGGCAGAATGCTGATTAACTTACTCATTACACTGAAGTGGTGAAGTATAAATTATTTGAGGAAAGGAATTTATTTTTCCCTATTTTGGGCTCCAGTCATTACAAATTTGGCTCTGGAGCCACAGCTGTTTCTTTTAGAAACTGAATAGCTGGGAAAAACAGGCCAAGCAGAACACAATTCTGATTTCAGTTGCAAGTATTTAGAAATGCAAAGAAAGCCACCAGGTAAAAGCATTGGATATTTTTCATTGCTCCACTGAAAACTCAATCACTAATTAAGTTAAAGCCAAACTATCAAGGCGCCACAATCACTACAATTAAACATATTCCATTATGTGAAAGAAAAGATGAGGACATGGGCTAGGTAGTGCAGAGCTGTCACCCCAAAGGAGGTGAAGAGAGAAGAACTGAGAGGCAGCAATCATTTTTTAATAGTACTGATGGACTCTTACTGGATTTAAACAGGCTTCAGACATACTTGTTCTCCAAGTGCTAAAGGTCCATACTGAAACATAACAGCAGTAAACATGACTGAAGAAGAATAGGGAAAAAAGAATAGAAAAAAAAACCAACTGAAAAACCTGCAGTGGCAAAATGATAATGTTCTATCCAAGATGTAAGATTGACATCGTAAGATTGACATCTCAGCACAATTTCTTGGTGATGTTTTATAACATTTTTTGACTGAACTATGTCAATGTGGAGAAGTGTTTGTGGGGAAATAATTATCAAACAAATTGGAATCTAACCAGTTTCAGTTCACTGTGTATTTCAGACACCTCAGGGCCTGACTGAGGGAGAGGCTAAGCTAACTTTTTTCTTTTGGTCTTTCATTGACAGCAGTAGGGCTATTCAATTCACTTTCACATAGAATTTGGATGGGTGTGCATCCAGACCTATACCAATTTACTCTAGCTGTTATCTGACCCATTATTTCAATGTCAATTTACAAACTGATTTTATTTATTTTTTACAGGCTTGTCTACAAAACGCCCAAGCTGAATCAGCTGCTAGAGTGTATATTTAGGGCTGCTATCTAAAAGAAGCATATGCCCATAGCTGAGGTAATTCACATCAATCCTAAATTGTCACTTCTTGGCCATCTAGTTCTGGGTGCTGTCTGCCTTTGTAAGGAATGGATGCATTTCATGACATTGAAAATGCTTAAATTTTGAAGAAAAAGTAGTTAATGCATCTCTCTGTATATGCTATAGGTATGGAAAGTTTAACAGCAGAGATCATCTTATTTTTCAGTGTGCGAAAAAACCTCAATAGGACAATAATGTTCTGGCTAAATCCTGAACGTTACCAATTGTTTTCAATACTCAACCAAGTGAGTAGGAACTGAGATTGTGCAGAGAACAGTTTGCAAAACAAAGCCACCCTGTGCATCTGAGAATAAAACTTGCAGTTAAAACAAGAATATGAGGCCACTAAGGGGACATATTTATTCCTCAAGAAAACATCTCCCATTGCTGACATCACCCTATTATCTAACTTCATTCTTAGCAGATCCATCAAGATACCTCTGACCGGTCCACTCCAGTGTAATTTGGATCTGCACAGGTCAAACATGCTTTTTGCCTAGCTACTGAATGGAGGCTGCAGTGGTGTGATTAACAGAACTCTGCAGGAACACTAGGCATTGGGCTGTTTACATCAGAGAGCAGCCAGTGTTACCCTGAGATGGGAGCCACTGGTGTGTGTCTGGAAGGCAGTTACTCTCTCCTCTTCCTTCTGGGTCTCTGCTCTTGCATTTTAAGCCAGTCTGGGCAGAACTTTACAACTTATTTTTGGAAGCACGTGAAAGAACTATTTGTCAAGCCTTTAAGTTCAGATTGGTTAGCACAACTTTCTGAAAATTCACATGGCATTCAGTCCTTATTCTGTGCCAAACATGAGCTGCCTACAGAGAACTACACTGCGCTTACAGCAACTGAACTTCAACTGTCATGTTCTAGATGGAATCTCAAATGCTTACTAATCAGACAAGCCTTCCACAGTTCAGTGTATGAATACCGAAAGTCTGGCCCTCTTTCACCACAGTGAAGAAAATCAAGTGGAAGCTCTGGAGCAAGTTACTGTGTGCCACTGACACACTGCAGCCATTCATCAAACAAAGACTTTAAAAGTCATGTGCAAAATATCAAAGAACATCAGCAAAGACCTCTAAAAACAAAAGAGTAAGAATACAGAAGATATTTTACAGCATTGCCATATAATAAAGATACACTCAGCTAGCATTTATTCAGCTAGATTGTGTGAAGAAACATTCTGTACTCCATCAGTTACTAGCATTGGGTAAATCAAGTCTAGAATGAAGAGCTCAGAATGAATAAGTATACACATATGGAATTCAAACAGAACATGCTCATTGCAAATGAAGTTGCAATCAAACACTGAATTAACATATTCAGTACAAATAAACTTTTTAAAAAACAAGATGGACTTTTAAGTGGAAGAAAGAATTTTCTTCTTTCTGACATCCACCATTGTTTAACAGTACAGAGACAATGACATACAGCAAGTATGTTCAAACTGGCATGACGGTAGATTTAAAACAGTACAGCACAGGCCCTCAGAAAGAGTATCTGTTACACTGCAGCAGATCCCTGATCCTGGCTTCTGCAGTGTTCCGGCCTCAGCAGGAACTTGGTCTGGTGTATATAAAGGTGTTCATGACCACTTATGTCTTGTCCCACTGAACGTCGGTATTGCCCAGTTTATACTGACTTTTGTGTAGTGCCAGACTTCACCTTCGGCTATTGCTAGACTCTTCTCTCACATCTGTTCCCCAGTTCGCAGTCTGAGCAGACAAGTTGACAGAACTCTCGCAGTCGGGCACTGGCAGTCCTGCTGCTGCCATTTCACCCCAGCCCTAGGCAGGTGACTAGTTCAGCTCAGCTCAGCCACAGCCTGATTGCCCAGTGGGCACGCAGGGTGGGAAGTCAGCGCTTTGCTCAGTAGCAGAGTGCTTTATTTTTCTCTTCCAAAGCTGGTGGATGGGGAGGCAGTAGCAGGGTTGGAGGCCGGCACGGGAGCACCCACGGCCCTCCCCATGCGTGAGGCACGGGTGGCCCTGAATGGCCCCTTGGGAGGAGCTCGCGGTTGCCATTGGGGAGCTACTCAGCTCCACCGGCGCAGGCACGACTTTCCACGCTCAGCAGTAAGTGACAGTCTTTAGAGCATTCTTCTAATTAGGAGTATGGAGATTTATGGTGAGCAAATTCATCTTCCACAGCAGTCAAGTCACAACAGCAGTATCTAATTGCTCATTCAGTTTCTGCTTACGCTGCTCCTCCACTTCACGATCTATTAGACACCTCAAATAGAAGCTGGCAAAAAATTAAACGTTCTCACTTCAAAGCCTCTTTCCTGATCCTCTCTATTCATCGACTTTTATTTTCACAGTGTCCTGGTTTCAACTGGGGTAGAGTTCAGTGTCTTCCTAGTAGCTGGTACGGTGCTGTGTTTTGAGTTCAGTATGAGCAGAATGTTGATAACACTGATGTTTTCAGTTGCTGCTAAGTAATGTTTATACCAAGTCAAGGATTTTTCAGCTTCTCATGCCCAGCCAGCGAGAAGGCTGGAGGGGCACAAGAAGTTGGGAAGGGACACAGCCAGGGCAGCTGACCCAAACCGGCCAACGAGTTATTCTAGACCATGGGACATCACATCCAGGAGATAACTGGGGGGAGTGGGGGTACTGCTCGGGTACTAACTGGGTGTCAGTTGGCGGGTGGTGAGCAATTACTCTGTGCACCATTTGTATATTCCAATCCTTTTACTATTACCGTTGTAATTTTATTAATGTTATCATCATCATTATTACTTTCTTCTATTCTATTAAACTGTTCTTATCTCAACCCATGAGTTTTACTTCTTTTCCCGATTCTCTCCCCCATCCCACTGGGTGTGGGGGGAATGGGTGAGTGGCTGCGTGGTGTTTAGTTGCAGGCTGGGGTTAAACCACGACATGTAGCTATTTGTAGACCTGGCTGATGTTACAGTTCCAGATGCAACAATTTAAAATGTATCATCTTAAGAGACTTATGTTGGCAAATTATTGTATTACACTTAAATTTCAGAAGGACCCAAAGATCCACCTAATTAAAAATTACCAGTAATATGGGCAAAGCTCAAAAACAGTCATTGTCATGGATCAGAATAGTGACTCTTTTTAATTAAAGTAAATGTGAAAAGAAAATTACTGATGAAAGATATGACTGCCTTTTTTTGTTCAAAGAATTCAACCTCTCATGAATTACTGAGTGAATATTTGCAACACAAGTCAAAGATTTCAAACCACTCTCTAGCAAAGAAGTACTGAGAGGAATACCACCAACAGTTTCATGTAGTCTTAACATCTTCATGTTGGCCAGCTACTTAGGGAAAATTAGAAAGGATATGCTCAGTAGTATGTTTTACCCATTTTCCACAGACTTCTTTCCTCCCTTCTGCATTTCTAGTTAACATACTTCTTAATCACGCTTCTTTTTTGAAAATCTGAGCAAGTTTGCACAACTGTGCAAATTATGGATTATTAAAAACTGGAATAAGTGACACCCTATTACAGTGCACTGATAGAAAGAAGTGCCTTAGAACCACAAGTCCACAAAATTTTTTATTAAAATAACACCAAGTTTAAGAAAGCAATGCAGTGCAAAGAAACTTCAACTCATCATACAAAAAAAAATATCATTTTCCATCCTTAAGTATGTAAACTGCATTTAAATCCTGACATGATTGACATAATACAGAACCAGAAACAATGTATCCCAGACAAATGTCAAAGTTAAAGACTGGCATGCTGGGCAAGGAAGGTTCTTATTCTTTGCAAGAGTTCCTTCTTCACACTGTCTGGTACCAAGGCTGAAACACAAATAAGAAAGCAACAAGAGAAAAAAATGGAAAATACACTAATACCAACCTTTTACAAAGCTACTTTATTCCTTCTTTGTTCTTTCAATTCTGTAAAGTAACTGAAGCTAGTTGATTTTCATGTAGCACATCTATAATTTTCCCACTTAAAATAAGCTAAAATTTAAGTCTATTGAGAACACTGTTGTTATTGGTAGTTTTTTGCCTAGCCATAGTCAAGAAAATTGGAAGGTTTGAGGGAAAGGATTATTCAACAGTAAATAGAATATAACCACCAGAAACTAGTTTGATTATCCTACCTTTTTTCTTCACAAATTTGAGACCCCTCAAAAAACCAAACTCAGCCATGACCTCAGAGTAAGAGGCTTCAGCAAGTTATTTTGAAGGCCTATTTTTTCTTTATGTTCTTTTTTCTTTTATTTTCTATTTTTCTTTTATTTTCTTTAATGAAGTTTTTCCTATTAACACCAAAGCCTATTAGAGAGTGCAAGAAGAACTATATAAAGATGACTTCACTATTTCTTTAAAAGATTTCATTTTTCTGTATGTGTATGCTATGTCCTTTCCTTCTCCCACTTCCCATTACACTGGTACTGTTAGTTCAGATTTTCCATCTTAAAAAGTATTGGAATTTTAAAACATGTTTGCTGCATAACCCAAGTTTCCTTGGGACCATTAAGTCAATTACAAAGATAAATACAGGCTCATTACAGATTTTAAATGGCTGTTACAAAATACAAATTCACATTTTATTTGTAGTTAGTATCAACCTATTAACATTTTTCCTTCATATATGCAGTTCATAATGCTTCTTTAAAAATATTAATGAAATAGAGGTAGGTATCTTTATCGATGTACTGCCACATCCATGTTTGCATTTTCTTACCTCTGCCTTTAGGAGTGATTTCTGCCACCAAATCATCAACAGTAACATGCTCTAATCCTTTTTCTTTAATGACATCTGGGGAAGACCAAGACGGATATTTTAAATCTTTTAATCCATGTATTAGAAGACAAAGCCTGTGCCAATGATTAAGAGACAAAACCTGCATGCATAGGTCATCACAGAATATGAAGTAGCATGTGACCTAAATGTAGGCTATTAACTAAGTACCTACTGCGTTGTACAGTGGATTTAGTCTCTTGTGCAAACCATAGGTTTAAGGATGCATCACTACTGATGCATCTTGATCAGCTCGTATTTTAAAATCAAATGTTACAAAGTTTAAGCTTAGCTGAGCATTACCAGATGTGCATATTACTTGGGTGTTGTAGCAGTTCACAAGTTGGTCCACTTACCTCTTCAAACACATTATTTACAGAACAGTGAGAAAGAGATGCAATTGGAATAAGACTTTGGAACATACAACAAGGGAGAGCAGAGAGACAGTAAATATTAATACTCTTCCTAACAGGTTTAAACATCATCTCTCTCTATATTTCAGCAAAGTAAAAAAGGGTATCTGAAAGAAAGGTATACATCTACAACAAAATAAAAGGTATGATTATGATATACTGTACAATTAATACATACCAGTATTTAAACAACTGTCTACTTATAGTGCCTTGAAGACTACTGAAAAATGCAGATGTCAATGCTGAGAAGAAACCTCCATTTAGTAGCATAAACCTAAATTATTTTGTCTAAACATGAATGTTTTAAACTGTATGTCAGTACATAGGATTGATTGTCTCCGAGACACTAAATATGTTTTTTGAACTGACGTCACATCAACTATTTGTAAACTGTTTTGCTTGGCTGAATTCCCTGTAGAAATTAATCCTGGATTGCTCAATTATTGATCCTAATCCACAATGGCAAGCGGCTCTAGAACAAGCTAGCAAAAAACCCCAACCAACCCAAACCTAAACCCACGCCCCCAAAGCCCCACCCCAACAAAACAACAACAAAAAAACCACCAAACCCCCCAAATGCCTCTCTGTCCTTTCTTTTGGAGGTTATTAGGCCCTTAACGGGGACAAATGAATTTATATTTGCATTTTTAGCAGCTGCAGTTACAGTTCAAAGTTCTAATGTAAACCAAATAATTTTATGTAACTTTACTATAGCAGAGTATACAGCGTGCAGTTGAGAAGGCAGATAAACATTCCTTTCTCTATATGTACTACTGAAAAAGGTAATCTCTGGCAGTGGCATCAGACAGACAACTGCAAGCGTGAATCATTTCAGCCTTTTCTGCGAATCCACCTATGAAAACAATTTAACACACTCGGCTCTACAAAAAGAAAAACTTTGTAATGGAATATTGAGTTGCTGGGCACAATAGATCAAATCAGAATTAAAGTGAAGGCTCAAGGGATTTATTTGCTTTAAGGAAATTTCATCATGCAGTAATATTCCTGGATGCTTAAATACTATTTATAACAGCTTCATACAATTTACAAGTCGGTAAATTGTAGTAATGCTAAATACTTAAAACTAAAAATTGGGGTATTTAGAAGTTCATCCGCTTGTTTTCTCTCATCTAAGTAGATGATCTTATTTTCCAGAACTGTATTTAGAAAGAGTACAAATGAACTTCTTTCTCTCCTGTATGTGGGCAACGAAGTTTCTAAGTTGCTGTATCTGCTCCATTTTCCTTTATTGTGGTTTTTATTCTCCTGTGGTAAGGATGTCATCCCTCTCAAAACAAAAAGCGGTATCATCATGAAAATTTAGGGAATCAATTCCAATACTTTTCTCACAAGTTTAATAGGGTTCAGATCAGAGAAGTGTCAAGATTTTTTGCCAAGACAGCAAGATGCTTTCTTGCAAAACCAATTGCCAGGGATACTTTCTTCTTGCCCAGCTCTCATTTAAATTGACTGTTCGGCAGTAAAGCCTTCATCTGGGACTTTTGTTTGACCAGAACCCAACAAAGGGTATTAGTTATTTGACCACCATTACCTTTGCAATGTGCCTTTAACTGATCCTTCCAGCCGCATTCGATTAATTTGGCTCTCAGCAACTCTTTAAGGCTGTTAAGACAATATACATACTTGTTAGGAACAGCACACATTCCAACTTAAATATGCTTCAGTGTGACAGTTAAGCCTACAACTACTGCTCACAGCAGAACTCCCAGACCAGCAGCAGAAACAGCTGAACAGCATGTGAATCCTAACCTGAATGAACATCAATTTTGGTTTACCATGTTGGGACTGTGAGGAGCTGTTGGCTCAGGAGCTAATTCACACTATTTCTTCAGGCAGCGTTGATGCTGCGGCAACAGAAAAGAGATAGAAGCCCTTGAATCACTTGAACTGCCCGAGTCTGCTCTGTTAGCAAATGTATGCTGACTTTCAAAGTTAGAATTTTTCACCTGAAACCAGGTCTTCAAAATAAATAAAACCTTCCCCCTTCCTTTCTGAAAGGAGAATTCTGTACTATTGTCTTCAACTGCAGGTTTATCTCCCCAGTTACACTTTATCTCATGGTGGTTGAAGACAAAGGGATCATATATCTTGTCTTCCTAAGTGTGGTTAGCAATTATAAGCATAAGCAACAAGGATTCAGGCACTAAACAGAGAAGACACACAATCTGCCGCAATGATACATCTACTCTATGTATCAAAAGACAATGTTGAATGCTAGGTAAAAAAGTGAAAATTAGCACTGAAAAACAGAAGGGAAAATGAAAGTAATATACGATAAAACAAGCTTTAGTATCTTCATCCTTTATTCCATCAGCTAGGAAGCCTACTTGTCTTGTACCATCCTAAATAATTCTAAAAAAATTCTGGTTTTATGAAGGAAAGGACTTCAGCAAGAGGCTAAACTGTGTAGGTCTAATTCCTTTTACTCAGTGAATTGTATAGAGGGCAGATGAACTGATGACAAAAAGCAGAGTAACAATACAGGTGAAATTCATTGCTTCTGGATATTCTTAATTAAAGACATCAGAGTGCTCTGTCTCTGATCATAGTACAGCTCTGGTAAAGCTTGTTTATAATACAGCTTTTGACATCCTGTTAAAGCTCTTCTTAAATTACGATAAAATAGGTCTCAATATCATTTCAAGAAATTGCTTGCTCTGCTGAAGCTCTGTGCAATCTCCAAGGGGATGGTCACAGCCAGGAAAGAAGTAAAGCACAGACACCATGTCAGTCTACAAAAGGTTACACTAGGCCCAGGGCTATGCGATGACCTAGGAAGAAGACCCCTTCCTTCTCACACAGGCCTTGAAAGACCACGGAAGTAGAGCTTTTGGTGCATGGTGTGACCAATATAGTGAAATGACAAGGATGGAAATGTCATAAGCACACTACTGATATGTTAATACATATCACTCTGCAAATAGAACAGACTGAAGAGACAACAAAAGGCCAAAAACTAGCTGCCACACTACACTACATAATTTACTTGTTTGCCTTTACTGGAGTCTCTGCAGTGACTTGCACAAGTGCTGTTTTATGTGTTCCAGTGTATATTTCTTTCCTTAAAAAGAGAAGGGATAGGAACACAAGAAAAATTGGAAAGCAAAAAGGAAAGTTTTGTCTCATTCTCTTTATCAGGAAACAACAAGATTGAACCACAACAATTTGCATTTAATGGTGATTTTTATATGAACCAAGAACTTTCCAACACAAAATATCAGAGTAAGAAAAAGCATTAAACTACCCCATCCTTCATTTTCCTAGCTTCTCAATTGTAAAACTAAAATAAAACTGGTCAAAAGGCAAAAGTAAGGTGTGGGTTTTTTTATATATATAGCTTTATATAATACATGCAGGAGTTAAGTTTACTCAATCTTTACGTCTAGGTATAGTTCATGTTTGATAATACGCAAGGCCTCTTACTGGCAGAAGAGCAGGAAGCCTACTTACCGTTCTCGCTCTCCCGTTTCGATTAGCTTTTGGTTAATGGTTGCTCTCATCTGGGCATCTTTATTCATTTTGGCAAGCTAGGTTTTCCACAGAGCTGCGCGGGGCAGAAGAGAGTTTTGACACGCGATGGGGTCACTATCGCGACGAAAAGAAGAGTCGCTTGCACGAGCTACACGCAGTGCCGTGTCCATTCCCCTCCCTCTCCCTGGTCCCCTCATGCCTGGTGGCAGGAGGGCAGGGAAGCCTCCGCTTCTTGCGGAGCCTCCATCTGCTGCCTCTGCCT
>JANZLQ010000029.1:34218723-34229214 GCA_026212715.1 Elanus axillaris | reverse complement strand
TAAGATATCTCTTATAATTCTATTTTCCTATAATTAATTTTAACTAATAATAAATCAATAACGAATCAGTAACAGTATCTCAGCATCTCCTCATACTTCTGAAGTAGGGAGTTGTTACTAACCCGTGTTAACCAGCTGGTGAACAGAGAAACAGTAAGTCAAAAAGCAGATCTGATACAGGAGGGTTTTGAGGTTAGGTTTTGTTTCAGCTTCAAGTAAGTCCATCCTTTTCATGGTCAGAATGAGATTAGAGACTGTTTCAATAAATGCCTAAAGTTTAAATTAGTGAACAGAAAGGTTGTGAATAAGAGCATTTCCTTTCTTGCCTATTGAGAGGGAGGCTTTGTAGTATGTAATGAAGATTATTTTTCACTTTTTTCAGGAGATAGATTGAGCCTTGACATTCCTGCTCAGTGCTGATAAATCTCTTTAGAAGATTAAATCATTGATAGTTGATAATATTTTTTTTTAAATTGCATCTGAAATTATTTGAAGCTTATTGTTAAGATTCATTTGAAGGCTGACAAAAGTGTGGTATTCTGTAATATTGCATAGTATAGCTCCATAAATCACTGTTAGCAGGGATGATGATGCTTCTTTCCATTATAAGGTGCGTGGTATTTTGATTATTTTTTTTTCCCTAGGCAAAGTAGTCATTGCTAGTTACAATGGAATGCTTTTATTGTAGAAAACACTGCCTCTCCATGAAACCTTAAAATTAAGTTAAAGATGGGGAAGCCCAAATTCTTTGTATTTAGTGTTTGTGGGATTTTTTTATTTGGGTTGCAGGTTTGTTTTGTTGGTTTTGTTTGTTTTTTTAAATCTTTCATTCTTCCCTCCTGAATGTGTTATAAATTAGTGGAATAGTTCAAGGGACATAGTGATGCAACTGAGTCTACAAAGTGACCCTGAATGATTCCAATAATTAAAAATCAAACTTGCATTTTTTCCATTGCATGTTTTGTAATAGACTTTGTGACTTTTTTTGTAGTACACAGTAATCTCTAATGCAAATTCGAGTAGGCAAGCAGGCTATCTGTTTGTCATCTGGTCTTTTTTGCTGTTGCTTATTAAAATGGTACTTACCCAAATACAATTTCTGTTGCTTACCTTTGAACATGTTTTAAATGGACATCTGATTTTAATAACATCTGGAAAATAGGAAGTATTTGAAATCCCCTCAAATACAGGATTCTCAACAAATGAGGCCACAGCATACTTTGCATGCACAAAATGTGCTCTTTATATTGCATACACATGCACAAGTGCAAAGAACTCTTTAAAAGATGGTGCTTTTTATGGACATTTTTGACTGCCTTATTTCATAGATCAGAATGTGTTTCTTTTACTAGAAGTATATATGTATATAGATGATCTGCCCCCCTACCCCAACCTATCCATTGCTTGAATGAAAATAGAGGGATAGGAGATGCTTAGAAAATACTATAGTTTGTGGCTGAAATTTCAGGTCCTGCAATGAGATGCTGGTTTAATCTGATACTTTTTCACTGCTATTTCTTAATATCATGCCCACCCTTACTATAGTAGGAGAGTGTATTTTGTGTGGCACAGAATAAATACTTGTTTCCCCCCACCCCCCAGGTTTTCAATACAAAAATATGCTTCTGTTTGTGCTTCCTTTTACATACATGTAAATATCTTCAAAACTGTCTCTGTAATGTTTTTCTTTCAAATTGTCTTTTTTATTTTAAAAATTATATTTCTACTTAAATTTTCATTTTAGTGACATGCTGATTTTTAGTAACAAGGGAAGAATTTCTGTATTCTTAAGGAGAATTTTCTGATTTGTGGAGCTTCTAAAATAATTGTAGATCAAGTGACTGGAAATGAGCCTAGTGAAATAAACCAAAATAGTTTAATTGGCTCTATGACCATTAGTTATGTTCTTAACACAGTCTATTTGTTGTTGGATTAAGAGGATAGATTTGGTTTAAAAAGGGAAATGTTGTTCTGTAAAGGCCAATCAGGCACCTTTTTTTTCCAGAGATGACTGTTTATTTGTTCAAATATATGTAGGTACACTGGTCTGCAAAATATCTTTGAAACCTGTTCTATCTAATTTTGTTTATTTTTTATATATAAAACTGTCTGTGAGATGAGGGGAAAGGACCATAACTTCATGAGAGGTGTTACTTTAAGATTCAGAACAGGAACAACAGGAATTGGTTTTGTTTGTTATCACTGGAAGACCTTTTTGGAGACCTCAGATCAGATCCTGAAGTCTGTGGATCAGTGTAAGGGGCAAGGTGGTAATTTTTTTTTTTTTAAGTTGTATCATTAGTGTCCACTGTTTGTTTTAGAATCATAGAACAGCCCAGGTTGGAAGGGACCTCAAAGGTTCATATGGTCCAACCTTTCATGGGAAAAGGAGCCTGGATGAGATTATCTAGCACCCTGTCCGGCTGTGTCTTGAAAATCTCTAGTGATGGGGGCTCTGCCATGTCCCTGGGGAGGTTGTTCTCACTGTAAAAAAATTCTCTTATGTCGAGATGAAACCTCTTCTCCTGGTGCAACTTTTACCCATTGCCCCTTGTCTTTATGTGACTTCTTATGAAGACAGAGCCTCCGTCCTCCTTGCAGCTGCCCTTTAAGTACTGGAATACTGTGATGAGGTCCCCCCAGAGCCTTCTCCAGGGAGACAAGACCTAACTCCTTCAGTTTTCCCCCATAGGCCACATTCTCCAGCCCTTTGATCGCCTTCATGGCCTTCCTTTGGACCCTTTCCAGTCTGTCCATGTCTTTTTTTCAGTTCTGGGGACCAGAACTGGACACAGTACTCCAGGTGCAGCCTGAGAAGCACTGAGTAGATTGGGATGATTCCATCTCTGTCTCTGCTAGTAATGTTCCTGCAGATGCAGCCCAGGATCTGATTAGCCTTTGTGGCTGCAGCATCACACTGCTGACTCATGTTCAGCTTGTTGTCCACCAGAACTCCCAGGTCCCTTTCAGCAAGGCTGCTCCCCAGCCACACAGATCCTAGCCTGTACTGGGCTCTTTGGGTATTCCTTCCCAGGTGCAGGACCTTGCGCTTGTCTGTTTTTCTTCACAATGTTCTTGCTGCCCCACTCTTCCAGGCTATCTGGGTCTCTGTGCAAGATGGCTCTCCCTTATGACATGTCTACCTCTCATCACCTAGTTTAGTGTCATCAGCAAATGTGGTGAGGGTGTTTTCAATCCTATCATCCAGGTAATTTATGAAGATGTTGAACAACGTAGGGCCTGGTATCTATCCCTGGGGCACTCCACTTGTGACAGACTGTCAGCCTGTTTTATTTAGCAGCTACTTAGTTCAGTTGAAAAACTGAAGGAATTAAGTTTTCAGTTATTTGAAAGATTATAGAGATGTGACTGTGATGTTATTGAATCTCCAGTCTGTATCTTATGTTTTCCTGTAAGAATATTTTGTTTGTGCTCTAAATACTGCAGCCTGATCTACTTGGCAAGTAGCTGATCAGGCTGTATTGCTGATAAAGCATGTCCTGACCATTTTTTAAACTGTGATGCCAAGTTCTTTTCAAATCATAAAGATCTGGTCAGGGTTTTTTTTTTTCTAACAAGCCTCTTGGATATTCTGAGATTACTTCAAGTCACAAAAAGGGAGGTAAATCATAGTCCTAAGCAGGCAGTGTTGCTGGCATTTTGCAAGCCAAATAATGAGCAGAGAGTTACAAAGCTTTATTCAGCGAAGAAAGGGCTGTTTGTGAGAGTGAATGTGCAAGATAAAGACTAATCCCTGAAAGATATCCTGGAAGGCATGCCTTTGTATGGAATGACAACAGTTGGAAATCCAAATTACATCATGAAAGCAGTTTCTTCTGTTAGAATTAGCAGGAAATGAAGAATGAAACACAGAACTAAAGCAGGACTTCTGAGAACAATTACTAGAAATACAGATGAAATTGGTAATCTAACATTCGTTTTGCACTATTATCCAATACAGCAGGAAATACTGGATTTTATTTTTGTTTAATTTACTGATATGTATAATTTTTTAAAACCCCTTATGTCTTTATTATTCACTGGAGAATTATATCATCTGTGCACTTTGTTCCCTGTAGTGTCTCTGTTTATTCATGCTCAAAACCTATCCATGCTTGTAGTTTGGCTTAAAAAATAAGATTGCAGTGTGCCACTGATACAGTATGCTAAATAAATTTTTCCTGATGTGTAGTATAATCATAATGTGATGGAAAAGTTATTTCCAAATATGATATGAATTAGTACAGCTTTTCTTTGCTAGCTAATCACAGTTGTTACTTCTCTAACTTACTGAATAAAATAACCACTCTAGGAAAGCTGAGAAATGGTAGATCAGATTGAATATGCCAGCTGTGTAAGAGAATAAGCTAAAATTCTTCTTAATTTAGAAGTGAGTTTTTATGAACTAGTTTGAGTACAGTTCTGTGACTTTCATTTATTTTAAAGCCTCCCCACTTTTACTGGCACTAGAATTATTTGAGGTAAGTGATTAATTATTTGGGAATGCTAGGGGAAAAGAAGTGAAAAGCCTTTTTTTATGCAAAATGTAATTAGTGCTGTAAGGAAGGAAAAAATCGAGTGCTGAAATTGTAGAACACACATGTTTTTGGTAAATAGAAACCAATTCAGTGATGAAATTCCACCACCTTTTCCACATATGTGCGAATGATGCTTGCTACCCACTTTTTTCCAAATAGGGTCAGCTGTACAAAGAAACTGGTGAATTGCTACTGAGGTTTGTTATTCTTGTCTGTAATACTTTATGAAGTATTTATCAATTTGAGTAAGTCTTAGTGTGTGACTGTTTGCTTATAGGATACTGCTCTGCAAAAGCCAAGAGAAGTTTTCAGGCTACCTACAGACTTGACAGCTTATGATAATCGCCTTTGTGCCTCAATACACTTCTCATCTTCCACATGGGTTACCCTTTCTGATGGTACAGGAAGACTGTATTTAATTAAATCAGGCAAGCGTGGAAATTGTGCATCTGAAAAGTGGGAGGTAAGTCTTGCAATAACATATTTAAGAATTATACATCTACCAAATAATTCTTGTTCTTGCATTTCTTATGAGAATTGCAGTATATAATGTTGTGAAGAATTACACTTTAAATCATAACTCTAACACTGATACAGGACTGTGTTCATGTATAAAAATCATTGAGTTTTATACTAACAACTAAATTAATGATTTCTTTATGCACAAAATATCTAAAATTCAAGTGTTTGAAAGGGAACAGCCTTTTGACTGACAAGAATCTGGGTGTTTCTAAATAGGTGGCTAAATGCTTGCCTAGCTGAACTTTTTCAAAAAAACATTTCCCCTTTCCCTTCCCTATTCATATGTGTCTGCCTAGGATTTTTTCCCCACATCTTTTATTGTTTGCTGTTTCAACTGGCCTGTGGAATAATATATATTTATGTATAAAAAAAGTCTGAAATTATTGTCAACCAAGCTAAAAGCTACTTTGATTTTTGAGAGATTACTGGTTTGTGAGATGTTTATCTGAGGATGTAATTGTGCTTGAAATATTCACCATTTACTTTGCATCATCCTAATAATACAGCCACAGAGACTAGAATAAAACTTAAACAAAACTACTGATTAAAAATTTTTTATCAGTAACCCCGAGGGATAACTGCAGAGCAGGTATAATGTAAGCAATATTATTTCCATCTCTCTAGTAGGCAAAATCTTCATACTGTTCATTTAGCTCTGGAAAATTATCAGTGCTTCATATTTTTGCTTAAAATTGTTGGTTGTAACTGAAGTATGTTTTTATGTTTCTCATTATTAAATTCTTTACATAATTAATTCTTTTAAAGAGTCTCTATAAGGACCATTTTTGGTTTCCACATCAAAGTGATCTTGCTACACTTACAATGGTATTTGTTACCCTGCTTGGACACAACAAATATAACTGAGTTACATTTCTACCTGAGCTATGATGAGTCTCATGGTCTATGGTTAGTTCCTCTTTGCTCACGAAAGACAAGTCTGGTATAAAGCACCCACATTTTGCATCTATTTTCTTTATTAGAGGGCAGTTTCCTAAGCAATTAAGGAGGTTTTAGTATTGGCAGGAACTCAGGTATATGTTCTGAAGTGGAAGACTTCAGCATGGTGGATTAGCTCCTTCCCCTACATCTTTTGAGAGTTCAGTACCTAGAAGATTGATCATCCTGTTCTTTAGATGGTTGGTAATAAAAGCAACTGGTTTTTATTCTGTTCTGTGTGAGAATGCTGATACATAAATAAGTTACATTGGAGTTGTCAGTGTAACAAGAACATGAGATTTATATGTTGAGGTTCTGTCCATTTAAATTCACTTTTTGAGTACTTGGAGCACCCAGTGGTTTACAGTGGTGTTAACATCCCAGCCCCATAAATCCTCAAACCTTACCAGATTTCAGTAATAGCTGGATTGAGGCTATACTCATTCAGCCACTGCAGTCTGAATTCCTTGTCATTTATTCTTTTGTTTTCATGTGTTAATGTTTTAACAAATAAAAAATGTTTCATTTCTTCTTTTTCTCTGCTGTTTGAATTCTTTTTTTTTTAATACTTTTGGGGGTTTTGCCGAATGAGTACTTTTTTGTGAAAGGATGAAATACATAGTTTCTAGAATTAAAACTTCTAGCTATAGATACCAAATGCTAAATGGTCCTGAGCTACAAGATATGCAGTGCTTCTGTAAGAAATTTACTCCTTTTTTACAGTGGTGCTTATTAGCCTTTCAATATGACAGTAATATTTGTCCTCTGCCTACCTAGTCCCATCCAAATATTGGATAGACTTTTCCAAACTGTATGCATAAAAATACAAAAAATTCTAATCATACCTCCTCCTAAACTTGAATATTATATTTTTCATTTAATTATAGGCTTTTGTTTCTTACTTCCTTTCATAAAACTTTATAGAGAAGGACAACTGAATTTCTTTGTAAAGATAGTAGCAAATAAAGAGACATGCCCCCCCCCCCCCCATACTGGTTGATGATTAAACACTGCCAGCAATGCACTGGACCTCTTTATCTTCTTGTTTGCACATGTTAAGGTATACAAAGATTTTCAGGGTGTTGGGGTGTCTAGAGAAGTAGTGAGGGCCATGGTGAAATGCCTACATTTTTGTCTTGAGTCAATACGTTGTGTTTATGGATCCTGTTCTGTTCATCAGTTGTTGTACCTCTGCTTATCGTAGTAGTAAATAGCCATAATGCAGATGATTTTGTGGATCTTTGTGCTTTGTTTCATGGGCCCTTACGATGATTTTATAATATAAACAATAATTAAAAGCATTTTAGAACAGTGGCTTGATGGCCAAGGAGGGAGGAACCAGAAATGTATGACATTCGTTTATTCATATTGGCAGAGAGGTTTGTGGGAACCAGACTTTTACTGATTTGACATTCACTGAAGCCTTTCACTGCTTTCTGAGAAAGAGCAAGATTTACAGTTTTAACTGACTTACTTTTTACTACAATTTTGTATTCTAGATTGTGTTTAATGAAGAGCTAGGAAGTCCATTTATTATAGCACACAGTGTTTCATTTGTGAAATCTGATAAGCATTCAGTAGCGGTGCTGCTGCTTAGGGTAGAAAAAGATGAATTGGACACAAAAGGAAGTGGATTTCATACTACATTGGAATGGGTTACAATTGCAGAGATAAGCAAAGAGGGTAAGTGTTTTATATTACTGGTGAGTAATGTTTTAAAAAAAATAGTAATGATTTATTCTTTGTCTTAGAAGTTGATTGTTCCTCAGATTCTGATATTTCCTTTCCTCTAAACTTCTGCTTGGATTTTTACATAGGTAATTTTTTCTTACATTTTGAGATCAAGTTACTGGTTGTAGATCTAAATGATGTCCTGATGAACATTTGGAAGACGGGAAGAAATAAAGTTTTATACATGTGTGGTTAAGGTAATTAGTAAACAAAATAGAACTTTACTTTGTGACATTATGAAATACAAGATGAAGCTAAACAGGAATTGCAAAATCAAGGTTATACAGAACTATGTCTAGTTAATGTCTTTTATACTTTTCAAAATGTTGTGCAGCTGGATATGGGGTTTTGTTTGGTTATGTTTTCATTTTTTTGTTGGTTTTTTATCCTCCAATTAACAGTGTTGTGGGATTGGAATTAGTATGAGATAAAAGTAAGAACTGTAGCATGAAAAGTAAATACTTCATATTCTAGATATTCCTGCAGTAAGAGTATGAAGTTAGCCAGTTAATTTTAGACCAACACATTAAAAACATACTAGTTAGTGTATTAATACCTACTAATTAATGTATTATCCTAATAAAGTTTGGCAAAGGGTAATTACCTGTTCAATATGACCATACTTACATTCAATATCATGATTTCCATAAAGCATACAAGACCTCATGCTTCAGTGTCTGATTTAAATGTGTGGATTAAATTAACTTAATCTTTTTGGGAAGACTGATACAATCTCGTTCATTATCTTCCAAAAAGTATAATTTTGATACCGACAGTATCTACTTGAACTAAAGCAGTTGATTGCATACTGCGATGTTACTATCCAAATGTTCCTCAGTCTCCTACATATATATTATGGGTAGGAGAAGAGAGTAGAATAGACTATTTCAGTTGGAAGGGACCTATAACGATCCTCTAGTCCAACTGCCTGACCAATGCAGGGCTGACCAAAAGTTAACGCATGTTATTAAGGACATTGTCCAAATGCCTCTTAAACACTGACAGGCTTGGAGCATCAGCCACCTCTCTAGGAAGCCTGTTCCAGTGTTTGACCACCCTCTCTGTAAAGAAATGCTTCCTAATGTCCAGTCTAAACTTCCTCTGGTGCAGCCTTGAACCACAGTCACGTTTCTTATCACTGGATACCAGGGAGATCAGCACCTCCCTCTCCACTTCCCTTCATCAGGAAGCTGTAGAGAGCAATGGGATTGTGCCTCAGTTTCCTTTTCTCCAAACTAGACAAATGCAAATTCCTTAGCCACTCCTCACAAGATATTCCTTCCAGCCCTTTCACCAGCTTTGTTGCCCTGAGTGGCTTTATTCATGTTGTCTGCTGTTGAAACCTTGGATGATGGAAATATTTCTGAGTGCGCCAGAAAGCCACGTGAGATTGCCTTATGCTTTTGTGGCCAGCTCAACAAGGGAAAGAAACCTCTGAACATTACTGGTTATATCTTGGAAGAAGAATTAAATCAATAATTCTGCCAGTCTGGAACCAAAGCTAATCGCTTAAAGAAAGCGCTAACACAAACTTTTATTATATTTTGTAATACTGTATATATTTATAAAGAAGTTTTTTATAGTGTGTTTTTTATAACTTACGACAAATGTTCATGGAATGAATCCTTTTCCATAAAAGTAGATTTAAAAATCTTTCCAAAAGTCTTGCCAGTTCTCCAGCATTTCCAAGGAACAGGCAAAATTTTTGTAATTAGTAAGATGTAAAGCAGAGATGTAAATAACAAGATTCAAAGCAAACTAATTATGAAGAGAGAAATAAGTTTTTGACTTAAATAATCATCCCGCAAATCAGTGATGTGTGAACCAGCCTCAAAGATAAAAGCTGTTTTGAGGAATTAACAATACTTTACATTCTCTTCCACCACTAGGCAATTGCTGTGCTTAACTTTTCTTGAAATAGGTGCAGTTTATCAAATCAGATTGTAGTAAAAATAAGTAGTTAATTAACAAGCCATTTCCCAAATTACCAAATCTATCCTTCATCAAAGCAAAACATTACAACATAGTTATGCATCTTGACACTGAGAGTCTCTGCCATGCCTGGTTGGCTAGGCAAGGTGATCACACCTACCCCTGTTGTATTACCAAATAACAAAAAATGGAAGCATGAAAATAAATCTGAATGGAAGCAGTGGTGAGGTGTGTTCACATCTTGTGTGGTACTTCAGGGGGTTGTGACAAAAGTATACCCCTTCAAAGTTTGTTGTTTTCTTTAATTAGCTGATGTTTTAGGAATCCTCACTGTAAAAGCTTGAAATGAAGAACCACCATGCTGCTTTAATAGACTCGGAAAATGTTACATGCTTTTTTCTGACCTTTACAAGAAAAATGATGTAGTATAAACTTACCAAAAAGATCATAAAGACTTACTTAAAAATTTTAAGAGTTGATGATTGATTGAAAATACTCTACAAAAGGTTTGGTCACACAATGACAAGGTATGAGGTTGTAGAGCCTTTTAACAAGTGAGCAAATGCTGCAAGAGAGACATGCAAACAAATTTGGTACGTTTCAGTGCACAGTTAAATTTGCTCAGTTAAATAAGAGCTTGTTCAATGAGCGGCTAACTTCCCAGTACAACAAAGACATGCTCTTTCTGATCACCTATTTAAGCAGGGGTAATTTGTTAATCCTTTAAAGCAGGTTACCCTGTTGCTTGGAGTCTTCTGATTGAATAGGTCTCTTACTCTGTCTCTAACTAGAATGGTTGCATCTCTTCAGTTAATACTCTCCCCCTCCCCCC
>JANZLQ010000029.1:34188486-34204835 GCA_026212715.1 Elanus axillaris | reverse complement strand
GTATGGAATAGCTCCTTGGCTAGTTCAGGTCAGCTGCCCCGGCTATGCCCCCTCCCAGGTTCCTGTGAAAATTAACTATCCCAGCTGAACCCAGGACAGTTGGAAAGAACTTTGTGAAATGTGCCTGGAATCTTAGAGAATTCAAGACCGTGAAATATTTGTATTTATATAGGAACATTTCCCACCTTGACTTATAATTTAAGGATATAAACATAGGTGATGTAATGATATCTGTTCTATAAAAGAGACTTGATTCTATTTTTTTGACACTTTCTAGTGCATTTCAGTGGCAATGATCCAGCTGAAATGGGTGTGGCAAAATGATGTTTTTCCCCTCTAGCTCCAATGCAGTTATTCAGTTTCTCCTATAGAGAAATATTTGCTTTATTAAGATCAATTCTTTAAGTTAGGTTAATGGTGGCCTAAACTCCAGTGTGTTTTGTTTCCAAGTCATCAGAAACTAGAGATGCATGATGGACAACATTTTTTGCTGTGGAGGGGAGGGGCTTTGTCATGTGAAATGTATGGGCTACCTAAAAACACTACCTTGTTTTTGGCACTGCTCGCAGTAGCATTTACAACATAAAGTTTGCCTTCTGTGTTGCGTAGATTAATATGTATACTACCATATACTTGAGTTCTCTATTATGCATCCTGTTAAAATCAGTTGCAGGCACATGTATGACAAAATGCACATAAATTAGTAGATGAAAAAAATGCTGAAAGATGCCTGAAGTACAAAGTGGTGCTGTGTGCTTGCAGTGGGGAAACCCAGGCATCCCAATACTTAGCAAAATTGGGATGGCTTAGGGGAGGAGACTCTTCTTGTTTTCTAGATAGTGAAGAAGAGAGTATTCTCAGTGCTTTGTGGAGCAAGGAGAAAATAGGGAATGGACTACATAAATCTAGATCTTTGAATAGCTTAATTGCAGTAGGTAATTTCAGAGTAGTTGATTTGTGGCAGGAGACTTTTCTGGTTGATAGGTGGATTATGGAAACACAACAGAAGAACTTCTGTTCATTTTCTGCTAGCTGACATACAAGGTCATTCTTTCCTTGCTCGTATGCCTATATAGAAGCATGAGCCTGCCTTCTCACTAGGTGCCAGAATGGCTTCTGTTAACTAAAAGTGCATATGTGAAGTACATCATGTTCATCTGAGCTATGGGAGTGTGGGAGACATGTCATGAATTTGTGCATGTCCATTGGAGTAGAGATGGTCTAGTGGTAATAGACAAGAGAAGAGGCAAGGTCTTCCTCAAGAGCTTTTCTGCTTCTGGATGCTTTGCCTGACTAACTGCTTCAAGTTTGAATGGTTCTGTATTGTGGTTGAGTTTCTCATTCTAACAGCACTCAAGAAACTTTTTGCATTTGGGCTGTCTGTCCAAGTGATCTGTATCTCTGTTGCATGTAAAATAGGCAACTAACCCAGCTTAAAGAGCAGTTACTGGGTTTTTCAAAAGACTGTAAATTACTTCTGGGGAAAAAAGTAATCAAAGTTCCGAATTACTTTGCTGAGGTGCTCTACATTTAAAATATTTCTCTACTTATTCCACAAACTTACTGAAACCTGGAAAAAAAACTTAATTCCTTTAGTCTGTTCAAAACTGTTAGTGATGTAAAAATTAACAATAAGTAACATGACACTTGTACTTATATGTAGTGCTATTGTTGGGACACATGTAGACTTATATTGCATGTTGGGTGTTTTGTTTTTTTTTCTTTAACTGCAGATGTTTGTTTTTATTAAAATCAAAACCTTGATGTTTGTAAAACTATTAAATTTCTTATATGGTACTTCTAAAAGAATATATTTTTTAATTTTTCATGTGTGCTTTACTAGATAAAGAATTTACAAAATATTAAGTGCTTGACCCTTAAAAATATGTGTAGTTGCTGTTGAATGACATTTACAAGTTACTCAGTGCTATGTGCTATAAGGCTTACTTCTTGCCATATGTAAAGAATTTTTCTATCCTGTTGTACCTTTGGCTGAAAGTGGTGATTGCTGGTGACTTCAAAGCTACTTTTGTACTAATGCTGGGATTTTACTGTGGTGTAAACATTTGTGCAGTTTTTTTGATTCTCTATGAAACTACTTCCTCAGTTCAAAGTAGTTTCATAAGAGTTAATTCCTCAGAATCTGACCCTCTACCTTAGCTAAAGGACTGATGCATAATAAAGTGAGCTGTGGATGAGTGCTCTGTCACCCATCTCAGTGGACCCACTGTAAGACACAGCTGAACCCATCAGGGATGCTGGAGGCCTCTCAGGGAAAAAATATTTAAGAAAGGGTAAAAACTACTGTGCAGCAGTGAGAGGGAGGAGTGAGAAAAATGTGAGAGAAGCAGCACTGCAAACACCAAGGTCAGAGAAGGAAGGAGGGGGAGGAGGTGCTCCAGGCAATGGAGCAGAGATTCCCCTGCAGACCATGGAGAAGACCATGGTGAGGTAGGTTGTCCCCCTGCAGCCCATGGAGGACCACAGTGGAGCAGATATCTATGCAGCATCCTGTGGAGGACTCCACACCAAAGCAGGTGGATGTGCCCTGGAGGAAGTTGCAGCCAGTGGAGAGCCCACACAGGAATCAGGCTCCTGGTAGGAGCTATGGCCTGTAGAGAGGAGCACACACAGGAGAGGTTTTCTGGTAGGAATTGTAGCCTCTGGAGGACCCACGCTGGAGCAGTCCGTTCCTGAAGGACTGTACCCTGTGGAAAGTCCCCATGCTGGAGCATTTCTTGAAGAACTGCAGCCCATGGGAAGGACCCATGTTGGAGCAGTTCATGAAGGACTATATCCCATGGGAGGGACCCCATGCTGGAGCAGGGGAACAGCCTGAGGAGGAAGGAGCAGCAGAGAGGAAGCGTTATGGACTGACCCCAACCCTATTCCCCATCTCCCTGCACCAGTCTGGTAGAGGTAGAGAAATCAAGAGTAAAGTTGAGCCAGGGAAGGGTGTAAGGAAGGGTTTTTTTTAAATCTTTGTTTCTCATCATCCTACTTTATTTTTAATTGGCAATAAATTAAATTAATTTTTCCCAAGTAAAGTCTGTTTGCCTGTGATGGTAAAATTGATAAGTGATCTCCCTGTCATTATCTTGACCCATGAGCTTTTTCATCTTACTCACTCCCCCTATCCTTTTGGGGAGGGGATTTAGAGAGTGGCTGGGCAGGTGTCTGGCAGCCACTCAAAGTCAGACCTACCACAGTAACTCAGTCTATATCCAGTTTGAAAGGCAGTAGCTGTTTGGCCTGTAAACACAGCCAAAGCTCAGGATTAGTCATAGAATGTGCTAGCTCATATTTAACAAAGCAAGTAGGGATTATTGGTGGGAAGAGATGACATCTACAAGGAGTTTTGGGGAAGAGAAGCCTGGGGAGTCTTGAGCTGAATGTATGAGAAGTCTCAACTTGTTCCCTTTCTGAGATTGTTTCCCCTTCATTCTGCCTATTCTTCCTGTGCTCGTTAGAGGCCTGTTCCACTCACCTCTTGTCGGTGTCATCTGCCTGACGTCTGCTGACTTACCTTTCTCAGATGTTAAGAAGTTTGAGGGACTAGGACTTCATACTTTCTGTTTTGCTCAGCACATTGCACCAATATAACACCTGCCTCCTGTTTTCTGCTTACATGATCACTTACAGAGAATATCATCCTAACATCAGAAGTTGTAGGTTAGGATCTTCTATCCTAGAAAACCATTTCTACACAAAACACATTCCCATTTGCTTGTGTAGTGGACATAATGTTTCCTTAAATAATATCCCAAGAAACTTAATTGTACCTGCTTGAAATGTATATTACCTGTAGCGTATGGAGCTGCTGATCAGTGGGATGCAGCATAATGTATTCAAATATTTTGTCAATAACAAACACAAAGCTGTTGATCACCTAACTTTGGCAGTATGTGTGACAGATTCTGCTATTTATTCTTTGAATCAGTATTTTGTATTTCTTTGCTTTTAGATTAATCTTGGAAGCAACCAGTATCTTTTCTCAGTTGTTGTGGATCCTAGAGAAATGCCATGCTTCTGCCTGAGGCATGATGTTGATGCTCTTCTCTGGCAGCCCCACTCTGACCAACCAGAGAACATGTGGGAACACATTGCAACTTTTAATGCTTTAGGTAAGAAATTAACTTCTGTGTCACACTCCTCTGAGACTTTTCTACCTGAATATTCTTAGTATGGCTTCTGTTGATATTTCGCTTAATTAAATTTGAATTGAAAGCTACCATAATTCTGTTGATAGCAGCATGGTAGCTTAATTTTAGAAATGTTAGAACATAATAAATAAAATGTTTATGCTTTGGGGGGGGAAATAAGCCTTCTCAGACCATATACAGAATGCAAGCACAGAAAGAGTTCTTTGGGTAAGTGAACTTGAGTTAAAGACTTAAGCACAATCACCACCTTGACACTCACAGAAATCATCAGGGAAACAGCTGCAGTTCATTGATGACATGTCTACATGTATATATGCTTATGGTAATATGTTTTAATAAGTGACCTTTAGATTTTTCCTATCTCATTGTCCCAAGTGACAAGTCTGAAGAACTGGACATGATCACTGTTTCATCTCTTACAAGAGATAGGAGCATCAAGTTATGCTGGTACATAGTAGGTTCAAAAGAAGCTAAAAGAAATACTTCACATATGCACATTTAAGCTATGGAACCCTTTGCCACAAAACTTGGTGGGCATGGAAAGTTTTCATGACTTTGAAAATAAAATAAAATTAAAAATCATCTTGACAGGAAGAATCAGTCAAGAGTGTAACTGTGCCAGCTTTGACTCAAGAAGCCCCTAACTATTGTGAAATTACAGACTGCCAGAAAAGTAGAAAATGTGATTGTGAAGAATCATTAGTTATTGTTGTATTCTTGTAATCAGGACTAAAAATTTGTTTTTACCCACTGTTGGAAGCAGAATCCTAAAGGTCAGAAACAGAAAGTACTTTGAAAAATATGGATGCAAGAGTAAGACTTGTTAGATGAAATAGGATGGTCCACGTAGCCCAGTATTGTACGTGTCAAGTAAGAAACATGTAAATCAGTTTTCATTAAAATTAATCTGGTCCAGAATTTACTTCTGCTGTGTCAACTACAGTCTTCATGTTCTCTAAATGTTCTCTAGATCCATTCCTTCAATAATACCACGAGTGTGACAATTTATTCCCTCCATCCCCCAGATATATTTGTTTGACCACACCACTCTGTCTGGGTCCAAAATGAAAGGGAAGATATTAGCTGTTTTATAGAGCTCACACAGGTTACTATAACACATAATTAGTTTTGTTCTGAGTTTTTGCAATTTATTTAGTTTTGTAGTATGAATTACTTTTTCATAGCCTGTTATTTTAGCTTAAGATCAAATTAAGCTGTAAGCATCTTAACAGATCCTCTAACAAGAGAATAATTTCACTGTTTGTTCTTTGTTTACTCATTTCAAATTTCATTATGCTGGGAAAAAAGCAGATGATGAGGATTAAGACTTTTTTTCATATTACTATTAGTTTTAAGTTTCTATGCTGACTTTGTAGTACTGTTTTAAGATTGTGCTGAAAATAAGAGGAAGGAAATTATTATATCTCTGAGCTTTTTGTACCTAAGATGATAAAACCCGACATTGTTCCAGTACTTCTTTCTCCTTATTGTG
This sequence comes from Elanus axillaris, assembly GCA_026212715.1. NCBI lineage: Eukaryota > Metazoa > Chordata > Aves > Accipitriformes > Accipitridae > Elanus > Elanus axillaris. The sequence continues at coordinate 34,199,180 of JANZLQ010000029.1, read as the reverse complement.
CTATCATTTTACAGTATTAATTGAAGTTTACACTTCTGTACTAATCTAGTTCACCTGTTATGTGCCAGAGGTGATGTAAGTCATCAGCTTGTTTATCTACAACCAAATTTAGAAGTACTTTGCAAGAGTTAGTAGTAAAAAGCAGTGTTTTCTAGATTAGAAGGCTAGTTTTCCAAACCCTATAGTATTCATTATATTGACCAAAGCAATGGTGGTAGCCCTATTTCCTTCTTCCTCTGCTTGAACATTTGGAATTAGTTTTTAACAAGCTATACAAAGGTGATGATTGAAAAATTAATATTTTTCAGTTCAAGTCTTGGACTGAAACCTAAGGAAGGAGCCAAAGGGAAACTGAAAGGACCAAGTTTTTTGTTCTGTATATCTGGCCAAATGACTTTCTGTTGGAAAAAAAGCAATTGGTCTTGAATAGACCTTTGGCTGCCAACATCTAATGATCTGCTGCTGGTTGAAGGAGCAGTTGCGTGATCTTGCCCATTCTTGCCACAGTTTACTGAAGAAGGCTGTGTCTTTCACTGACTATTCATTAGTCATAGAATCACAGAATGATTTGGGCTGGAAGGGAACTTAAAGATCATCTAGTTCCAACCCCCCTGCCATGGGCAGAGACACCTTCCACTAGACCAGGTTGCTCAAAGCCCCATCCAAGCTGACCTTGGACACTTCCAGGAATGGGGACATCCGCAACAACTCTAGGCAACCTATTCCAGTGCCTCACTACCCTCACAGTAAAGAATTTCTTCCTTCTTGCTGTATAAATGCCCTGCTCCTAACAGGGTTGTATCTGTAAACCAGAAAAAGAGGGAAGTGACATTCTTTTAGATTTGTTTTTTTTAAAAAAATAAAGAGCGTACTTTCTGGGAAATCCCATGTAAACACAAATCCCTTGCCTCAAAAGCTGCTTCTACCTGCAAACCTATATCTAAATCCTGTTTTTAGTGCTAGTGTTTAAATATATGAATTAAATTAATGAACTTGCACTTAGAAAGTTTTTCTGTCTGTTCTAATATTTCCGAGAACAGCAATCAAGCCAATTGATAGTCTAGGTATATATTTACTAATTGTCTTGTGGTGAAAACTGTCAAGCTGGATTTGAACACAGATCGCTTTCTGAGAATAGTAGCAAGCATCTGTAAGTTTAGAAATCTTTGTGCAACATTTTTTAAAAAAAACCCAAACAACCAAAACATTCTCAAGGCAAGAAAAAAAGGTACTGTTTATGTGTGATGGTACTGTTGTGGGTTAGCCCTGGGTGGACGCCTAAGCACCACACTGCTGCTTGCTCTCTTCCTATTCCCCTTCCCTGCCCCCAGTGGGACAGAGGAGAGAACAGGAAGAGCAAAAGCAAGAAAGCTTAGGGGTTGAGCTCTTTGGCCAGTTTGGGTCAGCTGTCCTGGTTGTGTCCCCTCCCACCTTCTTGTGCATCTCCAACCTACTGGGGGGCAGGCAGAGTTGGAAAAGTAGAAAGCCATGACAGTGTACAAGTACAGCTCAGCAATAGCAAAAAAATTGTGTGGTATCAACACTCTTTTAGTCACAAATTCAAAACACAGCACCTTATGGTCTGCTGTGAACGAAACTAACTCCATCCCAGCCAGCCCCACTACAAGTGCTTTGATCTCTACCCTGTGATAATAAGGAAAGAGGGGGAGCCCAAAAAAGTAAACTCTAGCATGCTTGCTGTTCTCAGAGGTGCTGTCTTTCAATGATAACCAGTGCCATGCATTGTTCAATGGAAGTGAAGCAAATAGCTTTGCAAAGTGATCTACCATCCTTCTGAAAAGATTGTGTCTCAAGTCAATGGTAGATCACTTTGCAAAGATTGTGTCTCAAGTCTCTTTAGAGAAGTGTGAAAGGAAATCAGTCTGAAATAAGTCTGTTTAATAATTGAGTTTTGTAGTGGAAGAGGAAAAGGAAGATTTTTTTCTTCTCAGTGAATATTAGCAAAGATTACAGTAACTCATGTTTTTTTCAGTCAGTTCTAAACAGAAGACAAGTTTTAAATTAAGTGTCTGTTCAACAATAGGTAGGCTCAGAAATCTTAAATTATAAACATAATTACAAATTGGGTGATGAGGGGAGAGAAGAGAGTTATTTGGCTTAGATTCCTAATATTGGGCCAAGATGTATATCTGTGCCTTATGATCCTGCTGAGAAAATGGAACACCTTGTGAGGCAGAGAGGGGCTGGATGTGGGAACAGTATCTAGCTATCCATACATATGCATAAAAAATGCCAGTTAGGAAGATGTACAGAAGAATTGTATATTGGTATTAAATTGGTTAATGCATACCTCCAAAAACTATTGGTTTATTTAATAACAATATATATCTCTTTCATTTTTTGTTACTAATTCCATGTTATTTTTTAAGGTAAGTTTGATTTTTGTCTTAGCCAGTTAAAGTGCTGTTGAAACCGATATATTACTTATCCCTTCTACTTCTTTTTGGGCTATACAGGTTATGTCCAAGCATCAAAGCAAGACAAGAAGTTCATGGCTTGTGCTCCAGATTACTCCTATGCTGCTCTTTGTGAGTGCTTGCGACGAGTTTTCATCTATCGTCAGCCGACTCCTCTGTCCACAGTACTCTACAATAGGAAGGAAGGAAGACAAGTAGGACAGGTTGCTAAGCAGCTAGTAGCAACCCTGGAAGCCAATGATCCTATTTTAGGCTTTCGAGCTACAAGTGAGAGATTATTTGTTCTCACAACAAAAACCTTGTTTTTAATAAAGGTGAACTCTGGAAATTAATTATTCAATATATTCTGCTGTAGTTTGTGTTAACAATTTGTTAAAGGACTGGTTAGGTAAACGCTCTGAGAAGTTCAGTACAATTTCCTGAAGTTTAAAAAAGGAGATATCTTACAGGGGAATCAAAACTTTTCATTAGAATTTGTCTGTAAGAGAAAATTTTTCAACTTTGCTGTCACTGAAGTAAGCTTTTTCAGAGCTATGGGAAAATGTCTTCTGCACTAACAGCTTTCTCAAAGCAATTGTCAGAGGCTGCCTTTGCATAGGTGAATAGATTTATGCATTGTTTTTTCCAAATGACTGTTTGCCGTCCTTCTGAGTTTTGAGAGTTCTTTTCTGTTTTTAAATGCCGCTGTTTACATATGAAAGAAGTAGTCAGATAAAGAAAATAAAGCTTTGAGTTACAAGCATATGATGTGCCAAGTAGTGTGTATCACAAAGAAAAGAAAAAAATCCCAAATTCAAGTACTGTTGGCAAAAAAAGTGACTTAATATTTCAGTATTCAGTAGAATTGAGTGAAATGTGAGTGGAATGAATGGACTATTATATTTATTATCCAGGTAATTAATTCAAGTGGAATAATTTCATTGTATATGCAGATTTTAGATTATTGATTTGGGACTTACTCATGTGTGCAGTGAAATCTGTTTACATTTCAAGAGACACTAGAATAGCTTTTAGCAGCTTTTTCCTGAAGCAAAGTAAGGGTCAGTGTATAGCTGGTGATTACATATTGAATGGCATTAGTCAAGGTCTGGTTACTTTCAGTTGTGTCATTTTCATTTGACATTGTACTTCATTTCAAGTGACTAATTTATAATTGGAAAATGGTTAACAGAAAAAGCACCTGTATTGTAACCTGAGATGGGAAACTCAGAAGTGCCTCTTCTGCCTCAGATACTACTGTAAATGCTGCGTTACTAGTTAACCATTCTGTCTGTGATGCACAAGTCTGAATGTGGTGTATTTCAATATAAGAGTACACAGACCATGAGGATGCTTCAGTTTAACACATTGGCATGGTTAATTGTATTGAATAGTTATATCTGAAGATTTTTGTTTATTATTTTAAATTGACATTGTCAATACAGTTAAATCAAAAAGGGGTCGGTTGTGACATCTCCACCTTGGGTTGGGTTTGGTTTGTTGGTTTTTTTTTTCATAGTTTGCTCACAACTCAATAACAAATAACGCCTAATATATTGTGTACTGGCAGGAAAGCTGCTGTGGTCTGTGGTACCAAAGTGTTGATAAAGACACAAATTACTGAGACAGACACAAATACAATAAGCGGCCTAATAGCTTGCATCTCTTCCAATATTATTTCAGACCTCCGTAAGGATCTGTTGAGAGGAAAATAAGTGTTCCTTTTGTATGGACTATCAGTTTCTTAATTGTGATTGTTTCGACTCTCCTGTAAATTCTCCTGACTTGTATCAATCAGTGAAATGATTAAATAAGATAGTGAGAATTTAAGAGGGAGACAAGCAGTTGTGGCTTGCAAAGAAACTTCCAAATGCGGGAGCTTTTCAAGGAACCTGATTTTTCCTCCTCTTTACAGCAGTATTATATTGTATATCCAATACGAAAAGTTTTTCCTTACTCTTACCTGGGAAGGTTAAAACAGACTTGATTTGCAAAGCTTCCCTTGTCATTCTGTTTTTTTAAAACTGTCTTGAAAATGCTTTTTAAAAAGGCTCAGTGAATGTATTACTGTTTTGTATCTGAACTTTCATTGTTGGGCAATAATGTCAAACAAGGTGGTAGAATTAATGCAGAGGTCCTTTAGAAAAGATTGTATGTAGTTTATTACTGTGCAACATAAAAGTGCTTTGAGATTTATATGAGTATGACTTAGTAACCTGAGATTTAATCATTGGGAACACAGAGTTAAGAACATCTTGTGGTATTTGGGGAATGGAGGAATGAAGGAGTGAAGGATTCATAGGTGACATGCTTTTGTCACCTCAGGTCTATTGCAGGAAGCTTCAGTATAGATGAGACTGTCAGCTGTTCTTTGTCAAATTCTCCATACTGTTGGTTAGATATCTGGAAACATACTTCTGCTGTCTCCTGCAACAGAGGAAACAAAGTCAAGTAAAACAGTCACCTGTTCAGAGGCTGTATTACAATATGTAATGACTAAAACTCACATTCTGCCCAAATGTGTGTCTGTTTCAAGGGAATTCTTGTTAGCTCCCAGGAACAACTGAACATGGGGAAGAGGTTCATCCCCTTTTCCATGTGACTCACCTATTTGCAATCATGGTGTTCTCTGTCAGTTAGTCTCTCTTTTATTTTGCTTTCTATGAGAGTTAAGGACATTGTATCATTTAAAAGATTTGTTGCCTTCGGGAACCTTGCATGCTGTTTTACAGCAAGCTACTATAATTAAATGGCTGCAAGCCACAGGGAGACACTTCCTATCAGCATTTCCATTTCTGTGTTCACTTAATTTTAAGGTGCATTTGGTTAGCATATTACTGTAGGCTTATACAAAGTATAGAATGCGAATATTTGAAAGAGGTGGTTTTCTGAGCACCATACTTCAATTTTTCTAGGATTTTATTTCTTGAAATCTTACGTTTTAAGACACAGTACTTCCTGAGGGGTCCCAATCACGACCTGTTGACAGAATTTCTGAGAAAATATTCAGCTATTACAGACAATATTATTTATTTCTAATATTCTTTTTCAGTGTTTTCCTTGGCTGCATATTTGGACTGTATCATGTATTCTTCTACAAGTTTAAATAAATTGAAAAAATGTTAAATTTATTAATAAAGGGGTTTTAAAATTATTTTAAAGGATTTCTGTTAACTTCAAATGTGCATCCTTCCTCTGCTACTGGAACAAAATAGGAATAAGAAATTCCTTAAAATAAGACTTGTTACATTAAGCAGCTTTCTGTTAGGGCAAAGTTCCGATGGGTGTCTGTGTTGCAAAGTCATGTCTATTGCCAAGATGTGCACTATTGCACTCCTCGTTCATTGCTGTGAAAACCCCTGTACAGTCGTTTTTGTGTCCCATACCTGCCAACATACAAATTGACAGAGGTAGTTACTAGAAGGGGTTGATAAGTATTCAGGTATATTTTTGTGTTAAAGTGCACATTGCATCCTCTCATCCTGTGTCTTTGTTGTGTACAAGACCCAAATGATCTGGACAAACCCTCCTAGATGGAAGGAGGAGAGACATCTGTACTTCCTTCCTCTCCCCCCTACCTCAACCCAGGGGTGCTTTTTTGCAGGAGAGTGAAGGAGAAGAGGAAGGATTTGGTCTGTGCGTATGTCCTCTGTCAAAAGGTGGCTCTGTTAATGGAACCGTCTGAGAGTAACAAATAAGGTTGAAGCTTATATTTTGTTTTCCTGTGCTTTGTTTCAGTAATGGACTTTATTACCACTAACTTTTTAATTTCCTTGCCTTCTGTCAATTTATGTTTTCTGTTCTCATTATGTAGGTAAGATGAACTTGAAGCCTGCAGTCAATCACACATTAGCATGTAATAACAATTTTTAGTTTGGTTTAAAATTTTGTGCTGCCAGTCCCATGTGTCATTCGTAAGAGCTTTCTGGAAATTTGGCAAGGTTTGTTTCCCCTCCTCCCCATGCCATGCATTTGCATTTTGCTATGGATAAAGATCAGCAAGGTCAAAAGACAACTTAGCTGCAGTCTTTGAGGTAGAAGAACCAAGTGTCAATGAAGCCTTTTGGTCAAGAGTATTGCAATAATTTCAAACTCAAGATTTAGTACTGTTTTGCTTGGAGAAGTATTTGCTGGAGTAATTTTTTTTTTCTTCTTTAAAAAAGGTATAAGCTACTTCTAAAAAATTACTGTCTTTTAACAGAGATGTTTACCATGATGTGGTAGCTGGGTATTGATTAAAACATGTTGATAGATAAAATTAACAAGTTCAGATGTAGACCTGGAAAATACTTATCATAATCTTTACTGATTTAATGCTCTATGCAAAATATGCTTTATAAACCATTCCAGTGTGGTTTTGCAGTCTAATTAATTTGGTACTTGCAAGGAATTGTGAAGAACAACACAAGAAACTCAATTTTTAAAAATTAATCATTTTAGAGTGTCATTTTTATTATGCTATGATGAATATACATTATCCACTAGCTTTTTTTAATGTATTAGTTGCATTCTGAATGTGCAAGAGTTGTGTGTATAAATACGTTTGTATTTTCATCTATGTTTGTATATGCACACACATGTATGTATTCATACTGTCTTAAAGTATTGGGGAAGATGGCGTGGATTCCAGAGAGGAGAATTTTTTAACACTACTGACAGCAGAGCATAGATTCTTCATTAATCTGTTCATGAGTGAGTGTTGTGAAGCCAGCAGTCTGACCTTAAGTATAAGTATTTTGCTGTATGCTAAACCATGGATTTACACTTGGGAATAAGTTCTTGAACGTGAAGAAATTAATTCAAAGGCCCCTTGGAATCTGTATTATGTTTTTGGTTTATCTTTACTGTTTTTGTCCAACTGTTGTTGTCCCACACCAAAATGCAAACACCCATAAGTCTAGCATAAATGTGTTGTAATATCATGATAACTACTTTATGTGAAAACATCAGTTATGAATCCTGTGGAGTTTTTTCTCTGCTGAGGATTAAATATATATCTTAGTATTGCATTATACCCAAACTTAAACAGCTCAGAGGCCAAGTATTGAACAGATGCCTCAAGCTGGAAGAAAGGATGCAGGAGTAATAAGCGTTTATCAAAACAAGTGAGGTTTAGTAGGAAAAGAAATAAGATCCACTGAATACTTTATCACTTTATCACTGAAATTGCTGCTGACTGGCCTTTAATGATTTTTCTCTCTGAAAAGCTGTTCATTCTCCCCTTTCCATGTGTCCCCTCTAATAAATACACAGTACTTTATGGTAATTTAAGGTTGAACAATTTATTGGAATTCCCTGAATAACTGAATTAGACTTGCGGATGGGCTATCTAAAATACGGGCATGAGGTACAAGATGGATATGTCTAGTCATAAAGAGACGAGGAATACTGGCTCTTGATTTGATCAAGAGCTGATGATCATCTAAACAGAAATAAAAACTGATACTGTGAAGACATTTTTGTAAGTTGCAATGTCATGTTCTAGAAAGAGTAAAACCATGGGAACCTGTGAAGAATAAGCTTGCTTAGGCAAGATAAAATATACACAGGTTACCTTTTAAAATCTCATAGAAATATATGCAATACTCTGTGCAAAGTAGTTGGATCGATCAGAAAGAGAACGTGTGTGATCCAAGACTTCCTCTGTTCCCATTTTATATGCATTTGGCAAGGGTAAGTCATCAGCAAAACTACCTGGATGCCAGTCTGATCAGCATTACTCCTTTTGTGCTGTTTCTTGCCTGATGTAGCTTCAGGTGCTTCTGCTGTCTGAAAAATTCGCAAGTATAATAGCTTACAAGATATTTAAATAAAAAAAGTATTGGCTGCAGTTAGCAGTGCAGTTCTGAACCTCTGGATCTAGTGTGACATCTGATAAAATCTGCCTTTTTACATGAAACCAAAAAAACCCCTAAAACTCAGGTGGCTTTATTGTTGTTTCACTGTTTTTTCTGATAAGGACATCAGTAGCCTTTTCCTCTCTGTTCTTAGAAATCTTTGTCTTGTGCTTTAAAAAACAGATGAACTATCCTCAAAGTTTGAACCTGGTGTGTCTTAATGCCATGGGGACATCAATGAGTCTATCACTGACACTGTTTCAGAGAAAAATTAGTGTGTGAGTTGCTTGAAATGCTAGCTATTCCATTGGGAAGTAGGGAAAAAGTGAAGTCAGCTTATTTTTAGTAGCTTCACTTTGTCTGTTTATATGGCTGCAGTCTCTGAGGGCCATGTATTTCAACACACTGGAAGGTCTCAGGTGCCCAAACAAAGAGAGCTGTGGGCTAGTGAGCACAACATTTCACTGGGTGAACGCATCTGATGTGTCTACACAGATTTTGGTGCTCTTACGCAGTTATCTAATGTCACAAATCTCTATTTTCTGTGATAGCAGAAATAAGTTCACTTGCTAACTGACTGCAGTATCTACTTTGTAAGGAAAGAGCATAAAGTAGATTCTTGGAGATAGATTTCTGTATGAAATGTGATTTAACCCATGACAACATTTATGTGTATTCAACTTTGAGTTGATTGATGTTTACAGTTAATGAATTCCCACAACTCAAATTTTCTGGTGGAATTTTTCACAGACCTGTAGGTAAACACATGAGAACGTTAATTCAGAAGTGGAGATAATGAGCACTTCTCATTTGGTTTCTCAGTCTTTATTATGTGAACTCTATTTCTTAAAACCTATAAAACTAGTTCACTTTGCAACTCTTGAGTGCTACTGACTTAAGAAAGGGGAGCTTTGCCTCCTAAGTACTGGCAGTGGTCAACGGCAGCAAGGCCAGAGAGGAGTAGTGAGTAATTAATAGTGTTTCAAAAGCATCCTGCTAAAAGCAACCTGCCAATGTAAAGGGAGCGCAGCTGCTGAAGTCCTACCACTTCTGCATGCTTCTTGAGCTTAGCAGCCTTCATCATCCCGAAGCAAGAGTATAGCCTGGGAAGAAATAACTTGTAGAACCCAGCCCATGCTGCCTTACAGCTCTGCAGGGATTCTAACTGTATGAAGTTAAAACAATAATGTATTTGTACCAATGATGTCCAGCTGTGCCCATATGCACAGGACTTTCCTCTGCAATCCAGGGTTTCTGTGTGGTTGGGTTTGAAATATAAAATACATAATAAATGGTCAGGCCAAAGCTCAATTCGGTCTGTCTCTTGTGTCGCTTAAGCAACTGCTTTTAGGTACATGATTCCTCATGCTTCGTTGTGAGCAAACAGGCAGCAGTGCTCTGCTGTCTGCAGCCCCAAGCCTCTCAGCTTGGGGATGCTGGCTTTGTAATCCGCTATGGCACTGGTACGAAATGGCACAGCTCCAGGTTTCCTTCTCATCTGCCAGGTCATGCTCAGCTCTTGGTGTCTCTGCCATTCAGTTAGAGGAAACTGTTGTGTGCTGGGTTAAAGCCACACTCCTCAACCACTGCCTGCTGTAGTCCTTTGCCTTCTGTGGTTTATGGCAAAACTGAGCCCCCCTGGGCTTCTGGAAATGGGTGTGCATCTCCAAGCTTGAACAGCCCGGAGGGCACTGTCGAATTGCCCCTTGGAGGATTTCCCCATCTACGTACACAGGTAAATTTCAAACATGTTTCCAGGGGCAGAGAGGCGAAAACTAAATCATGTTGAGAATCAGTTTGAGGAGTTGTTAGAAGAGGAGTTTAAGGGTAGTGCGATAGGTGATGAGCAGGTCTGGTGCTAAGGGCTCCTGGGGGACAGCATGTGTTTCTGAACCACGGATAAACTGCATTGCTTTCCCGTCCTTTCTGGGCCAGCTTTCTCTTCTCTATTTTAATGGATGAAAATTCTGTGCATTCAGCTGTGGCGTGGGTTAGAGTACCTGTGATGACAGCACAGAGCCCAGATTCAGAGGAGCTCTTCAAAAGCCAGGTGAAGGAAGGTGTGTTGCTTTTTGAGCTGTTTGGAATTTTTCCCATTAAAATACTTGAGAGGAAACAGGATATATGATTGCTGCCAACTGAGAAAAACATTCAGAGAAAGCTGAGGGTATATTTTAAATAAATTGACTATCATATGTGTTTATACGTATGAAAATATGCACAGAAGTTGAGGAGAGAAGTGAGCCATATGGCAGCTGGTTACAAATGGCTGTACTGCTTAGGGAAATTGATACCTCTAAGCATTGATATACATGAGCCTGCTGGGGTTCAGATGTTTACATCCTAGTGCTTCAAGAAACTAGCTGAATCGATAAACAAACATTTGAAAGACCAAAAACCTAGCCAGCATGCAGCTTAAAAATTCAGAGAATAAGCCCTT
>JANZLQ010000029.1:34170109-34181720 GCA_026212715.1 Elanus axillaris | reverse complement strand
TACTGTTGTCATTTTATTAGTGTTGTTATCATCATTATTACTTTCTTCTTTTCTGTTCTATTAAACTGTTCTTATCTAAACCCATGAGTTTTACTTCTTTTCCCAATTTTCTCTCCCATCCCACTGGGTGGGAGGGGAATGAGTGAGAGGCTGTGTGGTGTTTAGTTGCTGGCTGGGGTTAAACCACAACACTCATTTACAGTGAGACTTAGTCTTTCTAGGGTGAGGCAAAAGAAGAGCTGAGGAACATGAGCATCATTAACAGATGAGCTGTGTAAGCATACATGAAAGAAAAACGAAGGGTTGTTTGACAAATGCCTTGAGAAATAAATTAGTCATTTGCTTTCTCAGTAAATTACATTTTAAAAGGCATTTGATTTACAGTTTTAAACATTTCTTAGTGAAGCAACTGTTTTTGTGGAGAATACCCAACTCCACTGTAACCGAAGACGTACTAGAATTTAAGCTGTGAATGGGGGCTGGAGACCCTCCATCCCACCTGACTTTCCTTTTGGGGTTTAGGTTTAGGTGTTTCTTTATGATAGCTCCTCAGTCAAGGAGCTGAAAAGAGATGGTGGTGTTCTAGAAAGCCCTGGATGCTCATAGCTAAGGTCTTATGTCAGCTGAGTTGAATAGCACTTTTAGAACTTTTTTGCATTCAGTTTGAAAGCTGAAAATGCAGTTTTTCTGGAAAGCTGTCTTTTTCATGTGTGGACCTGACCCATCCCTGCTGCTGTTTGCTGTTTGCTGTGGAGCCAGAGACATCCCTTCTGAGAAAAATATTGTTTACAGTAAAGATACTCTTATAAACTACATTACAAGGTTATAGTATATCTTCAACAATGAATTTCACATTAATGCTATATTACACTAGATATTGGCTGATCCAGCAGCAATGTCATCCAACATCATCCCAACGTTTTGCTTATGCACTGCAATAAAATTTGAGCCCCAAACTCCTGATGTTCCAAATGAATTGACATAATCTGTTTCACAGGTTCCTGTTGTGCTGTGCATTAAAGATGCTTTGATCTAGATGCAGATGCTCAGCTAACAGGACACCAGCTGTGTTATTCTTCTGCATCTTCTATCAGCAGCACATTTCAATAAGCACCCCAGCATGCAGAATACTTGGATGTGATGTAACAAGCAGAAACCAACTGAAATGGTAAAACTCTGTGCAGGTTAGGTAGATCTAAATCAGATCTTCAGAAGTGCTGTTTTAGGATTATTTCTGCTAATGTGTAAGGTTCTTTTCATATTGAAAGAAAAAAAGGTCTGTTTGGACCTGAATAGACAAACAAACAAACAAATAAAAGTATATTTATTTATTTATAATTTTATTTCAGACTAGCATTCTTGGCAGCCTTGCATCAGCCCAGTCATGGTTGCACTTAATTGGGATTGCTACTGCAGCACAGTTTCCAGGTTAGTTTTATCCAAAAGGGATCTTAGACTGCATGATCCAAAATTTCCAGGATGCAAACCTGGATGCAGGAAGTTAATTTCTTGCTTATCCCCATTTACTGCCATCTGGTTCACACCATGGAGTGATCTTGGACAGGGCAAAAGTGGTTTCTTCTGGATCTGCGGCACATCCGTGCTACAGGAGGTCATATGATGTACTTGAACTGCTATTGGGCATTCAGTCCATGGGACCAGACTAGAGCTAGTCCAGAGGAAGCTCTCATGCAATATGAACATCAGGTCCTCAGAAGCTCCTGTCACAGAGCTTAATAATGTAGACACAAAGTCAGTTCAGTGCATTCTAGCTAGACTGATTCCCAAGCCAAATAAGGCTGCTTGGTGCCACATGCAAAGGAACAAAAATGGCTGGAAAAAATTGTAAATGCAAACCGTCTTCCCTCAGAGTAACTTTTTCTATTTTAATAAATTCTCTAGAGCTCGTGCCACAGGATGTCAGATTAAGCCTGCATCTGAAATAGTATAAGACTGAGTGTAGTTACTCCCAAGTATATGTGCAGTCTCCCGCAAATGCATATTTAATCTGTTGTGTGGGAGATTTAAAATCCTCCTTGCTGGCCTGTTCCAGTGTTCTGTCAAATTAAAAATTATGCTCCAAAATAGCTTGCTTAGAGCATCTCTGATGCAAATGAGGATAATTTTTGTCATATTCAGCATCCTCTGATGCTAGGCCCCTGTAGACTAGGATCAGATCCCTATAGATAGGAAGATAATTACCTTGTCGTCTTTCATCTAACTTTTTCTACAAGAATCTCAAATCCTCCAACCTCTCTTTATGGGTCCCTGGTTTTTAAGCTCTTGTCGTTGCTAACAATATACTTCAGGTTCTTGGTTTGTGTATATCATTCCTAAAGTTCAGCATCCAAAATCAGACACAGTGTTTTAGCTGAGGTATTCCTAATGCCACTGAGACACTGAAGGTTATTCACTGTGAAGATGTTTTTCAATGAATTTGATATTGTATTATGTTGTTTCTTCTAGAATGTCATTCCTTGGCTGACTGATGAGGACATAATTCCAGACAGTGTCAAAACCCCTTCTGAATTTCAGATAAAAATGTAGCTCTTTTTGTTTCTAGAACTGAAGGTACCATAGGTATATCCGTGGTATATCCATGCAATTCTGCAAGAACCTACCTGAAACTACTGTATCTGAATGGTGTTTGCCACCAGTTTGGGTATTTTAGCACTGTACCCTAGTATGATTTGAATCCATGCAGCCAATGAAGTGGTTTAGATTATGTGGAAGTATTGAAGGGTAGCTGTATAAATTTCCCTGTGTAGTCTTGGGAGTCAGACATTTTGAGTATCTACTTCTGACTTTAAATCTCACTCGAATTTTGGATCTGAACCTGTCAATCAGAATTCTTGCACTTAAAGCTGGAGAACCAGAGGGAGATCACTCTGGAGTCATATACGCTCAGACTCTATAAAAGGAAGCCACTTTTAGAGCCCAGTCTATAGCATAACCTTAATATCTGCCTCCCAATGATGATAAATTAGGCTTGCACAAGACTCAGAATTGAAAAGCACTCCGCAAGTACCAGGCATTGATGATAAAAATTACCAAGTCCTCTGTTACTCTGCTATTTACTGTGACTGAAGCAGGTGCATCTGATCATATGTATTTATTTTTAATCTTTCTGGCTGAAACAGATAGAATCTTTGAGGAGCACAGTCACTCTTTAAGAGACATTTTCCCCCAACTTTGTTTACTATGAAAAGCTAAACTTCTGATGGGCAAAACCAAAACCTAATTCAAAGCCTAGATACTTCCAGGGCTCTTTAGTTCTTCCTCTCTAGCTTGACAGAGTCTTCAAGCTGCTAATACTTAAATACTTTGCAAATTAGGCCCTAAGTATCTCGTTTTCCACAGGAAAACATTCAATTTTAATTATTCAGCTGAACATGAAAGTGTGTCTATCTCTAAGCAACCAGAGAGTCTGCAGCTCTGATTAGCAACCCAAGCATAAACATTTTGCAGCTTTGATTACTCACCCAGTTAGGAAGAGTTTCTAGTTCTAATACAGAAGGATGATATTTGCAGTAAAATTAAGGCAAAACTTCGATTTGAAAATGACAGAGATGAAGTCTTATTTCCTCTTCTCAAGAGACCTGATGTGCTCAGGCACATTTGATGCTACAGTAGGGCCGATTTGCTGTAGGAGACTCATCTGTTGAGGCTGAATTTGTTATAAACAACCTCAACATAATTCTGAAAGTTCTAGAAATTACTTTCTAGCTGGCATTCAGTGCTGCTGAGACTTGTCTCCATTAAAGGTCTTCAAAATTTCAGTTCTAGTTGAAGGGATTTTTGTTTCAAATCCAGATTGGACTCCACCTATTGAACACAGGCTTCTGCTTTTATATAGATCTGGGATCTGATCTCTTGAGCTCCATGACTGCTCAGGGGCAGTTTGGGATCCCTCACGTCACCTTGTGTTTCCTTGGCAAACACTGTAAATGAGGCAGATACCTTCCCTGCTTTGTGCTAGTCACCTCTCTATGGCACCCTTCTCTTCTACCTACAGTGAAATACAACATGCCTTCTTGTTCTGGGAGTTCAGTGTCTCCCCTTAGCATCAGTGAGGTTGTCTTTTTTGAATCTGCACTTTCATCCAAGATGAGGCTACTAAGGGGATGACAAATTGAGGACAATGCAGGTCAATCATATTGAATTAAATACCATGATATTATATGGTTAAAAACCATTTTACTCTGGGATAAAAAGGGGATAAAGTATAAGATAAAGAAAACTGTAATCATGAAAAAAGAAAAGGCCAAGAAAGGAAACAAATAAATAACGGATAAACAGCTAGACATTGAGGATGAAATCTTGAGCCTATCGACATTAATTGTCAGAATACTACTTTAAACACTGCCTTCATTAAGAAAATGGTTGTTACACCTGTCTGGTTACTATCACTCCTAAACAGCAGTTACAAGTAGGGTAGTTCCATCTATTAAATCTTAAGATTTGGCTTTGACCTGAACCATTCTTTCAAATTACTTGATGTTTCCCATAGTCAAATTATTCCTTGCTTTCTATTGAGAGTTTTCTGCATCTAGAAGGAAGTGTGGCAATCTTGTTAAATGTAATCTTCAGCCTACCTAAATTACAGGTGAACAACTTCTCATCTGTACCCTTACTTCACTGACCTTGAAATCGTAGCAGAGCTTTCTGAACACATGTGGAGGTTTGATGAGAACTTCAGGCAGGACTTTTACTTCCAGCCACAGAAATGCAGGGAAAATCTAGCCTTTGTACCAAACAAAGAGGTTGGCTCAAGTCTCAAGACAGTACATTAACTGCCTCAAAGAAATAGTTTTAAACTTAAAGCAATCTTCAGTTTGCTCTGAATCTTCAGATATGCTATGAATTTAGGGAAGACTCACTTTTCCTAAGTGACTGGCCCTAGAGTTTTGAGCATAAATATCAACTCCTCATCTAGAAAATTCATGAAACAATCTGCTGAAGAAACATAATCATTGGCAATGATTTAATAAGATTTACGATTTCTTTGAGCATGTCATAGGGTACACCTTCAGCAGCCATGGAATCAACATCATATTGTCACACTCTTTTATGATGAACTTAATTTGTTCTTAATTCAGTGCCAGTTGCAGTTATCAAACCCAGCATCTTCCCAGCTTTTGAAAGTTGATCTGGTTTATAAAGAAACAAAATCAGCCTGAGTCTCCTTCAGCAAGACCACACATTATTAGTATCTCACAAAAGTGAGCTGTCACTCATTCACAGTAGATAGTTTGGCTCTCCATAGTAAGATGTTTCCTCTTGTTTCTTATGTACTTAGAGGGTTATCAAATTAATTGACAATGCCCACATTTAACAGTATTATCACTGGCATCTTAATTTTCACCCAGTGAAGAGAAGGGTAGATGTTTGCACTTTGAAGCTGCTGGTTCTTTCTGTCTGAAAAATCAGATAAACACTGATGCCTTTATAATTAAGGAATGTGTTCCTTAAAACTAGAAAAGTCAAGGCTTATTTCTTCCTCTATAAAAACCTCATGTGTCAGTAAGAAATAGAGTTGTGTCTGGGACTCCTTGTTAGCTCTCCACATTACCAGCAGGGTATGCTCCTCTACCACTGTTGCTGATGTAGTTGATAGCTTCCATCTCCTCTAATTTTAATTTGATTAAGCTGCAGAAATCTTTTACAATTTCCAGAAGTCAGTCCTTCTTCATGAAGTTCTGTTGAGCCCGCCTGAACCTCTCAGCTTCTCCATCCTGGGATACAGCAGGGAAATGTGTGCAGCTCCACATGCTGGGCCCTGAGTCCACTAGAAACTTGCAAGTGAGTCCCAGGATGTCTCATCTGTGTCTCTGTCAGAAGTATGGTCCATACCATTGGACTATGTCTTCTTTGGTAGCATAGCTTCTCTGAGAGCCTACTTGCTGGAAGGCAAGCCTCATAGCCAGATGGCACTTCAGTGTCCCTGCTGCATGGCTCCATATACTGGAACAAGTTCATCACCTGTAGATGACTGTAAATCACCACAGCTGGGAAAAATTCAAGTACCTTGAGAGGAGGGGATAGGCAAGGATTATGAACCAAATAAATTTCATGCATAATATGTAAGACTTAATATAGCTTTATTGCATCCTCAGGGCTTACAGTACCAGAAGGTGACTGTTTCAAATGAATGATATACTCTTTATATTCATCATTTGTCTTTTTCATTATATTTAAAAGCAAGATACTTACTTAGCAAAGCAATAGCATTAATTTACAGGACTGAGCAACTCACAGGTCCTTACCCACAACAGTTTTCAGTCAGCATTGAAACTGTCACATAGAATCAGATCTGAAATAAAACACTTTCTTCTCAATTTAACCATGAGGTGTAATTAGCATAAAAAGTGTAGTGTGCAGCATGCAATATCCCCTTCCTCAGTATTGTGACAACACACCAAATTACTTACTGCAAGTGCTCGATGGCTTTCCACACTCACGTAGTCTTTATTTTATTTTATTACTCGCTGGGATTTATTCTCTAGTAGTGTGTAATGCTTCTAGGTCCTGAGGCTAAAACCACCTACTACCAGGTTTAATGCTCACTCCCTAGCTACATCCATTTAGCTGTCTGGGAGAATTCACCACTGCACTGCACTTGAAGGCAAGTACAGGATCTGACATGCAGATAGTAATAACAGCTCTAAATTTTCAATTTATTTTGATATTTTACACTTTTGAGATACTAAAACGTGTTACTTGAAGAAAGCAATTTCTGAACTATCCAGATGTTTTGCTCAGAGTGCATCTGCTGTTTGTCTGTTGTGAAAGAGCCTGCAACAGAAACAGCCTGTGTCTAATCAAAGATGCTCCTTGACCAGTCCGCATGCTGAGCTACTAAAGAAGCAGTGGCAACTGAAGAGAGGGAAAGGGAGCTGGAAGTGGTGCACGTTGTGATGAACTCTGGTATCTTTAAGGCCTTGGGGACCTACCTAGGTCCAGAGACTTTTGTTTCCTAAGAGTAAGTTTGCAAGTTGTGAACCATGTTCTTGATATAAAATTCAGATTAAACAATATTTCTTATCAAGCTTTATCCTCTGATTTCTTGTGGCTTTATTAAAGGAGACAGTGTAGTGCAATTTCGTTGTTTTCCTTGCTCCAACCCTTTGCATTTCTGAAACTGCTCATCCTGAAAGGCAAATGCTATGCTACACAAACCTTTCACTACTTTCTTTCATTTCAACTGTAGGAATAATTGCTCTATGCATAAGTAATTAATACTGTATATTTCAACCAAGTTCTGAAACTCAGAAAATCTCAAACCAATTTTTGATCTATTTCTATTTATTGATGGAGTTGATGGTAACAGATGCAGAAGCAGCAGGTGTTTTTGCCTTGCCCTTCCATTCCTGATCAGTAAAACATGCCTCTAATTTTCAATTAATTTAAATTTATTCTCAATTAATTTCCTCAAATGAGGGACTATGAAAAATGACATTCTGAAGATTGTAGCAATGATGGATTAGATTGGTACAGCTCCTAGTCATGCTGGCATGGAATGATTCATGTGACGTTCTCTCTTCATGTCACAAAAATTAGTTTTTAAATCCCTTAGCCATTCTGTAAAAGATGATACAGTAACACACCACTTTGACCTTTAGAGTGGTTTATAATTTAATGAGAGATAATATTCCCCCCCCTTTCCCCCACAATACTTGCTTTTCTTTTACAGACTTGCTACCTCAGGAAAATAAGCAGCAGGGGTGGCTGTACTGTTGATCAGCACTTCTATGAATTCTTTCCCAAAACAGCTTTGGAAACTTTAAGTACTCAAACCTTATAAAGACACAGTCCCTCTTAAAGCAAAGCACCTGTTGATTAGCTGTACGCTTTGCAGTTCATACCTAGGAAACAACAAATAAACAACTCAAGAAAATAAAAAGCCAGGATGTAAATAAATACTCTATACAGCCTCTTTAAGTATTGGAAACCTTCCTGAAAATGAATGTACAAACTGGGAGAAATTTTCTGTGGGACATAATCCAAAGGCATTAAGAAGACTGAAAACTTGAATTGCAAGAAGAATTTGTGTGCAAATACACCTGCCTCATCTGACATCAGGAAAATCCTCTGAGAAGTTAATTTCCTCAGTATCTTTGCACAGACAGGGCTCCCCTGCTTCTCCCTCCCCAGGGACCCACGGCGATGCCTCCGAGGCAGACCCTGCCCTGCGGCCTGGGGCCAAGGGTCGTGGGCAGCCCTGCCGCTGCAACCCTCCTTGTGCTGGCAGGTCCAAGTGGGGTTGAGGATAGACGCAGCAAGCTGCCTATGTGTCTGGTTATAAATGTGTTGTGTGCCTTCACCACGGGCACAGCCTCAGCCTCTCTCTGCCTGTGCTGTGGCAGTAAGTGCAGTCAAGACCAGGAGCTGCTCAGAGTCTGCAATAACTGGAATATAAAACAGCAGAGAGGTAAGTGGCACTCATGGAAATAAACGTTCAGAGACATTTTTTGCATGGAAGTTCCCATAAAGACTCACTGATTCTTACAGCCATAGCGGGAGAGAGCACACACCACAGGATAATGCCCCTGCAATGGCCTTACTGATGCCAAAATCAAGGTGGCAATATCTTTCATGAAAATGAGGCATAAGATTTACGAGAAACATGTACCTGCCAAGTGTGCAAGCCTTGTACAAAGTCAGTCTCTTAAAACAGCAGCTTCACAAAAGGGCAATGTTCTGGAGAGGGGACACTTGGCTTGTGGAGGCTTGTACTAGTTTTCACGTGCTGTAAGAGTTTCACTCTTTTATCTCAGGGAACTAAGGAAACCAACTGAAGTCAGAAATCAAACTCCAATCCCTCCAGCCCCAAGCAATCAAATGGGATTTGCAGCTTGAACAGCACAGTTAGGGGATAATAAATAGCCTAGAGCAAAAGGGAAAGGATACATCAGATCGCATCCTTTGGCGGGGGGCGGGGAGGGGGGGTAGAGATAAAAAAAATCCTTCTGACAACAGACTAAAGAAGAAAAACGTCTTTGCTCAGAAGTCTGGAGATTGAATCCCTGCTGCAGAGCTCAGAGGTCACCTGTTATTAATTTCTGTCATGTATGTGTACAATTTCAATATATGTGAATTAAACTTACTGTTAATAAACATAGGTTTCAGTGGTTAGCCTTACAAGATATACATTATCATTTTGTGTTTAGCTGCCTTGCTGATGGCAGTTCTCCTACATATCCAGTCTATTCACTTGTTTACTGAGGGATATGACTTCAGAGTGTCTTTTGCATACCGAAATAGAAGGAATTAAAAAAACTTAGCTCCCATGAGATATTTTTCAATGTAGTCTTTTATTCCCCACTGTGTATCATCTAACATGTTCATGCAGACTTGCTGCTTCTGGCACAGTCTTAGAAATTAGATTTCTGAAACACTCACAGAAGTCCAGCTTTTTTGCTAAAACCATAATCAGAAAAATCTGACTTCTGACAGCTTTCATTAAGTGAGAAGAGAGAATTCATCCCAGTGCCTTCTCTTACTGTGATAGTTGTCCCCAGAGTGAGATTAGTGTTTAGGACTAAGATCCCATCAGGCTTGAAAAATCTGCAGTATCTTATTACTGGGGTAAGAGCAGAAAATAACCCCCTACTCCAGATTTAGTCTTAACATTTTAACAAAAGACAGAGTTTAGCTATTGTTTGCTATGGGCACCTGATGACTGGTGCTACCGTTTCTGGTAGCATCATGACTCCTCTTTTATCGAGGTACGCTGCAACATACTCATGGCAACCAGGATGGGGGAGTGGGAGGAAGGGGGACACGTTCTCTGCAAAGGTGCTGTCTCTGTGTAGGCGGTGGTGATGCCCCCCTGTGCAGTGAGGTGTCTCAGGCAGAGGTCACGATCTCAAGAGCTGATGTGCATGGCCAGGGTGGAGTTGTGCTGCGGTTTCCTTGGCAGAAAACAGGACACCAGTGGAAGGGTTTTTGTGCTGGAGGCAGCAACTGGAGTTCTAAGCTTGACCTATGGCGTGCAAAGGGAAGGGCATTCATTTCACTGAAACGCGAGTGCTTATATATACTTCCTTATTTAAAAAGAAAGTTCTAATTCATTAGCCAATGCTGTTCTGCAAAGCTTTTAAGCATAGAGGTCACCAAGGATATGCTTGTGTTTGATCAATTTGGTGGTAGGAAGAATTTTGATAGCACTTCAGCACAAAGTTGGAATCTTTGAGAAAGGCTTACTTACAAAACTTACAAAGCTGTAATTAGTTACTAGCACAATTAAATGACATTTACCCCTTCTATAGTATTTTTTTAACCATGTTAAGTTGGTCTTTGTATTGTACTGCTTGTTTCTCTTGTCCTTTTATTAGCTTCTGGTGAACAGCACAGCCTGCAAACTGTATAAAACACTTATTCTATGAAAAATGTAATTCCATATAATAGTAAAGTTTATTTTCTTCTTGTTTATAATAGCAGAATGGTATTTTTTTATGGAGAAGTATATCTTTTATTAGTCCATCTACTATCATTCAAGAAAGCAAACAAGGTTTCTAGTACGCAAGTACAATTTCAGATCTGGATGTGAAGGACCAAACTGCTGGCAGAGAACAACTGCTATGAGTTTAACTTCATTATGAAGATTGGGTAGAAAGGTGAATCACAACCTTTGGAGGAGTCGTAAATAAAAGACAGTAAAGTCATTTAGTTCCCGTGAAGTAGAGTGGCTGTGCCTATGCTAACACTCAAACTAGACAACCATCTGCTTGCTAGCTTCAGATCCAACAGGCACCGCATGCTCTGTGTCCACACTGTATGAATTCTCTTACGCTCGCAAAGAGGGTGGCAACACCCAAAGTGTTTATTTGGAACATTGCCAGGCTAGGCTAACTCCCGCCCTTTCCCTGTGAGAGCGGTATATGCCATGGGGCTAGATGTGCTCCAGAGACTGTACAACAGCTTAACAGTGTTGACAGTGGCAGAACAGTGCCTGTGCCAAGCTGCCACTTAATTCACTGCTACTCACTATACGCTATTAACACCTGCAGAAGAGTTTTCCTTAACACCAAATTATTTAATTTAAGAAGTCAAAATAAGAAGTTGCCTATTGAACTTCAGTCTGACACTCCAGAATGTCATGTCACTAGGGAAATTAAACTAGAGTTTGCAATTTAGAAAAATACAATCTTACTATCTGAGCTCACTCCATACTCTCTTATGGTTTTTTAGTACATCAGACACAGCAGTCTCTTTCAAGCATCTTGTCGCATCCTATTTTACTGTAACAGCAACAGCTTTTGAAGTTTCTTTGATGTGGAACTTGTTACTAGACATGACCTCTAAAAAATTAGACTAACTCATTCTCATTGCAGTAGAGATATCACCATCTGCCTCTTCCACATGTCCATTGTATCCTCGTACAGTGTTGCTTGCTTTTTTAATTGTTGTTCTGTATAAAAAGGGTAAGCTCCAATATTACATTTAAAGATTTCATGTTTACATTATAAAGAGTTGTATTGGGTTTCTATGGCAAGGTTTTGGTGGGGGGGGGGAGGAAGTTACAGGGGCGACTTCTGTGAGAAGCTGCTGGAAGCTTCCCCTGTGTCCGACAGAGCCAATACCAGCCGGCTCTAAGATGGACCCGCCG
>JANZLQ010000029.1:34130579-34143160 GCA_026212715.1 Elanus axillaris | reverse complement strand
GTTTATCTCATTGCTGAGCTTCCCACTCCCTTTTGCCTCAGCTTAGGTAGCTGTCCTCCATAGTTGTAAGGAAATGGTTATTTTACTTTGTATTTTCTTCCTCCCTGAGCATAGAGCTATTCCAGATGCTGTATCAGTGTTGTTCCTTGCCCTGCTCTTTCTGTTGGTGCCTAGGTGTTGAATCCAGGATGGTTTCCAAGTTGGTCTTTGCATTTTTAGTCTGTCAGCTTCTAATTCTGGGCTAACTCCCATACCAGAAACCTAAGCGATGTTTTGTCATTTTTTGAAGAAAATAATTGAAATTGCATAACTGTATGACTCACAATAGAAAGTATTGACTGTATATAGAAGAGTAATTCTTGGAAGCAGACACTGAAATACAAAGCTGACAATGCATATATACCTATATGCTAACACAATAATATAGGTTAAAAAAAAGTCTAAAAAACAACAGGACAATGCAGCCTATTTCTGCCATGAGTTGGAAACAGCTTCAGATTGTGGTCATCAACTAAAACACAAACACTGTATGACCAGATCGGGGAGAAAATGCTTTCTTACCCAGGTTAAAAGCAAGTTTTGATCTTTTTTAACAATGGAAGACTTTCCAAACACAGATGAGATAATGGGAAGTCCCACACAAATTAAAGAAAATTGTATGACCTGGGCAGTCTGGGTCAAGCTAAATCCAGGTTAGTCAAGCACTCCAGATCAGACTAAATGGGTAAATCAATTCACATACTGCCACATTGGATAAAATGGTTATGCAGTTCCTAGGTTAAACCTTTATGAAGGCTGAGGAAACCTAAGTAAACTACTGTTTTGCTCTGGTATGTTAAATAAATAGGAGCTCATAAAATGTTAATTAAATAATAATTAATGATAATCACTTAGTAGAACTGTACTGAATTTCCATGTCAAAGTTTTGACAGCGGAGAGGTCGCAGGGGTGGCCTCTCTGAGAAGAGGCCTGGGGCTGCCCCATGCTGGACACAAACGGTTCCATCCAGCTCCAACAGACCCACCACAGGACAGAGCTGAGCCCATTGGCCAAGCTGGCGGTGCCCCTGTGAAAACATATTTAAGAAATGGCAAAAACACTGGAAAGAGGGAGAGAGGGAAGAAGAGAACAAAAGAGTGAAAAACAGCAGAGGGAACACCAAAATCAGAGGAGGAGGCACTCCTTGGCAAAGCAGGCACCACCTGAAGGGACTGCAGCCCATGGATGACCCACACTGAAACAGAAGAAGAGTGAGAAGGAAGGAGTGACAGAGACAAACCTCTGCAACCTGACTGCAACTCTCCCTGGCCCAGCGCTGCTGGTTGCCTCACGGAAGGGACTGAGTGTAACTTGTGGCTATAACAAGGGGCAATAAATTGGCAATAAATTAAGTTAATTCTCCCCAAGTCCAGTCTGCATTGCCCATGACAATAACTGATACATTATCTTCCTGTCCTTATCTTGACCCATGAGCTTTCTTGCTCCTGTTCTTCCTATTTTCTCCCCCATACTGCTGTGGGGGTGAGTGAGCAAGTGGCTGGGTGGGTGTTTGGCTGCCAGCTGGAGCCAGCCCATCATGGGAACATGCAAAAATTTCATTTTGTAGAAATGTTCTTAGATAAATATGAGAACTGCCACAGAAGTGTACACCACATTTTCAGTCACTTTTTCTACAGATCACATGCTGGACAACGTATGTAACTCCATCACTGTAGTGCAAGAACAGTTCTGAGAAGGCATATAGACAATTTTACATGACAGCAGAACTCATTATGAGGCTAAACTATATTGTCAATTATAGATGCCTTTGCCAGTGCAGCAGGAAATTTTCACGTGAGTCTTACTAACCGTTGAGATTTTAGATGTTTTTGAATATGGACTTGTGTTTTTCTATTTTACACCATTGCTATATTTTGCATGCTGCTATTGTATAAAAAATATTACCAATAATGCCACACTATCCTTGCTTTGCTTCCTGTGTTGTACTATATGCAAATGCTAGCTTTACTCATAATGATGCTGCTTTAAACAACCAGGTTACATGGGCTTTTAGAAAAAGTCTTGCACTCTTTACAAGACATAAAAGACATCATATTATAATTCTAACTTTTTGGTTTCATAATATAACAGTATTCACATTCAGCAATGCTCTATGTAAAATACTTTTTTTTTTAAGTGGTGCTAAGCACATGTAATCAAGCATGTATACTAAAGTGATACTGAGAAACTGAAAAACAGATTATCTTATTCTTCCACTAATTAATGAATAAAGAAAAACAAAATTAAACACTTCTAATCTGACTATTAACTATAATTGGAGACACATTATTAAATATAAACTTGCTCATGTGTTTCAGTTGTGCATTTTTAAGTATGGTTCTAGTGCTCTGTGAGCCCTTGGTGATCTAGCAAGCAGTTCAGTCAACCTTTGAGGTCAGTGCTGTCTCTGTGATAAGGGAAAACGGTCCCTCTCCATTAAGCAGTAGCAATCTACATAAAATAAGACTATGAAGTTCAACATGTCACTCAAGGGGGGCACTCAGCTTGTTTGGAAAATTGCACAGCTCAGCTTTTCTTCCTGAGGGAACTGCACAGTGCAGGGAGGTAGAAGAACCTGGCTTGCAAACCACCCTCCGGGGTGCCGAGCAGCGGCTGCCGAGGGGTGTGAGCCAAGTCACTCAGCATGGAGCACTGCTTCCCAACACTTGCACCAAGCTGCCTGACCCAGCTGGAGCTTGCTCCCATGAGCCAGCTGCGAAGCGATGCACCCTGCATTTCTCAGCACTTCACCCGACTGCGCTACCTACTGCATGCTGTGTGAGTATAAGGCAGTATAGTTTATCACAAATAGCCGTAGATTATTCTACTTGTATAATTACACTTTGCAGCACACATATTTAACAATATCAGAAGAAGCTAGTCAAACGTATGCCTCGGTTTTGAGCCTTCAATACATAAAAGTATTTTATGAGAGACAGAATAACAAAGATACTTAGCATTTAGAAAGCACTTTTATATACAGACTTGCTTAAGCAGACTTTTCACAAGAGAGTTAGAGGCAGGAAAAGTATAGCATATATGTTTGCAGTGACACAGTGCCTTAGCCAGGACAAAACCTCAAGTCTCCTAAACTCTGAGGCTAGTTCCTTCTCTTCAGATCTCAAAAATAGCTCAAGAGTCACTTTGTATATTTGGCAGGTCTACTAACAGGCTGTAATATAAAGAAAATATAGTTTAAAATGTTTCATCCTTTATTGACACTTCTTAATTTCTTTTTATATAGGAAATAAAATGCTACTTGTTTTTCAGTCCTTGCAGTAGGTAATAATGAATAGGTAATAAAAAAAATACATATTTATATGTATGTGTATATGTATCACAGAATTTCAGCTTGACTACTAAGCAAAAAGGGAGAGTGTATTTTATCCCCTTCCACAGGTTTAGACTAGTGATCTCTAAAACAAGTGGGGTCTACGTTTCAGGAAGCCATTTCAAACTGCTGTTCCTACCTGCCTTCGAGAAGCAATAGTGCTATTGAAACTCCTGTTAGTCATCTTGGAATTCACAGGCTTGCTTTGGTGAGCCACATCATTCCTCCATGTCTTAGAGTTTTCTTTTGGGTCCAGAGGGATGGGGTTCAGGAACAGTATTCTAGCAATCAGGCCATAGAGGACAGTCGCCAATACCATTGGCACAACATAAAATATACCAAAGTCCATCATGTAGATAGGAGAGTAATAGCTCCTGGACACCTTGTAGCCACAGGACACAACAGTAGTGTCTTTGTAGACTACTGTATTAAGGTCTAGCAAGAAGAACCAGAGCATACAGTATATGGAGGTGAAAGACCAGACAAAAATAATGATCTTTTTGGCTCTTGAAAAAGTGCATAGGAATTGAGCTTTGATTGGGTGGCAGATGGCTATGTATCTCTCAATGGTGAAGGCAGTGATGGAAAAAGAAGAAGCATTGATCCCTAGGTACTGAAGATAAGTGATGCAGAGACACCCCATGTAGCCATACACCCAGGATCTATACAGGCTTTCTGTGATATTGGGTAGTCCTGCAGCCACAAGCACCATGAGATCTGCAACAGCCAGACTCACCAGATAGCAGTTAGTGGGAGTTCTCATGTGTTTGGTTCTGAGGACCACCAAAACCACCATGATGTTGCCCACGATGCCCAGTCCGCAGATGAGGAGGACCAAGAAGATGGTAACCACTTGGTATTCGGCTGTAACAATGTCCTGGCTCGATAGTGGCAGCCCAGTTTGGTTCTGCTCGTCCCCTGTGCCATTCTCCATCTTCACCAGCTCACTGCTGCTTCTGCCCAGCACTTGGTCTCAGCACATGTTCTCCACGGTCCCCTGCAAAAGGGTGAGAGGAGCAGAGCGTGAGTGAGCAGTAGCCCCAGAGCACATTCTCCCTGTAGTCACAGTCCCATTCCTGTACTGTCCTCCACTCCCCCAAAAGCACCTGGACTTTCAGTCTTCATAAATTCAGTTACCAGGCAGGTGAATCCCTCTAATACTCCAGCTCATTTGCACAGGTTATAAAGCTGGCTTCTCATAGCTGGTTTGAGGCATTCCTGAAAACATGGCATGTGGAGTTGGGACCTTTCACCACCGCAGAAGAGGAGAAGGTGGCAGCAGCAGTGGAGAAAGCAGAGCCCTCCTGCACTGCCAGCTGGCTGAAGCACTGCACAGGACTGAGCTGATCCAGTCCAGGCAGACTTCAGCATCACCGCTTTTCAGGAGGAGTCACAACATACCGAGGGTGGAGACAGCAGCAGGAGGTGAAAGGAGAGTGGTTTGTAAAGCCCCACTGGTTTTCTGCTTCACACTGCTTTCCCTCTCTGCTGTCAGATGGCTATCTTGAGTATCGATCATATGGATCCACCCTGGCAAACAAAGGGGAGATTGACTGGCAACAATAACACACCGATTTCTAAAATTCTGACTTCCCCTGCGTCCCTCTCCTTGTGAAAATGGTGGGAGTTTACACTTGCCTCCTGCTTTGCAGGGAGCTGTAAGAGTGCCTTCAGAGCTTACAGAAAGAAACGTATCCCAGCTTTTGAAAGCAGCAGGAAAAATGGGGTTCCTTTATAGACAATTCTCTTCAAAACCTTTATTGCTATTGCTGTCATCAGTCCTGAGCCCTTTCAGCTCTTTCTGGATTGTAGCACAGCAGCAATAAAACCATCAGAGCACAAATTGCTTCTTAATGAGATCAGTCACACACATGCACACGTGCACACACACACAGAGCGTTACTAATCCACCACGGTTTCCTCAATCAAGAGTCTCCCCTGGCTGAATAAACTCCTCCTTGTTCAGCCAGGTTGTGTAAAACCACAGACAAATCAAAGACTGGTGTAAAAAACTGCTTTGAGATGTGCTAAGGAAAGCCCTACAGATGCAGCAGCAGTATTCACAAGCCCAGCTGCGCCTGGAGAGGAATGCAGAGCTTTCCTGTCTCACTTGCTGGCAATCTTAATGTCTCAGGGAGAGAAACAACAGTAAACCCTTCTGCAGGCCTCTGTGGAAGAGCCCTTGTCAACTCCCCACCACAGTCCTTCAACCATTGTTTCTCCTTATACTATTGTGTTAAAAGGTTGAAGATTAAATCTGCCTTAAAATACCCCTCTTTTTCTCTGATTAGGGCAATTGCTTTTTGCTCTTTGCTCAGGAAGGACTAAAAAAAATAAAATATTGCACAACTGGGGAAAGGCAACTTGGATTTCAAAACAGATTTTAATGCTAAGAGAGAAGGATTAGCGTAGGCACATGGTGTAATATTTGCAAAACTAGGATTTTAAACAGACTGGAACAACAGGTGGTGACAGAAAGAGAATACCACCTGAATCAGAGCTGGAAATTAGACTCAAACAGGGTCAGAGGTTTGAAGCCAGTCAGTGAAGTTTTCCAATCATTTTTTCTATTTGCCTATGTACACTTCATTTGTGACCAGATGCTTTTCATCTGTAGATCCCAAAGTACTTAACGAAGTACAGCAAATATAATTATTCCTATTTAACAGATGAAGAAACAAGTGTGAAAAGAACCAGATTTGTTGCTAGTGGCCTAGCAGTGTCCTGTGGGAAAACGCAGCTTGCTGGTTACTTGACCAATGGTATATCAACAGAATCGTATCATGGGTTTCATTGAGATTCTGGTCCATATGATCTGCAGATCCTGTTATCCTGGACACAGCTGAAAGAGGAAGAAGGTCAGTACTAGTGTAATGCCTGGGTGTCCTAAAAAGGATTCCTTCCACCTCCCTTCACGATCCACAACATTTTATCCTTCAGACTGGACAGATTCCTTGTTAGCAATCTATGCTTTTAAAGCAGTGTGGCTATAGTGTGTGTAACCCCAGATGCTCAACCCCACAGCATCAAATGCACTAGGAGGGAGCCGAGGGAAGAACCATCACAGATTTAGTGTCAGTAATCGGGCACCCAGCAAGGGTCAAACCCAGCAGGGCATTGAACCAGAGTTCAAACCAGGAAACTGAGTTAGTTGACAGCCTGATAAACCCCTCAACCCTCAGTGACTTCAGCTGAATTGGAAGTTTTGGCACCTCCATAGACTGATTTCTCTTTCAGGGGTGACTGATGCCTGTCTGCTGCGTCGTCCCACCATGAAGTCTTGTTCCTCACGTTTCCATGTATTCTGCTAGCTTGTGTAGGCAATGTGGATGGTTGAGTTGGGGCTGAGGAACTAGTGCATCTGAGAGGGTGTATTTGCAGTGCCAGAAGTAACGGCTGAGGACATGGGATGCAGAAAAGCTGGAGAATATTTAAAAGCCCACATGATGCTGAAGTCAATGTGGGAAGTCTGGAAGATGTGCAAGAAATGTATTATCTGATGCTTGCCTCATTCCTCTGCATTTGCTACTGGTCTGTATCAGAGTTGGGATAGACCATCTTTTCTCAGCCAGTAGTTCACTTTTCATGGCTTTTTGCCAAGTGTTGCCTTCTGATGAAGAAAAAAATAGAGCCAACACTGTATGCCTATAGGGAAATATATCTACAGGCGGCATTCAGAGGATTTTGATAGTATTGATTAACATCCTCTATGGAGCATTTCCCTTTTCTTTCCATACAATACTTCCCCAACCTACAATGTTTCTGTAAAATCTGCGGTAATTGCAGAAGGAATTTCAAGACTCTAAATATATGTTCCATGTAATTAAGGCATCTGGTGTCATGGATCTGGCTCAAACATCATATGATATGCATTGATAACATTCAAATTATCTTTCAAACATGATCATCAGTCAGAGATCAAATACTGAATCTGTGAATCAGGTTTTTCTCCCAGTTAGTGCTGTGTTAATGCAAGTGTCAGAATATACTGGCTAGTTTCAAAAGCAGTTCAGCATTAATACATGCAAGCCCAGCAGCTGTGCCAGTGAAATTTTGAGAGCAGATGGACCAGAGATCTCTGTGAAACTTTTACTGCATATCTGTTACTCCATTTTATACACATACCTGTTGGTCCAGGCATCAATTGATATTACATGTACAAATGAGGACAGATGCAGTTAGCAACAACAATAGGTAGAAAAACAAGCCCCTGAAATGTGCTGACTTTTGCTAATACACTTCTGTCCGTACAACCCTTTGGGTAGGAGGGAAATGGGGAGGCACCTTGATACACCGTGTGGTATACTGCTTAGTCAACAATATTCTTGTCCAATTTTTTCACAATTGAAATGCGTCTCTGCTCACTTGAGGCACAACAAAGCCACTACAAACTGTCTCATAATGTTAATGTTCCATGCTGAGATGGAACAATGAATCACTATAAACATTTTATCACACTAGCTATAAATTCTTCTTAATTCCATTTCTCTAACTCAGATCACTTCCCCAGCTGGCCTTTTCTGTTCTGAAGAACGGCTCTGCATAAATGGCAATTTCATACTCTATTAATTGTCTGTACTCAGGGTTCATAAAAAATCATAACTAACTTGGATTCTTTACTCTGTGTCCACCTCTGAGGGAGCACTGGGCACTTAGTGCTGTACAAATGTCTCCAGGCTGCAGTGTCTAAAGGACAAAAGTCACCATCAGTGATGTAACTTCAGTACCATCCAAAGGCTGGCTTTTAAAGTTCATAACTAGCTACTGGCATGATCAGCTCCGTATGTGTTTTGGATTTACAACTGACACAGTTAAATATTGTAGTAACTGTGGTCAACTAGAATTTATTCTCCTACACCTGCTGCACTACATTGCTATGTTTTGTGCTAATGGGGTGAGCCTGTGGCAAAGTGCTTGGTTTGTGGGACAAATCTGCATCGGGAAAAGCCTTTTATGAGTAAAGATTGTAAGAGGACCAAACACCTTTTCTGTGAGATAAAACTCATTACCCAAGGAAGTGATTCTTCTTTTTAACTAATTTTTTGCTGCCCGTCACTGGAGGGTGCCTCCATTGAAGTACTGCTGAAATCCTGTGTGGTTTTTCCAGAAGTGGCTAAGTGATTTAGGACTTATGATGACTTGGGGATTCTTACATGTATCTGACAAATTCTATTTGGTTTAGGACTTTTAAACTCCATGAGATTGCAAATCCTGTTTCAAAGGAGAGGGGGTTTATATCATATTTATCTTCTTTTAATCTTTGTGTTGGACTGGTCTTGGCTCAAGGCAAGTAATAAGGAATTTTTAACTTAATTGTTCTGAAAAAACACTTTTCACAAAAAGTAAGAAAAATGGATTTAAGCAATCCATTGGCTCACATGGGAAATCTGGTTTATCTCTTGCCTGTTAACAATGTCACTGGATACTGTGGTTTGTTGAGACAGATCTGGGATCATGTGGCAAAGGATACTGGAAGGACTTTAAGAGGTCTACCCTTTTCTTCACTGATTTCTATCAACTCAGGTGGATATAAACTGCACAAGAGCCTGATGAAGCAGAAGGAACTTTGCCAGAATAAATATGGAAATATCACACAAAAAAAATGGGTGAGGAAGGCTGCTTTCAAAATTTTTTTTTTGGTTGCTGAATTATCTGCATACACTTGGACTTTATCACTTAAGACTACAAGCTAAGTCAAAATCATCACAGAAAAGTGACCTGAAGAAAGAGAGGGTGCCGTTCAATAGGGACAAACACGAAGTGGTACACTTTAGTAGGAGCAAGCAGGTACACAAACTCAGTGTGGAATAACTGGCAGAACAATTCTGTAGAAGCAGCTCCTATGATCCCAAGCCATACATCTATCAGTACAAAAGGCTAACGAGGTGCTGATGTGAAATCAAACTTTCATCTGGAGTGTATCAGCAGAAGCATACGCAACATGATATATGAACTCATCCCTCACTGGGCTGTGTCCAGATTTGTGATGCACCTTCTGAGATGTGGATACAATTCAGAGAAGAGCTAAAGGAAAAATCTATGACAGCAAGACCCTGAGAAAATAATGAACAAATGTAAGTCATCTGCCCTTCAGAAGAGAAGACTGAGGTTGCAAAATAAAAATTAATAATCTGTTTTCCACATCCTTGATGGAAATAATAATCTGAAACAGCAACAAGGAAGATTCAGGTTGAAAAAACCTTTTACCAGTAAAGATTGCATAATTTAACAGTAAAGAGGCTTTGGAATAGACTCTGTGGGGAAGCCAGAGGCTTCAGCATTAGAGAAGACTAAAAAAAGTCCCCTGTCATAGACGTGGCTGATTCTGCCTGGGAGCAGTAAGATGGGATGCAAGCTCTCTGATTCTATGACTGTAATCCCTGGGCATGCCATGTTCATTTGCCTTGTGCCTTCCTAAAGAAGAAAAGCGGGACACAGAAACTCAGATTTTAAACAAGATTTGGAAGATCCTCAGGTGAAGGTTGGGACTGGACTACCCTCAGGACTCCAGTAACTGGAAAAGGGTCCCTGGTATCTGGTGAAAAGTCCAGTCATGAAATTTGTGCCTTACTGTTCAAAGCAAGGAGAAATGCCTAAATTCTGCCAACCTTGGTGAATTACGGTATGTTACTCTAAAAACCGAGGTTCCCTGTGCTGCAAATTTCAGTCTTGAGAAATTTAGTCCCTTTCCCAGTGAGCTGGAAAGCATCCAAAAAGGGAAGGTTGGACAACTCTCTGACAAGGACCACAGGGCCTCTACTGAGATCTCTGCTTTGCCACAGTACAGTGGGATGCACATCTACATTTCACTGGCACAGATATAAACCAGAGCAAGTGCAGAAGAGTAGCAGAAAGAAGAGTCATGGTATGGCAAATTCACCACCCTCTTAAGGGATTAGTGTTTTCCAGACTTTCCTGCAAAGCTCTGTGCCCAGTAATGTTGAATGCAAGTTACAAATAAAGTTTATAATAAAGAATAATTAATTTTTTGTAGATCACATTTGTTATCCCACCTTTTTCCAGCACAAGCTTCTTGTCTGAGTATTGTCATTAAAAGACTTGCTGCCTAAGAAAGCAGTCACCAAAACAATCAAAAGTGCTTCTGCCACTTACTTGAATACTGGCCACTCAACTGTAGGAGAAAATTTAAAGCAGACAGATCATCCATCACATAATTTTAATAGGGCTATGTTCATTTGAACAGCCTAAGGATCTGAACCTGCCTGTTTTCCTATCTTATAAAGGGTTTCTTATCTGCAAAGAAAAAGGGACAATAGGTATCTAAATGATATTGTGGTTCCAAATAACAAGTGCACTAGAAATATAAAGAAACTGCCATTTCATGACAGTGAAAACAACAGAAAAAAAGAATATCTGCCCTGGGACACAAGTTATATAAAAGATAATACCTTAAAATGTAACAGAAAATATTTCCTTTTAATATCTTTAATATACTGAGTATGGCATAGATCAAATTTTTTTCACCAGGAGAAAAAATTAAAGGTGATGGATAACATTTCTATAAATTCATGCAGTTGTGCTTTGCATGGAAATAAATGCTGCAAGTTCCAATGATGATTTAATACTATTTTAGACTAAAGAGGGTGCCTAAAATGTCACTAATATACTCACATTTGCCACGTGTGTTTAAAAGAGCTATTAGGTATGTAGGGTTGGCATACTGAATGCTGATAAAAAGGATTATGGCACTACTGAATGACCTCCTTGCTTTGGCCTTAGCATTCAGTTGTCCCAAGGACTACAAAATAGCAGTCACTGCTAAAATGACCAGATATTTCTGCAAGTAAAATATGATTCCAAGTGTTTCATGTATAGATGATCATTCTTTTTAATACTTTAATGATGTGTTACTTTAATGATGTATAAAGAGCGCATGAAAATTGCTATTAGTTTGGATTTTACTATTTTTACATTGGAAGCATTGTCTCATACTACATTTGAACAAATGCTTGGCACAGCTGTCAAGACAAGCATCTTTATGCAAGAATAATATTTTCAGTCTGGAGCAATTTGTTGAGGGGATTAATTGGATAATAACGAGCCTCACTAAGAACAAGGCATGATTTATGATGTCTAAAATGTGCACGTCAAATATTGCAGACAAAGCACCCTAACTGTAATTTCATGCTCTTTGGGGTCTCATTTCTTTTGTTCCAACTGAGATGAGGTTAGCAGGCATGAATGTTGTATAGTTAAGCAGCTGCTCTTCTTATTTTAATAGTTCCTTCAGAAATCAGTGAACTCTGTATACACATGGCATAGTTGGATTATCTTTTTAAGACCCAAGCAGGTATATCATAATGATTATGTTTCGAATAATGCCTTATCTGCTTAAGTTCCATTTTCTTTCCTATATACTCACATGCACCTGAGAATCAGGATACATACCAGGAAAACCACAGTACCTGCCCCCCTCTTATAAAGTGACAGTGAATAACTACAGGGTGGTTTTAAATTTTAACTCACAGATTTCAAGAAAAGGGGGAGAAAGGACAAAACTAAAGAAACATGCATTTGACAACAAAAAGTCCCAGAAGGAAAAATAAAGAAGAAAATACTTGTCAGTTTTGAAGCAAATAGAGGAAAAAAATTAAGGACTCTTTTTTTAATTTTATGTTTTCAGCAGCACTTCACAAAGACTTATGGTAGAAGAAAAACAGCAAAGGAGTTCAGAGAGAAAACCAGTGATAAGATGGTGACAGAGAGAACGTCCCTGAAGAAAAAAAAGAGGCTGCAAATGTGAATTTTAAAAGAGAAACACAGAGCAACTGGGAGAGAACCTAGAAGGCTTGTGTTAGGCACATGAGAAAGGGGACTGAAAGAAACAACCAAGAATTAAGTATCTATGTATTTACCTGCCTCTCCTCTCTTGCTGTGTGTTTGCCAGCAAAGGATTTTCAAGGCATTCTAGACATCATAGCAAAGCTCCATGTTTGGAGAAAAGCTCAAAGGATTTTGTCCCAGTACACCATTCCTGTCTCCATGTTCTGCCAGAGCTCAACCTCCAGTGGCACTTCTCAACAGCAGCAGTAAGGTGTAATGTCGTTGCAAATGCCTTATGGAGCATTTTATCTTTGGAAACTGTCCTGGTTTGGCTGGGATAGAGTTAATTTTCTTCCTAGTAGCTGGTATGGTGCTATGTTTTGGGTTCAGTATGAGAAGAATGTTGATAACACTCTGATGTTTTCAG
>JANZLQ010000029.1:34085199-34097573 GCA_026212715.1 Elanus axillaris | reverse complement strand
CCCCCAGTTTATATACTGGGCATGACGTCCCATGGTATGGAATACCCTTTGGCCAGTTTGGGTCAGCTGCCCTGGCTCTGTCCCCTCCCAACTTCTTGTGCCCCTCCAGCCTTCTCGCTGTCTGGGCATGAGAACCTGAACAATCCTTGACTTTAAACACTACTTAGCAACAAGTGAAAACATCAGTATGTTACCAGCATTACTCTCATACTGAACTCAAAACATAACACTATGCCAGCTACTAGGAAGACAATTAACTCTATCCCAGCTGAAACCAGGACAATGATCTGTAATTAAAAATAGGACTGTTTTCAAGTTTAAAAGCATAGATAAAATTCTAATAAATTAGAATACCAATGTTGTTTATTTAAACCAGGACAGCCCCCCAGAGTGCTGCTGTCCTGTCCCTCACAAGCTGGGCACAGGCATCCCGCAGCACCCCATGGCACCCACAAGGATAATGCTCTGTCTGGTGAAGCTGGTGGGGCGACTCTGGGCAGTGTCAAACCCAGTCTGATTGTGGCTCTATATGCTCTTTGCTTTCTCTGTCGCAAATTTTCATGTGCCTTTCTTTCCTGGGTGACTCCTTTGTGTCAAAAGTCATGCATAATTCCCTGGCTGCAGCTTAATCTGGCTGATGGTCATCTCCTACTTCAACATCATCAGCTGGGGGCTGATGGCATCATCCTCTTTAATGTGATCAATTTGGGGCAAATACCTTCAAGGCAGTATTGTGTATTTGTTGCACACACACACACACTGCATATGCTCACATTCATATCCTAACATGTGTTGTTAACCTGGCCATTGCTGAGCTGGGGCTGCCAAGGCACCCCCTAACACGGCACAATACACAGGAGAATCAAACAGATGGGAATACCTTAAAAGAAAATGTGTGGCTATAATGCTGCAACAAGAGCAACAGAGAGAAATGCACCCTTGCAGGCAAAACAGCTCACTGTATCACAGCCATCTCCAGAGTCAGAAAATAAAATGTATTCCACTGTGGGACACTGCATTTCTGCTGCAGACTTCATCTTCTCTTTTCCATTCCAAAATCTGAAAAGACAAGTTAAAGTAATCAAAGCATTTCACTGGAAAAAGGACACGCAATGGGAATTAAACCTGGAGGGCCAATCTCTGAACACCATGTTACCTAGAGTAGGTCTTCCAGGCATTCAGCTCCTGACTGCCTGCAAAAGCCCATGCCACAACAGCCAGCAGAAAGGTCCCAGCCTCCCTACCATCAAGTTCAGGGCACTGACTGCAAAAGCTGCTGATAATATCCCAGGATTTCTGCCAATGACTTCTCAGCCAGGAAAGCTGGAATACAGGAGTCCTCAGGTCTACCCCAGGAGCTGGTGCATTTCCGAATAGGGTGAAATCCACTGATGCCCCACCTACATTTCACCAGAATTTGAGGAAACAGATATTTCCATGAATGATTTAATCTTGGAACTATCTCCCACTCAAAACACTAATTTCCAACAAAATCCAGTGTTTCAATCCAGTGCAGGCCAGCTCCTGATAAGCTTTAGCAATTTGTGTGACAATCTTCTGTCTAAGAGTAAAAGGCAACAGGAACAAAGACATGATTAACCCCCCTAATAAACTTGACCTATTTGCTGGTTTATTTTTTATTTATGTTAATTGACTCCTACATTATGTATCCTTTCTGGGAGGAAAAAACAGAATGGTAAGTGTTTTTAATTTGTTCATGAAACACTTTGTCTGAAAGATAAACATTGTCTAACCCGAGGTCCTGCTGTGTCCAACATCCTGCATATCAGGCATATTTGAATTGTCAGCAGCCGCAGAGGTCCCTTGTTTATATGTTTTTCAGAGGAGTGGGGTAATGTATCACTTGGGTTTCAGATTTCAAAAATGGTGTTTGCACTATTTATCTAAGTGATCAGATCAAAGAGAGAAGAGATATCAGAGGTAAGAGTCCCATCTATTGGCCAGAAGAGGAAAATGATAACCAAATGCTTTCTGAATCTTGAGAGTATTCTATCTATCTACTACGAAAAATTATAATCAAAGAAAAACGACCATGAATAAGGCAATCATCTGAATGCTAATAACAGATCTTAGTAAAGGCAGAAAATAATTTGTTCTTTTAGAGAGAAAAGAAAAGGAAAACCATCTATTGTTTGGGAGAACTAAAAAGGGAAGGAAAAAGTAGCTAAAATGCGCTATGGGCCAAAAAAAAATGCAGAACCTTTTTTTTTTTTTTGCAGTGCAATAATTAGGTGGCTTTGCCTACAAATCGGCAAGTCCCAGATGTGAGTTAAAGAGATTTTTATCCTTGCTTTCAAAAGAGCAGCCTTGTAATCTTTTAAACACACCTGTGCCTTTGCTTCTGTTCTCCCCACTGCAGCCTGCTGCTCCCTGCTCTGCTCTCCTGGCACCCAAAACCCTTTCCACAGAGACAACTAATGGGCTCTTAAACTTCACTAAGTACAAAATCTGACCTCATTGCTGCAAGGATTTAGGACCTCAGAATCTACTTAAAATAAATATTTAATAGTAACAGTACATGAATCTCAAAATGATTTATTACTATGTCCCATTTCTCTCTTTGTTACTCTAGAGGTGAGATTCATCTTTGGCTTGGAGATAGTACATACATGTTTGCCAAGCAGCTAAGCTCCCGCTCCAGTCACAGACCGCGTGCCACGCACAGGTGCCTAATGCTAGTTGGCATCTCATCAGGTACCCAACTTCTGTCCCAGAGGAGCATGGGGCTTCCTGCAGGTCCTGCACTGCCCTCCTACCTGCCCCATGCTGAAGGCTTCAGCAGCCCAGAGCATCTCAAATAGCACTAAACATCAATGGGCGAGGAATGGCAGCAGCCTCTGGCTCATAGGCAGACACTTACAACCAGAGATCTGGAGTTGGGAGGGTCAGGTCCAGAGTTGAATCCGTCCCAGGTGATCCCTAAGGACTGAAGAGCAGCTCTGCGCCAGGCCTGAGTTGCCTCAGTCCCAGCTCAGTAGGCATTAGAGGTGCAGAGTTTCACTCCGGATATTTTCACTCAAAATGTTGCACTGGCTCAACCCAAACCCAGAATTCCTCTGTTAGCTCCGTTATCACTAAATTTAGATTGCAGTATGTATTCATTGCCAGGAGACAGCACAGTAACCTGGGATATCATCTCCTGAAATGTAGATTTCTCTAACTGTGCACTAAGAGCTGTAGCAAGGGCAGGGTGAAAGGGACACCTGTCTCAGGCAGCCTCCCAGGGTTTCAGGCACTCCAGATGGGGGTCATATCTCTGCACCCCTCTGCCAGCTGCCACTGCCATGGCCCACAAAGAGGGGCTGCGGGTTGGCGGCAGAAACAGCCAAGCCTGGTGCAGGTGGGAGGTTAATGGGGCCTTACCTGTACTGGGGTAACGGATGAGGGTGACCCCAGTGCTCAAGTGCATCACTTCATCTTGGTGCATACTGCTGGAATTTCATGTTTTAATAACAGCAGTAGGGGCCCTCAGGTGCACAGCTCTGGAGAAATCACACTGAAGCTATGACTAACCCTGCTCCTCCAGTGCAGCACTGATTAGCAGGACCTTCTCATCCAGTGATCCTAATGGTTAAACCCAAGAACAAAGAAGAAAGAGATATTCTTTTTCAATTGAGAGAAATATTTATATTGATTCAGGATAATAATTGCTGAGTTCAGTTATTTTTCAACATTGTATTTGCAAGGTCAAAAAGCAAAACTGAAACTAAACTAATAAGAAGGAAGGAAATCTTTGTTGCCATTACTTTGATTATGCATCCACTTGTGACTGTTTCTACAGGAAACTCTTTCTAGAGGAGCAGTCACTTTTTAGTAACTCCTATCGTTTTCCTTGAGCTTTAACTCAGGAAATTTTATTCAAAGCAAAGCCATGGTCTGTTGTTTACGAGTTCTAGCACCATCTCATCACTCTAATACTTGAGAGTTGCTTTTGATAGCTTGTTAAGTGACACAACCAAAATCTATCAATCCATATTTTCTGAAGGTTGCCTCAGGGAGAAATGTTTGTTTTCCATCTAAGTGCCTTAATTCGGGAAAGCACAAAATTGTTTTGTTAGAGCAGGCTGCTGCTGCGTGTGGCTTAGAGCAAGAGTTCCCAGGGACTGCTTTTCTTTTTTATATGTGTGCTGGACACTGCCACCAGCAACACAGGTGACAGCAGCTTCTTAATTCTGAGCCAAACCACACAGTGCCTCGAAACCTGGACTTGTGCAAGGCATTTGACACTCTCTTGCACAATATTCTTGTCTCTAAAATGGAGACATATGGATTTGACAGGTGGACCACTCAGTGGATGAAGAATTGGCTGGATGTTCACACTCAAAGAGTTCAGTCAACAGCTCAATGTCTGGGTGGAGACCAATGAGAGTGGTGTCCCTCAGGTGTCCGTATTGGGACCAGTATTATTTAACCTCTTTGTCAGGGACATGGACAGTGGGATTGAGTGCACATCAGCAAGTTTGCAGATGACACCAAGCTGAGGGGTGTGGTTGATACTCTAGAGGGAAGGGAGGTCATCGAGAGGGATCTCGACAGGCTAGAGAGGTGGGCCTGTGCAAAGCTCATGAAGTTCAACAAGGACAAGTGTAAGGTGCTGCTCCTGGGTGGGGCAACCCCCAATATCAATACAGATTGAGGGATTAATTGATTGAGAGCATCCTTGTGGAGAAAGAATGAAAAACTTGGGGATACTTTAATCCTTGGGGATACTGGATGAAAAACTGAATATGATCCAGCAATGTGCACTCACAGCCCAGAAAGCTAACTGTATCCTGGACTGCATCAAAAGAAGCATGACCAGCAGGTCGAGTGAAGCGATTCTCACCCTCTACTCCACTCTCATGAGATCCCAACAGGAGTACTGTGTTCAGCTCTGGGACCTCCAGCATTAGAAAGACATGGACCTGTTGGAGTGAGTCCAAAGGAGGGCCATGAAGTTGATCAGGGGTCTGGAACACCTCTTCTGTGAAGACATGCTGAGAGACTTGGGGTTGTTCAGCCTGGAGGAGAGAAGCCTTATAGCAGCCTTCCAGTACCTAAAGGGGGCCTAGAGGGAAGATGGGGAGGGACTCTTTATCAGGGAGTGTAGTGATAGGATGAGGGGTAATGGTTTTAAACTGAAAGAAGGTAGATTTAGATTAGATGTTAGGAAGAAACTCTTTACTGTGAAGGTGGTGAGACACTGGAACAGGTTTCCCAGAGAAGTTGTGAATGGTCCCCATGACCTAGGGGTCTTCTAGAGACATTTGCAGCTCATGAGCTTCACAAGTCTTGTGACTTCTGTGCATTTAGGAAACTCCAAAGGGTTTCTCTTCCATGAAGTTGTCAAAGCAACCCTTAACCTATGTAAACTCTCAGCATCTGCAACAGCCTGTTGCAAGACCTGCACATAAAACTCTACTTCCAGGTTGCTATAAGAATATCTTACCTCTCCTGGAACTTTTGGTGTTTTAGTTAAGTGGTTCAAGTGATTGGATATGTTGAAAGCACGAGACCTGTATTCTAGGCTAGCTTTGATATTTACTAAAAAGCCAGAGTAAAAGAAAAGGTGTTTATGTTAAGAAAGTTGGGGGTGGGGGGTGGGGGGTATTTTGCTTTATGAAATTAGATTATAGTAATGGAAGCAGTTCAGCACAGAATGGTTTGGAAATAAAACTCCAGTAATGCTATATAATGCATATGTCCTGCTTTCCTTACATCCAGGTGAAAGCCCTGGGGGTAAGTTGCAGTGCTCCAGTAAAGACAGTTCACTGCAATTACCAAGCGGTACTCTGGCATCCCCTTTGTCGCCTTTCTGCTGCAAAAAAGTAACTATGGAGCAAGTAAACCAAATTGAAACTGAGAAGGTTGTGTGTTACGTGACAGAATGGAAGCAGGGGGAGAAAACCAAAGCCACTGAAGCTCCCTGCCTGGGCTGACCGGCTGACCAGCCTTTGTCAGGAAGCTGTCATGCCTATGGAGGAGAGGGATAATAAGGTAAAAACTGTGGACAAGCCCACTCCATAAATATCACGGTGTGCTGGCCACCTTTTACACGCCATGACCGTGGTGGCTCTGTCTTGCTGAGAGGAGTGCCTGTTTCAGGCACAGCCGAGAGAAGCACTTGTTGCAGGTGCTCTCCTATCAGCTGCAGAAGGCCTCCAAAGCTCCTGTTTTACGCAAGTGATCTGTACCTTCACAGAGCCCAGATACAGGATGTGGAGGAAAATTAAAAACTTGTTTGTTCTTTTCTACTCACGAGCACCAGTGCAGGAAAAGGCAGAGACTAACACTCAGCTGAGCAGTAAACTTGGTCACAAAAATGCAGTTGTAACGTTTTCTGTCTTGGAAGTTGCTGATTCATGAAAATCTGAACACTTCGTTGTGAAGATGAAAAAACCCTCCAGACCCTAAAGTATTTTATTTTTGAAAAATTATAAGACAGGGCTAGCAGCAGACTGTTTAGTACTGTTTAGTCCAGTGGTGCTCAAAACAGGAGGTCCTGCATTATGGATCTTTGACATCTTCCTAAGCAGCAAGGAACAAAATGTTTTTAAAGGTAATGTAACAGAAATGTGTATGCAGAAGAATGCTTTTAAAGGATTTAAATATGTATGTAAACAGAGGGTTGACCTTTAGTTTTCCATGAAAATTGCCACAGCTGTTTTCTCCAGAAGGCTTATTAAAATTGCATCTTTCTTGGAGAAAGATTATGTTTGCTCTTATCCTGATCATATGATATCAGGTGATGTAAATTGATACAAAATCCAATGCTTGGACCAATACTGTGATAATAATGCTAAGAGAACTGAAAA
Organism: Elanus axillaris; assembly: GCA_026212715.1. NCBI lineage: Eukaryota > Metazoa > Chordata > Aves > Accipitriformes > Accipitridae > Elanus > Elanus axillaris. The sequence continues at coordinate 34,090,758 of JANZLQ010000029.1, read as the reverse complement.
AATGGATAAAAGCATCACTCTCCACAGAAATGTTGATTCACTGGCCATCTGTCTCAGTTAAGTGCTTCACCACTTTAGCTTGGCATTAGACAAGTCAGCCCATAAATTAAATAACTGAAGCCATACGACAATTCTTGGCTATCCTGGTCTATTCTTTTAAGCTGCCAACATCTAAAATGTCACATGTATTTTTTGGGGGGTAGATAGTGAGCATGTGCCAAGTCCTGCCTACTCATCTTAAGCATGAACACAGATAAGTAGCAGTTATAGTCTTGGTTTCTCTTAGTCACCCAAACTGAAAAAAGAGCTCTTCAGAGTTTAATTATGTGCATCAAATACATTTCTATTTATTTGCTTACCTACTTACATGAACAATATCTGACTGAAGACACCTGCAATATACATATTGAGATATGGGAAGGTGTTAGCAAGAGACAAATTCATGTGACATGTTAGAACCCATTAAGAACTTTAAATTATCACAATAAAAGGTTCACTTTTACAGGCCATCAGGATTCCATTAGTCTCATCTATTTGTTTCCAGGCTGTCCTCAGAATGAAAAGTGATTATCTAATTGGAGACTTTCATTAGATTAAAAAAAAAAAAAAAAGCAAGATGATTTTAACAAAGAGAACACAGTGGATAGCTGCCCACTCAAACTGGAAGGCTGAGAAGGGGCTTAGAATAATGTTCATACATTTTTGGACAAATTTAAAGCATACACTGCAGAGCTTGATACCTCAGATAAACAAATATTTCAGTGATGTGATGAAGGATATATTGTTGATTTTAGAGTAACAGTAGCTGTTGACATATTTTACACCCTCATTGCCCGCATAAGGAAACTATACCTAAATACAGGAGAGAAAAGTCTACATTATTTTCCTAGATGACAACATTTCCATGTTGATCACTTAACACCAGAGAATGGTCTAGATCAGATGCCAAAATAAAAGATTAAAAGCTTGCTGCTGGAGACACCAAAGCCTGAGGCTCCAGTCCAGCAAAGAACATAAGTAGTTGATTAAGAAGGTCATGTTTAAGCCTTCTCATCTTTAGCAAGCTGCACAGGTCTGTGCCCGGTGGGATCTAAGTACGCTTCTGCACATGCTTAAAGCCCTCACTTGGCAAAGCATGGGAGGTCCCTCCCCAGAAGACTTAATGCAACCTGTGCAGAAGTCCTTGCTGTCAAGCCCTTGGTGCTATTCTTAGTTTACACGAGCCAGATTTTAATAAGCCACCCAAGCATGGGCTGTGCATTCATGTGCTGTGCACCCATATGAGTAGGCTTAAAGGTGAACTCGTTAACAGATGGACAGAAGATTTTATGTGTTATCCAAGCATGACTGTGGCAAGATCCCCGAGATCAAGAATAAGGCAAAATGCTAAAAGTAGTTGGTAGCACACATAGTCACTATGAATACTTAGAGCTGTATGAGTTAATCCAAAAGATTTTCTGAAAATAATAGAAGTGCTGGTTTAGGGTTTAAACAGTCTTTTGTAAGGTGAGCATGACATCTTTTGGGGGGAACAAACTTCCATCTCTAGAATAGCAGAAGGTACTACGTCTCCTTTTGAGGCCTGAGGCACCTGCTGCAGGAACAGGCAGGCAGGAACAGCTCTGATCATGGGCTGGATCCTACATTCCTCAGACCTGGGATAAATGCTGTGCTGGAAAATATGTGAACAGGCCCAGAGACTGAACACTGGTCTTGTTCTGCAGAAATGGTGCTTGTAGGAACAAGAGGTAGAAGCTTTTTTTAAAAAAATAATAGAACTTGTTCATAGATGAGTAAGAAGTTGGGGACAAATAAACTTTCAAAATCATATTGCAAGAAAACAGGAAAAAAAACCCCAGAAACTAATGGAGTTTTTTGAAAAAATCAAGAATTATGATTCAGCATCAGGAGCAAAAAACTTGGTGGCTTTCCAGTAAAAACATTTTAAATGCCACATTAACATGACACATTTTCTACATTTAACTGATACACAAATTTTATTTCTACCTTTGGTAGCCATAATAATTCATTTAGGGTTATTCTTATATAAAGGGTTTCTGTATTTATGGTAGAACATTAAGTGCTTCAGTATTTATGCTACAGCATAAATACCTGTTCTAAGGAACAGTAGATATACATAAAAGATTAGAAATAAAAACACCCAGATAGCCAGAGAAAAGGGATATGTTATTTCAAGTTGTGGCAGTTGTTACGAAACCAGCACTTGCAGATTATGACATCTCGTGGCATACCTAGGTAACTGCAAAAATCTTCGGTTCTTTTATTTTATGTGAGGTTCTTGGTTTGATTTGCTTTATTTTATTTTTGAGGAGTGCTTGGAACCAGCGTTGATGTAAAGGAACAAGATTTTTACTAGAAGTTTGAAAGTGGGAAGCTTTGAAAATATAAGGAGATTAAGTACCCAGCCGAACATCAATCTGGGAAAGAAATATCAGGTAACTGCTCCCATGCTTATAGGTGCTGCACAAAATGTCTCTAATTGCACTGCAAAATACTTTCACCTTAACAATTCATAAAATATCACATATATATATTTTCAATATATATATATTATTTCAATATTTGATCAAAAAATCTGCAGTCTGTGAGTAGGACTCTATACAATCTTTTCTGTGTTCAGAGCATTGTATTTTAATCCTGTAGACCTCCTGACTGCAAACACCATGTTGTATTTTGGAGTTTGCAAACCATTTCCTACCCTCAACCACAGCACCTATGTGGCTGCCAAACTTTTGCCCTTTGCCAGCCACACAGCACAGTGTATTTGCCTACTGGCTTCCCATATGGCCCAGCATAGCAACTATACATTATGCTTATTCATATTAGACCCTGCATTTGGTTATCTATGGATATGTTGCTCTCCATGGATACCAAGCCATTCTTCTGTCTACTACCACCCAAATTTAATCTGGTGCTCTGCTTTAAGCTTGTGCTTAAATACAGTAGAGAATTGGGACTTTATATTTCTTGCTTTTGAAATGCAAAAACAACATAAGTAATTATTGCTCTCAGTTCAGCATAAACATATTTGTTCACAAGTCCTTTAATTTCTGAGAGATTTTCGGTTGTCATTATTATTCATTGTTTCACCAGTTTTGTCTTTATTAGGCATTCATAAAAAATACTTCATTATCATCCATAAAGCACAGTTCATTAGCATAGCTGCTCTCTGAAGTCAATTGTTTCTTCACTAGCAACAGCTCCTCAGAAATTCAGGCTTTTGATGCTTGTTTGAATTACTTGTATCTTTTCATTTCCTCGGTTGTGTTTCTGAAAGATTTCATTTTTTCCGCAGCCATTTACATTTATGAATATCCTTGTAAGCGCTGCACTTCTAATTTGTGATGTATTTTGCTTTCAACTACATTAGCTGTTCATACAAATGCAATGGCATAGAGAGTTTATTCATAGGCTTCATCCTGCATTTGTGAGTGCTAATCTATTAACTCTCTCTATTCCTTTAGGCAGGAATGAAAACATTTGTCCTCTAGCATGCTCCAGTGAAGAAGGTATAATTTTGAAGGCCCCATACATTCACTGCCCTTCACTTGGATGCCTAGCAAATCCTGTATCGAGAATTAAATGTGTCGGGTGCATAAGACACAGAGTTTTAGTTTTGCAAATGCCATCAAATGAATCAAATCAAACAACTGCAGAATGTTTAAAAAAAAAATCTTTTTTTTGCTTGAGCATTGCCTTTCACCTTGCTAGATGGTGACCCACACCTCAGTTTCCCTCCTAGCCTTCCCACCAGGCTGTGGTGCCCAGGTGCTCCTCCTGCTTCACGGTCAGCTGGGAGCTGGTGAGGACCTGTAGTGCCAAAGAGGACTTCCACTGTGCTCTGCTGCACCCCTGAACCAACCACCTTGGCCCCTGGCTGCTCTGACCTGCCTTTGCCTTGTTCTCCAACTTGCCAGCCACATTTCTTTTCTGATATACTATTTGGTTACTAATGAAATGAGTATTTTCCTGATTGTAAATCTCTGATCTGACACTGACTGGAAACAGGTTTCTGTCAAGAGCTGCTGACCTCAAGAAAAGAGCCTAAGAAATGTTTCTGAGTGTATTTTTTTTTTTTAATCCCATCACTCTTGGTATTTTTAAAGGCTCATTTCTGAAATGGAGAACATTTCTTATGGGACAGATGGTTCAAAAATTTTAGAATCACATTAAACAGGGAGGACAGATTTGTTGAACCTTCCCTCTATATGCATCTCACTCTTTATAAATAACCTAAGCACAGTTACAGCTCCTCATACTCTTGGATACGAGATGGCTCCTCTTGTCTGGATACTACAGTGGTATGCAAACTTCAAATATATGCTTGAAGCCAAGGACAGCCAAGGCCGAAAGATATTACCTATGTCCTCTGCCTATTACAAATATTTAATATAAGGTACTCTGCCTACATTCATAACAATGCAATCATCCTCCATGCAAACAGTTAAGAAAGTAATACAAGCCTTCTACTTTCACCACAAACTCAGGCCAAGGTATAAAACCAAAGCCAGCTGGCCAACTTTCAAGAAGAGCTCACTTGCTAGATGGGAAGAGAGGAACTTTGTTGACATGGAAACCTATAATTTCAATATATATCTATAATTAACAGATAAAATAACAGGATGAGAAAGATCTCAAAAAGCCATGATCAACTATAGTTGTAAGAGAATTTTTAATATCCAAATATTAGAGGCGAAAGAATAAAAACAGCAACAAGGAAGGTGTTAAAACAAATTGTTGTTCCAGGCTGATGTTAGAGAGCTCAATAGGAATGTGAGAAATGAAACAACAATAATTTGATGCTAGAGCATGTTTCTGTATCCGTGCTCTGCTGCTGCTATAAAAAGGAGCTTCATGTGGATTTTGTCTGTGCACATTCAAACGAGAGTTGCTGCCCTGAAAATTTCCAGTCAGAATAGATGGCAGAGAGGACAAAAAAAGTAAAATATTTAGAGAGGTGCAGAGAGACAACAGATGCGGCTACAATACAAATGCAGATATTGTAGAACCACAGTCATATCTGATGACACAGGAGGACACTAAATAGCTCCAATCTGGCAACAGTCCTTGGGGCAAGGAGGTGGTAACAACCCTTTAGTTATCAGACAAATCCATACCAGAGATGACCTGGACCAAGCAGAGGCAATGAGATTTTCTGGACATAGCTGTACATGGTAGGAAGAATTCTTCCACTATGGCTTTTCTCTCTTTCTGGGGCATTTCATGGCTACCAAAGACCAAGTAATTGTACAGGATGCTTCTATGTGTTCTGTGCATTATTAGTTCAGGTCTCAATAACACCTCACCAATGAACCTTATTTCCTTGGTGTCCTGGTTTCAGCTGGGATAGAGTTAAGTGTCTTCCCAGTAGCTGGTATGGTGCTGTGTTTTGAGTTCAGTATGAGAAGAATGGTGATAACACTCTGATGTTTTCAGTTGTTGCTAAGTAATGTTTAATCTAAAGTCAAGGATTTTTCAGCTTCTTATGCCCAGCCAGCGAGAAGGCTGGAGGGGCACAAGAAGTTGGGAGGGAACACA
>JANZLQ010000029.1:34062984-34076908 GCA_026212715.1 Elanus axillaris | reverse complement strand
TTTTTTGTTGGTCGGGGGAGGGGGCCGGGGTGGGGTGGGGAGTAGAAAAGGAAAACAGGATGATCTTTTGTGTAATGTGTTAGTGCTATCATATGCTTACAGGTCTGGAAGTCAAATGTAGAGAAATGAAAAAAACATGAGGGTCTGAGTTAGGGTAATGTAAGGACATTCCTGTCTACATCATATTGATCCTACCAGCAATCATACAAACTGCTTCCTTCTCCCCTTGTTCCTGTTTTCCCCTTCTCCCGTCATCTCATTTCTACCCAGCTGAGGTGTCTCTAGCTACCACAGGCACGTTGCCCTGGCTGATTTTCTGTACTATCAGTTAAGCTCAGGTGAGGTTTTCAAAGGTGCAGATTTTGGATCACCATTGCCATAGATTCAGTGGACTCTCCCATTTTCTGTAAGTGAACATTGCTTTTCCTAACCATGCAGATCCAGAGAAGGACACTTCTCTGCAGCATGTAAAGGCACTCTTGGCTATGTCTGATGCATCTTCTTCAAGTGGTTTTGGGGGTTTGTTTTGGGGTTTTTTTTGTAGTCCTTTGCAACTCCAATGATGCACATAAGGATCTTCACATCTGGCTTCTGCCTGACCTCAACATCCCATGTTGTGCTAGAGGGCTGTGCCTTGTAATGGATGAAAAATACACTGTTTTTTCCATATGGGACTTATCACCTATAAGAAGACAGTGATGGTTAAGATAGGTATTCTGTGGGAATTTTTTTTAGCTTTAGCATAAAAGGCTAGCATGACACTTTGCCATATGACCTATGCTGCTTGTTCCTCTTTATTGGAAAATCACCCTGCTGCATCAGATAAGGTAGTGTTTAATTATTCCCATTTTAAAATTCCATGCTTCAGGATGCCCCCTTAGCACTCTAAATGCCCTTGACAAGTATTTAAAAGCACAATAAAGATATACTTCATCCAAACAAAACAGCAGCAGCAGAACTTTTTGATAGCTATTTAAATCTTCAGATAGATTAATTCCCCTCTCTTAGGTATTCTTTAGTCTTTTATTACATGAACTCACCAGGTATGTAAAAAATAGTAATTTCTGAGCACAAGTTTTGTTTCCCCCCTGTTTTACCAAGGAAATAATTTAGGATTCTTCAAGGAAAAAGAGAAATCTTTGTGAGGTGTGTATGAGCACGTTCAGGCACTCGGTCACAATGGCAGGGGATGCTATCAAGGCCTCAGGAAGGTCTCAGTCTCTTGCATCACTGGTTAAATGAAACTTCTGGTTTTACAGCCTCCAAATTTCCACAAGCTAATCAGACGATGATAGTCATTTTGACACATGATTACAAGAACTTGTTTTTACCTTGAACAAAAGAGATCTCCAGTATGAATACAATCTTTTAGCTACTTAAATCTGGTATCTAAACTGACATTGGAATATTTTTATCAAATCAAGGTAGGATCTCTGAGTGGGATTGAGTTGACTGAGCGTGGATGTCTAGTGTCATTTTAGATGCGTTAGGGTGTTACACTTGGCTGTTGTTCTAGACAGTAGGGGTTTTGCTGTCATATCTGCTATTCAGTATCTAAAACAACACTAGATGTCTGTATTTACATATGTGAATGATTCATCCTAAAAGTTATTTAAACATCACTGTAAAGTTACTTTACTCTGCATCTCTCTATTACTGTTCTTTTTCTTGTTCTCTGCATAGTAATATTCCATTTTATTTTCCAAATGCCTCTCTGTGAAGGGTAAAAACCCGGTTAGAGTTCTCCGGTGGAACTGTAACTGGAGAATGGTTACAGTTTACCTCCCTTATAAAATACATTCTCTTTAACAACATTGACGCATAGGTATCCCTTCTTCATAGAAAGAATTTATTTTTAAACACCATAAAAAATTGGAAAAATCCATTTAAAATCACTTTTTATGTGTCCAAGAGGCTTGAAAGAATCATAGGTTACTAAGTATATGTTGCTCATTCCTCAAAGTTTCTACAGAAAGTTATTTTCTGAACCCTCAATTATTTCTCCAAATTCTTGACATTTCATGTGATAGACAATACCTAAAGAAGCATGGTCCAAAATGAAGAATTCAAGGATAGTGGCTAAATTTTATACTGAAGTTTTTTCCAGCTTGCAAGTTTAGAAATCAGTTCCTGCAATTTATAAAGACTGAGCACAAAGGCAACATGTCTTCAAACAATATTCAGATAACCTCATGACCTCAAGATCAGCTTTACTTACCAGCATTTTTCCACAATAGCAAATAATTTTTTCTGAGAAGAAGAATGTGTAGACATAACACAGAGTAGAGTAGCAGAGAACGATGCATCCACTTGGCTACTTCTACTTTCTAGTTATTAAGCATTATTCGTGAAGTTAAATTCAACAGCTGAAAGTAAGTCTATTTTCTCCAGTAACTAGTGTTAAAATGGACCCTGGAGACAGAAGTTAAATCAAGCTGCTGTTTTGCTGCAGCCAAAGCTACAAACAGCATGTGTTGGAATGTGCAGGCATTTGGCATTACCTCCAGACTAGTAGAAAATGAAGTGTTTGCATTTCTAGAAATGCATAAATCATCCTTGCAAAACCTGCATGAAAACGCATGCAGGCTTAAAATGAAGAGCAATATTTATGATGTAGCATTATCTGTAACAAACTACAGTCATAATTCATACTTCCTGAAAATAATTTTCAATGTTTTCTTACATATTCTTGCCCCAAACAAGCTGCAAGATGCCTGCATGTTTTCAGTACATCTTGATTAAATCCCCATTTGTCCATATTTATAGAAAATTTCTGAACAAGCTTCAGCACTGCCTGGGAAGTAAGTTTTATATGGTACTGGCACATCATAATACATTTTCATAATTAAAAGCAGAAAATTTCAATTTTGGTTATAGGAAAAAAAATCAAGAGCTAAGGATGTAAGTAGAAAAAAATATCATTAAACAGAAATGTAATTTAGTGTAAGAAAATATATTTCTTATGGAATTTAATTTCCAGGTCCATATCCAAAAGGCACCTTAAACACATAAGTAGAGTGAGATTATACATATGTTGACAGCTATATTTATGTTTTAACACCTCACCTAACTGACAGCTTCCATTGTTTAATGGTCACTTCTACAAAATTACATCTCTACATCTGCACACAAAATTCATGTCCTCATTTTTGTTGTGAGAACAAATAATGCAGATTTGTCATTGCATGTTACTTTGTGAGAGCATTGATCACTGTTCTTATTAGCTGCCTCTATGCTCTGCGCAACAAGGAGGTCCTTGAGGACTGAATATGAATGATGAACAAATATAAACCAAGAGAGCAAAGCAGTCGGTTAGTTACCCTCTTCCACCCATCCACCCAACCATCTTTTAGAATGAGATGTGGATAGTAAGTTGGATGAGGAACACAAACTCCACACTTGTCCTGTGGATTATACAGCCTCAACAGATGAACAACAGGCAGTGAGTGAGACACAAGTCCTCGGTCAATCAAATATATTCACTACAAAGTTGCGAAACAAGTTCAACACTAATATTTCTTAGGCATATTTCTAAGACTTTAGAGGAACCGACACATACCCACTTCACCATTGAGCTGGTCCCTTACTCAAAGCAATGCTTCAGATACTGGATCAAAATAGACCAAGTTCAGCAAAAAGGTCTGTCCTGTAGTGGTGGATAAGAGAAGTGAAAACATTCCTCCTTCGCCACCATAAAGTCATATTCAGTGACTTCAAGGGAAGCATGGAAGAAGCAGAGAAGAGAGGAACAGGGAAAAATGATGGACATGAGAAAGACAAAACAAGATATAAGAGAGAGAAACAGAAATCTTCTCAATCCAGATCAGGCATAGGGACTTTGGAGCCTTACTGACAAGGGACCTGGTAGTATTTTTTAAACAAGATTGTTCCACTAATCGACTGAAAATAAATGACAACTGCTCACTTAGGGTGGGATTAATCTAAATGCACCTGTCTACAGTGAGAATGCCAGTGTATGACAGGGCCAACATCAGCTACAATTGCACTCAACAGAGTTCAGTGCATGATTCACCTCACCCTAAGTGCGTGCCTACCTTTGGTCAGATCAATCTCCTCTGAAACTCTGTTGGCTGCGCTGAGGTGATCACCCAAGCTACAATGGTAGTCAGGATAGCCGGTTCAGATGTAGACATCTATGTTGCATAGCTCCACATTTAGTGAGATGAACACCAAACTGGACTCCATTGGATCCACTTGAATAATTGCAATGAAACATATTACTTCTGATGATGAGCATTAGAGCAACGCAGGGAAAAATTAGGACTTAGAAATACATGTGCAGAAACTTGCAGTAGAAAGACAGTCTTAGCTGCAGTGTTCTGCACAGAATGAACACACCCAAGCAGGGAGAAACATCTGGAGGCCAGAGGAACATCTTGTACTAATCCACAGACTACATTTCATGGCTTTTAACTTGCTAAGTAGACACAATGTCATTTTCCAACTTGAATAATGTTAGGAATAAAATTAGATTTTCTCCTGAACACTCATTTTCTTGATGTTTGAAGTACGTTCCCTACATTTAGACTTTGCTATAGATGTTGTACGTATTAAGTTTTTTTAACTAATGGTGTTAGGGCAGAGTAAAGAAGTAACTTCATAACAACATAAATATCAGAGCCATAATCTTTTCTCCCCCTACCCCAGCTTCTGGCCAATTTGGGGAGTGATTCACTCTAAGCCCAGATGTTTCCTCATGCAGCAATGTTAGCATCCTTTATTCACATTGAATCAGTTAGCTCCTGTTCCCAATGGGAGACATATGTTCCTTCCACCTTTGGTTTTACACTTGCAGAGTTACTGTTTGCTTGTTTCTCCTCCAGCATAAAAAGTCTATCATTTCTGTTTAACTATGAGTTGTCTTTTTATTCCAAGATCTCAACACCTATTAAAACCTTAATAAAAGTGTTACAGAATCCACGTGAGGAAGGAAAAGGACAAGTTAGATTTGTAGCAATGGACAAAACCACAAGACTTTATTACAGGATGTAAAAACACCCTCATAAGTTTCAGCAGACAAGAAGGATATGTGGATATATATGGATATAGAAGGATGTATCTGTTCTCAGATAAATTGAATAAAATCTTTCATGGTCACAAGTATCCTTTGATTTCTCCTGTCATCCGAAAACAGGGATGTAAATGCTCTTGCTTTTAAAATATTACAAGAAAACCAGATGAAGAAGCAGATTAGTGACAATATTTCTCAAAGATTGCAAAGCAAAGCAAAGCAAAGCAATTGAAACAGTCCTATCACACTTTCTATTTAAATACTTCAGAAGACAGGCAGAAAACAGTCCCCAGTGTAATCATATATTTTATTACCTTCTGATGCTTAGGTAGCAAAAGGGGTAATCACATTGTAAATGGACAAATAGCTGAACTCCTATATTATGTGCACTAGAACAGAGGGATACTCATCTCCTTGTTTCCTCCTCAAAAGTGATCTTTATTATTTGATTACGTGGAAAGAATCCATCATTCAGAATACACACAAATTTTTCTTCATCTGCTCTCATTATCTTTTCTTGCTATCTCTATTTAAATAAAACAGTATTCTTCTAAATTAATAAAATTAATCAATAAAACTAACAAATGTTTTAAAAACACAAATGTTTTAAATATTTGTCTCTCAGTCTGAACTTATTTTTATAAATCCAAGGTAGATCCTCTTCATTAATCCTTTGGAAGTATAACCGTGGGTATTTTTTCCCCTGTGGGATTATGCCTTTGAACATGAAGAAATGGCTGGTCTCTCCATTCATTTTTTATTTTCCACATTAATTAAAAACTTGTCCAGATGGCACTGTACAAATGTCTTTCATGCAGATTTCTGGCTTTGAAATGCAGCTACCCACCTCAAAATACAGCATTTCCGTCTGCCTGGGAAAATAGCTCTCCATGGTTCATTTTATGTATAGTATTGTGCGGGGGAGAGACTGTGTCACTTGGAGTAAAAGGAGGGGACATTCATCTCCAAACCTTGCACTTTTCATGTAAATCTCCATATAACTATTTGTGTGTGCATGTTTTGTACATGTGTGTATATATATATGCGTGTCTGTGTGTGTGTGCATGCACACATAGATGCATCAGAAGTAAGAATAACTGGAAAATTCACATTACCTTAATATAATGTCTACATATAAACCTCAGCCAGGTGGTTAATGAGAGCAGAAACTGCTGGCATCGACATATTTCACGTCTCTTGAGGCAACTTATTAAATCAAGTTTAAATCCCCACCCAAGAAGTATCAGAAAATCACATGCCCTCAGTAGGTCTGATTTCCCCACTCGGGATGACTCTGAGAAAGCATACAAGCAAATAAATCTTTATTCAAAGACAAAATGGTGATATATTTAGCACACAGTAAATCCTCCTCCCTTTTTCACCCTCCTTTAGACGCCTCTCATCCAGGAGAAGCTATGCATCTGCAGGGATCCCTTGGAGCCCACAAGCTGCCTGCTCAGCCTCGCCAGGGTCTGCCCTGTCCTCCCCAACTCAGGGACTCCCTTATAGGCACTTGAATCACTGCAGTCCTCTCCTGGGCAAGGTAGGTGTCCTGCCATCCTCCACACAAACATTCCTGGTTTGATTGCACTCAAGGAAGGCTCAAAGTAAGGCATTTCTCACCAAAGAGCCTGCTATGTGTCTTTGTCTCTTGCACTGAAATCCCCATCACAATAGGTAGAGTGTTCAGGGCTGTGTAACGGAGACCTGCTTGCCCAGGAACGAGGTCTCTGCCACAAGTTAAAATCACCTTCTCTTTTTTCAAGAGCCTTCTTGCAAAGCCCAACCTGTCTGTGGTAGCTCCCCAGACATTACCAGAGGAACTGTTGGTAATTAGTGAATGCAAACTAAGGCCTCTATGGTCCTGCTTCTGCTTTTCACCAGCAGTGGGATAGAGACCTTTTTGCTTTCTTGAATGGATAGACAGACATGTAAATGTAGTTATTACAAACAAATATTGATTTTCCATAAATAATGTATTGTGAGCTCTTCAACTGCTCAAGTAAGCGACTGCTTTTTTTCCATACTGTGCCCGCAGTCCTGTCTGCATGTCACAGATTTCACTATTATTGCAGTTCTGTTGCATGCATAACATAGTAACCAGCTAAAAATGACTCTGATCTGTCAAGAACAGAAAACTGTAAAACATTTTCTTTAGCAGCATGTGACTTTCTTAAGACTTCTGTTTGTGAAAGAGCCAACACAGTGTGCTATTCCTATTTGAATATATGGCTAAAAACCACTGCAATTAAAAGCTATAAGATGATTGGTTTAATATAGAGGATGATGTCGTATTTCCTTCCATGCCTCCTAACTAAAGAAAACAAAACCACCAGGCCAGGTTTTATTTTCCTTTATTGATTCCAGATACCTCCATTATGCCCAGCATTAAGAAGAGGTGTTACTCCCTCCTCCAAGGCTATCAAAGGAGGACAGCAAATAGAAAGCCCCTAGGAATATGAACAGTGGCTATGTGACAAGAAAAAGATCGTTAACAGCCTTAACCATATCTGATGAATTAAATGTTTACTGCTCTGTGGGTATTTGGTCTGCAATGCCTGCCACTGATATCAATAGAGTTCTTGTTTAAAAACCTCAAGTTGCATTCTCAAAATTCAGGGGGCAGGCTGGACTTTAAAGGTTTGACTGTTGAAAAAGATGAAATACCTTTCCTTCTAGTTTCACTCTGATCAGCCCCCTCCTTGGAAAGCAAACAGGATCAAATCATTGGGCGTCAGAGAGGAAAATGCCTAGATAGATGGTCTAGCTCATTCATGTGGCCATGTGAAAGATAGCTCCTCACAGTTTATTTTCTAGTACTTTGATCAAACTGTTTTTCAATATTTGAACAAGAAATGGTGCCCTTTGCAAGAGCCTGCCAGATCTGTCAGGGCCTGTATTATTCTGATTAGTCTTACATTTATTTCCCCTTTTGTTCATCTACCCCATATTTTAGGCCATTGTATCCCACCAGTTTTTTCCATTCCTTGTAGAAAACATTATAGAAGGAAACATTAATACTAGGAGATGGGGAAGGACAGTGAGAAATTCTGGCCTGTTTGAAGTTGGTTAAAAAAATACTGTAGTGATTATTAATGGGGTCAGGACTAGACACATCGGCAAGGCTTTGCTCCACACAAAAATTCACCAATTCACCATGATACAGCTTAAGGGACTGGCAGAGAGAAGAAGAGAAAGGGGAGGAAAGGTCTGCTTTGTGCCCTCTTGAATCTAGGCTGTTCTGGCTGCTAATTTAGATACAAATGCCACGATCAGCAGTCTGCATGGACACTAGCACTGCTTCGAAATCCCACTGAGATGCCTTCCTGGCATATCTTACTCAGATGCTATACTTACGAGCTTAATACAGCTCCACTGCTCTCTTCCCTCATGCTGATGGCTCTCCCCCAATTGGGTTGGAAGCTTTTAATTCCCTCATAAGTCACCACTTGCCCATTTCAGCTGGCTAAAAGGGGAGGAATGAGGAACAAGGCTCAAGCCCCTATAGTTTCATCTCAGTTTTGGTGTCTTGATTTTGGTGCTAATGTGTTGTCTGGCTTGTAACAAATTGCACAAATTCCCCATGTTTCAGCTTCTTTGCTTTTAAAATGGGAATAATGATGTCAGGTTTTTAATATACTTTGACATGTGTGGACATAAAGGACTACCAAGAGAAGAAGATTTTATTATTTTTTTATATTTTGTCTTTTTAATACAGGCTCATTCCATAAATTATCAGCATTACCTCTCTAATATGAACACATCTTTGTTGTTGTTAAAGATACTCTACAGCAGTTTGCTGATAATATAGAATCTCTACTATTCCTGATAATTTCTATAAAACCTCATTCTGTCACCAGCAATATATATTTTACTGAAGGCTATGTGTCCTTGTCTTGTCAGAAACTACAGCCTTCACTTTCTTCTTTCACCCATACTTTTATGTTTACTGCAACAGCCATGAGTAATTTTTGTTTCCAGATCCAGCATAGAGAAAAATCACTAGTTTATGAGTCAAGCTATTATTTCCTTATATTATGTTGCACTCCTCTTTTTTCTGTACTACCCTCTGTCCTTTAAATCCCTTGCTTAAAACCTCCTTGGTAATTTCTTTATTTCTCCCCTAAGCAGCCTCTGATTTTCAGGTTGGCTTCCCTGCAGGGTAGTCTATCATCTCATTTTTTGTTTACATTCTTCTGTTCTGTAATCAGTATTTTTCAGTCTGTGCTGGACATCTGGTGGACTACAGCTCCCAGCTCTGATGTGTGATTGATTACTGGATGTGAATCACTGTCTTTCCACATGCAGGAATGTGATGAGAATAACCATCCAGGAAAGTGCCAGGAAAAGTCAATGACAGGAATCAGTTGTGTGTATGACATCTGGCACTCAGCAGCCACGGAGCTCCAACCTCCGGTCTGTGGGGTGACCTGGGGAGAAACATGTCCTTAATGTCCCAGGTGTGGACATGGTGGGAAACAAAAGGAGGCTTTGGCTCTTGCAGGTGAGTGACAGCACAGTGCCAGCATTTCCCCATCAGCAGGCAGACGCCTGCACGTGGGGACGTGTGGTGCCCCCAGGCCCACAGCAGGGAGGAGCTGTTTGGGCTCTGTCAAGGCTCCTTCAGAGCACACCACACAGCTCAGTGCTCAGCCTTATGGATGCATGCAGAGGGGCAGGAGGCATCTCCACCACCCCTGTGTCCAACAGCTTAGGCATCCACAGTGGAGTCCAGGTGCCCGGCACTAGGCAGCCAGTCTGCTTCGGACATAGCAGGGCCAGCTTGGGTATGTGCCACTGTGCAACCTGAGCCCAGACTGCTGAGAAAGAGCTGTGAGAAAGTCAGTGGGATGCTAGAAAAACAAGGGTACAGTCAAGGGTAGGGGTGTTGAGATGGGGGTGGTCAGTTGCTCAAGGATTCAGGAGGAAAATGGCCAAGTATGAGCTCCTGAAGGAGGAAAGTAGGGCAGCTGGTCAGGATGACCAGCAAAGCCTGGGGTAGTGGGGTTGGTCAGGTTGCCAGCTCGAGTCACTGGTGTGGGCAGAGCGGGTGGGAGACAGCAGCTCCATGACACCCAGACCTCACCCTTCCCCTCCCAGTGCCCCTGAGGCCAGCAAGGCTCCAAGGGGTGCTGCACTGGGCAGCAGACCTCAGCCTGGCAGCTTGTTAAATCCTACCTGTCCTTCATGGCTGTTAGCCCATAAGTAGTTGATTTACACTTCTGTTTCACTTCTCCTACTTGCAGAGTCTCTTTGCACATAGCTGAAAATGTCCAAACAAGCTGACCCCAAAACCTGGGCTATAGCAACCGTGTTTTTCAAGTGGTCAACAGCCCACTCTTCCACCCCTGCTCCTCCAGATGACCCTTTGTTCTAAGACAGAAGAGTGATTTCTTTTGGTTTTGCCCAGGGGCTCTAGTTACCCCAGCCATGATTTCACATACTTAGACATGGGAAACAGAAGACTTTAGCAAGGATTTCATCTCCACTTGACAATTCTGGTACATCATATCACACATCTACGGTTTCTTTGTCTCTCTGTAAATTTATTTACCTCTTGTGTCTTTTATTAATGCACAATGGATGTGCATTACTGAAGCAACCAAAGTAGAATTAAATTGCTTTCCTAGGTACTTTTGCTTTATAAATCAATAGATCTGTGACAGTAATGTGTTTTAAGCACACAGAAATGCTGGATACTTCTTTTCACAGTGAGTTGTCCAAATATTTGCTTGCTATCCTCAGAATACTTATATTCTCCAAGCAAAAAAATTATATCACTTTTTTTCTTTTGCACTTTATATAAAAGCTTAGCTTTGCCTCTTCATTCACTTCTATTGCCTTTGTTATTTTTCACAGACCTGTACACAGGTCCATATATTTCTTTAATAGGTTTTAAATTTTCCTGCAGCCCCTTATTATTGGCTCCCTAGCCAATTTACTTTACTCAGCAATATGATCTATTTGAGTGGAAATGGGAAGTTTATGTGATAGTCTCCCTAGACTTTTCTGAATACATTATGCTCTGAGCCACACTGGCTGGAGTGCACCTTTACCTTAGAAGCTGTGCAGTCTTGCAACACTTGCACAGGGACCCCTGGAAGCCCAAGGTCCTGTAAGTGTGTGGGGCAAGGAACAAAAGATCACTGAAGGACTCTGTATATGTGTTATTATGTTGAAAGGAATAAAAAGGATAAAAATGCTTGGGGGAATGATCCACTGAGGATGCCATCTAGCGCTGGAAAATTTCCTGGACTGGTAAAAGCAAGCAGAGTATTTCTAAACCCATCCTTCATCAGCCCATGACAGGACGCACCATTCAGAAAACTCGTTGCAATTTTGCCTGGTTTCTCTGATGTCTTTAGGGCTGGTCAAGCCCTCAGCAAGGCTACAAATACACGCATAGTTAGATGGGGAGAAACCACTTTTAGATCCTCACAAGTCTCCTTCCAATCTTATACTGAGCACAAAAAAGCTGTATACCTCTAGTTCAGATACTCATTTATAGTTGGGTCAACTGGAAGAGAGCTTCTATGCAGGTCTAGCGCATGGTTTAAATTTAATCCCATATATCCCAACTGAGACACCTTTATCAGTCTACTGTCACATCCCATATTATCACTGTGTTACTACCATAGCCCTGTTCTGTCTCTGAAAGGACTGTATGATGTGGTAGGCTGCAGCAGAGAGAACAAGGCTCATCAAGTCTGACAGTCTACTCCAGTCTTTTATTCCTGTCCTATTGTGTGTCCATCACTCTGATTTTTAGCTCTACTTAGCCATTTTTTTCTGTGACAAATGTTCTTACTTCCTGCCCTTGCTTGATTAATCTTTTCACCAGCTGTATTTGTGTTTGCTGAGTATGTGTTGCTATGCATTCATTTCACCACATCCACACCTCAGAGCATTGGCAACAATCACTTACATTCTTTAAAAAAAATATGCTGTTAACACTTTGCATCCAAAGTAAGAAAAAGAAACATCAGTGTTATGGATTGTGACTAGAGAATGATTTCGCTGTAAGAGTCTGTGCACTGTAGGAGGCAAAGGAGGGACAGCATCACCTGGGAAGGCATATAAGAACAGACGAGCTTGGCTTGACAGAGTTGTGGTTCCCTCTGCTTGCTCCTTACTTTGTGGGACTGTAATTATTAGCAACATTTAATACACATGCCCAACACAATCTGGCACACAATGGGGAGGAGAGTGGGTGGAAGAGCAGCAAGATGTTTGCGTGTGGTTAAATAACAAGTAACTAAGGTTCTAGCAAGCGCTCAAGATATGTGCTGTAGCTCCTGGGTTTTGAGAGATCAATGGCACTGCCACTTGTTGTGCACTGACAACAGTTTCCTCTCTTTGTATCAGCTATCAGAGAGAAACTGCCCACCCAAGGCCTTGACAGATTGTGCTGTGGCCCAGGAGAGGTGCTTGCTTTCTTCCAGGCTGCATTGCTGGGGCCGAGCACCACATTTTGTCCTGTCAGTCACTTAATTAAGACTTGTCTATTGTATGTGGCAGGTACAGCTTGCGGTGTCAGTGGCCAATATCTCTATGTTCCTATCCTGCTGCTTCCCAAATGGAAATGTGCAATAGCCTTAAAGAGAGTTTGTTTCTGTCTTTGCTTTTGCTTTTTAGTTGAACAATTTACAGATAGGCTTTTTTTGTTTATTTGATTAGGTTTTATTTGCTCCTTTATATTTATTTCAAAGAGGGCATTGTTACAAAAAGCTCCAAGGACAGTCTGTGCTGTTTTCCCCACTCTGTAATTTTCTCCTTACAATTTTTCTTCAAAGAGTGAGTAATACACCATTCAATGCATTGAAACGGCACTCTGCTAATGGAAACACTGCCTGGAGCTGCTTTGAAACAGCGGCCCAAACCAGCGCACAGGACTGAGCGATCTGTGAGGTGGGTACTGGGAATCCCCTAGTATTGCCGTGTCCTGGCAAGTCATTTTGACATTCATGGGAGTTATTGCCACAAAGATTTGAATCTTCTGTGCTGGGTCTTTTGGGTCTCATCAGGATTTGTCTTCAAAACTTTGGCTTGTTTGTCTAATGCAGTGTTTCAGAACGGGCAGAGACCTTACACAGAATCACCCTGTCTTCTGATGCCAGGATAGCTCCTTCAGACAGCCTGTCCTTCTCTCTTTTGCCTCACCTGGCTCTTTCCCAGCTCGCTTCCCCTCTCCCCTGCTTTCCTGCCCAGCAGCCACGCAGGCAGGTGCTGCTGACTTCTATTTCCCATGGGCATCCTCATTTCAGCTCCACGCCAAAGGTGCATCCCTCCATGCTCTTTGCGTCCCCAGAGCCTGGTCTCTCCCTGGGAGCACAGTAATCCACCTGTGATGGATCTTCGGTTCTCCCTCCTCCACGCATTATTTTCACATCCTGGTTTATCACTTCAGGGAAAGCACTGGCAAGAAAAGCCAGTGAAGGTTCGTACCAACTGGTCATTCATTTTATTACGCACTCTTGGCAACAGTCTTTTTCTGAAAGTCACGTATGCCTGCCAGAGAAAGTGCATGGAGAGCCTGCCAACATGGAGCCAGCTCCTGAGGTTTTCCCGCCAGTCCTGCGGCAGTGAGTACGTTTCTTGAAGTCTTAGCTCCGGCAGTGCTGCGATCGGCTGGGATTCTGATTTCATCCTTCCATGCAGAAAATCCTGAGCTCCCGTGATTATGGAAAAAAAGCCCGGGTGATGATCGAGCTGGACACAGGCACCCGAGCAACCTCCCAAGCAGTGAAGCTCCTCTCCAAACCCGTGTCAGTAACCCGGGGCTCGGAGGGGACCAGCTGGTGAGGTTCGACCCCTGACGGCGAGGCCCGACAGGCAGCGCCCGCCCCGCGGGCCGCCTCCCCGCAGGCCCTGGCCCGGAGGGCTGCCGCGGGG
>JANZLQ010000029.1:34051455-34062786 GCA_026212715.1 Elanus axillaris | reverse complement strand
CGGAGGCGGGTGGGAGGGAGGGAGGGAGGGAGGGAGGTGTGCGGGGCGGGCAGCGCGGCCGGCGGTCCAGCCGCCGCGCCCGGCAGGTGAGAGCCCCGCGGGGAGGAGGCGGAGGAGCAGGAGGCGGAGGCGGAGGCGGAGGAGGCGTGCTGCTGCTGCCTGCCGGGGTGTGAGTGTGTGTCGGTGCGTGTCTGCGCGCCTGTAACCTCTGTATCGCTCGGGTCACACAGTTGCGTGTGGATCCAGCTACTCTCCGCGCCGGCGGGGATCGCGTTTCCTAGCGTGGCCGGTTCCCGTCGATGTCCCGAGAAGAGCGTGAGTGAGCAGCGTCTGTTATCGAGCACGTATATGCTGTAGGCGCACATGTGTTTTCTACGCATGCAACACATTTATGGGCTGCAGGCTTTTCCTAATGTCACCGGGCATTCGCCCGCGAGGGGGGATGGGGCGCAGAAGAAGCGGGTAAAAACGAGTTAATTGCAGATGGGAAGTAATATCTGTCTTTGAGTCATCAGTCTTTGAGGCATAATTTCATTCCGAAAGCTCTTAATCGAACGGGAGATCTGCTATAGGAAAGCACTGCTTTTCCCATAGGATTATCAGATTTCCACCAGAGAATACAGATCCTGGATTATTGAGCTACACGGGATTTGTGTGTTTCTTTCTAATTAGTCTGTGAATCTTGAGTTTAAAATTCTTTATTTGGAAGGGGGTGGGGGAGTTACTTGCTTTGAAAAGAACAGACGTCTCATTTCTCTGACATTTTACGCAGTTATTCTGGTTATCCTCTGCTCTGTAGATGACTTACTGCCTTAATTGGATATCGGTGTCAAAGGTTGATTAGACTCCCTAATAGATTTTGGATCTGCAGGAGGATTGCAGTTTTAAATGCATGGTTAAAACAATCGTGTTTGCCATCTCCTCTCAACCAGTTGAGGAAGACTGATGTATCACATTTGCGTTATCTTTGGTTTATTCATGTATCACCATGAGGTTGTCGGGTTTGGTTTTGTTGTTGTTTTTTCTCCCCTCTGCTATTTCATCTGCAGACCGAAAAGAAATTAATGTCAGAGAGGATTTGTTTAATCATTTAACAGCTGACACAAGCCATGTCCCTAACAAAACGTTGGTGAAAGAGTAGAAGATTTCTGGGATACAGCAGCTCTGCTACCGTGAAGCCGCTTCAGCGGGTCAGGGGCAACATTTGCTGAAGGATGCGGTAGCCTGGGAGTCGGAGCTCGCCGGGACGAGGTTGATGGCTTGCATGGAGCTTCTCTACCTGGCTGAGGAGAGCAGGCACGCGACCCTAGGCACCACTACAGGCTGGAGCCTGCCCTCCCCTCCCTACGAGCAGCAGCAGTGTGAGGGGGATGCAGTGGACCCCAGAGCAGCCGCTGCCGTGGCAGCCCTGCGCTGTGAAAGGCATTGCAAGCCCTTGCAGAGGGGCCCTGTGGCTGAGCCCCCCCTGGCACCCCAGCCCTCCCCCCTGGGCACCTCGCCCCAGGAGCAACCTGCACCCCCCGGCACCTCCCAGCCCTGCAACCCGCCTGATCGCTTGCCCAGGGAAGAGGATGGAGGGAGGAAGAAAGCCTGCTGCTGTTCCCAGGAACTTGAGACGTCATTCACCTATGTGGATGAAAATGTAAACCTGGAGCATGCAAGAAGTCACCCCAGTCCCACAGGTGGCCACTGCCAGGAGGCCCCTCTGCAGCAGCGCTCCTGCAGGGAGCTGCCACCCGAGTGGGTGCATGATTCTCCTTCCCTGGTCTCCGAGGAGGACGACGCTGCCTCGGAGGTGGCAGCTGGGAAATCTGTGGACTACGGGTTCATTAGTGCCATTTTGTTCCTGGTTAGTGGCATTTTGCTGGTGATCATTTCCTACGTGGTACCCAGAGACGTGACTGTGGATCCCAACACTGTGGCTGCCCGGGAGATGGAGAGGCTGGAGAATGAGAGCGCAAGGATTGGGGCTCACTTGGACCGCTGTGTTATTGCTGGGCTGTGTCTCTTAACCCTGGGGGGAGTGGTGCTCTCAAGCCTGCTCATGATGTCCATGTGGAAAGGGGAGCTGTACCGGAGGAGCAGGTTTGCATCCTCCAAGGAGTCTGCAAAGCTCTATGGGTCTTTCAATTTCAGAATGAAGTCTGGTGCAAACGATAATATGCTCGAGCTGTCATTAGTTGAGGAAGATGTGCTTGCCATGGATAATTAGTGTGGTCATGATTTTTAAGGCAGCATTTCTACAGGAAAAAATGTTTCATTAAAAAAACCAGATGCGGCTAAAGAGAGCTGGTGATGCAGTTTGTTTGACAAGAATGTTTTTTTCTTAAGCTCTATAATCGAATGTTTGCAGTATATGAGCATTTGTTGTAAAGGGAAAATGTGCCAGAGAAAATGCAACTGATATAAAATAATGAAAACCACTGAATAAAAAGAGATTTGAGATAAGTAGGTTCCTCAGATACTCCTTTATACTAATATAAAACATTCCATCGGTGTAATGCCTATATAATTTTTCTTATTACTCCCATATAGAACAGGAACGACCTTGACACTTTGGAAGCTGTTAATTATTGCAGCCTGCAGGATTATTAACATTCTACTTGGTAGACTGTTAAGAAGCAGGACCAATAATCAAATGGCAGGGCTAATATTTAATTGAAGGGTGCTTTTTTATCCTTTAATTCGAAGCTGATCCCTTCTACTAAGTGAGAGCTAAGGGAAAAAAGAACACCACTTGGTCATGACTTGCCACAAACCTCCCATATTTTTAAACAATTGTACAATTAGTGGTGATTATTTAAAATATAAAATAAGAGGCAAAGGGCAGGGAACCATATGGCTCATGGTAGTGGTAGGAGATAAAAGGCTCTTTCAGCTTGAGGTCAGTGGCTCCATTTCAGTTCAGATTAGCAATGATTGGTAGTCATTAACTTCTGATAGCTGTAGTGACCCATATAAAAGAAGTTTAGTTCCTGGTAGACAGATGTCTTTGTATGAAAACTGCCATAACTTGAATTAACTGACCTCTTGTTTGGAGTCTCAAAAGACCCAAAGAGTGAAAAAGCATGGGGATGCTGAGACTGAACACTTCTTCAGCACAGATGCCAGAAGAAATTCAAGCTCAGCTGCAGGGCTTTGCTTATAATGGGGCTGTCTGCATCTTAGTAGTTGTTATGAAACTTCAGATTTATGTCACTAGGCTGTCAGCGTTCTCATAACCAGCAAGGAAAGGTCAGGAAGGAGCTTTCTGGGGCTCGTTCAATAAAAAAAACTATTTATTTGTAAAAAATAAATTGTCAGGAAAAACAAAGGTTAAGTATCAGGCAGTTTACTGGCTGACATGGGACTCAACATAGGGGATGATCAAGGTTATATGTTGTTACTAATCACAGTTCTGTGGCACAGTTGCCAAAAACCAGTACCACTGATTCTGTTTACTTTATTTATCAGCCAGTTTCTGTGGAACATTACAGTTTTGTACTTGCAGTGCTAAGAAAACCAACAAAGATTGTTGTATGCACTGCTGTCCGTTCTTACTGAACAGTGCTAACATATATATGTATATTAATATATATGTGTGTCCCTGCCAAAGCCAAACATGAGTGAAGAGCTCTGTCTATACAGTTCCTGACTGCAGTCTTAGTAGAAACGTGTGATGCACTGTTATAGCCTTGTCAGTCATCAGTTAAGTTTCAAATATCAGGAATATCAAATATTTTTTAAATTATGTTTTTTTTCCCCACTGTGACATACCTGAGAAGAGTTCTCTTGGGAAGGGGGGAGGAGATCTCTTTGGTGCCCCCTTTACCCAGGAGTATGTGGCAGCACGAGGTTCAGAATAAGAAGTGGCAAGTGGAAACGTGGGGTCCTCACGTCGAGAGACTGAATGCTATTTTACCACCTGGTTCCTCATTCCCTCTTCTCTGGCCGTTCATGTCAGAAGACACCTGCAGCACCCAAGTCTGACACTCGCCTTGTTCAGTCCCTGCTGCTTGCTGGCCGTGGGTGCTGGTGTGGGTACCTTCGACCGAGGGCCCGAGGAGCTGTGCTGCTCCAGGTTCATGCCTTAGGTCACTGTAAATAGCGTTTTGTGGTACCCAGGCTTTAATGTAGGCTCTGCAAAAGAGATGCTGCTTCCGATATTACCTTCTCTAACTGCCACTTTAGTTCAGTGTTATTTGGTAATTAAATGAGCAGCGTTATTAGGTGGTGCTGCTGCCTAGTAGGTGATTTTGCCTACATCATGATATGCAGTGTGTTTGCGGGCAGGAACTCGACAGTGGCCAGCATCTCCACAGTAGTCTTTGGAGAGCTTACGTCCCTCTGGATGTGTCATCAGGGATTCAGGATTGAATTTCTAGGGTAAATAAATGGAATAGCTTCCAGATGTAAGAAGGAGCCTTCAGCCTATTGTGATCGGTGAGATTGAGGAAGGAAACAGCCTGAGGAGCAGGACACAGAGGAGAAAGGCTCCTCCTTAGCGGGCCTTTGCCTGCTGGTAGGTATGAGGACACTGCCTGCAGGGCCTGACACACTGCTGGAGATGGGGCGGTGGGCACAGTACTGCCTCCTGTCCGGCCCTGAGGACAGGAGGAGGCTGGCTGGGACCTCCAGAGGTCCAAGGAAAGTCGTGCCAATGTCCTGAGCTGGGGGCAGCAAGACGGTGCGGGGAGGGCACAGACGTCACAGGGGATGAAAACCGTTTCACCAGCTTGGGTCCCTAACGGGGATCGCTGCACTCACCTGCACAACAGAAGCTCTAAAACTGAGGCTGGTGGTTTTGAGAGCCATTATTTTTATTTTTTAGTGATACATAGGCATAAAATTGGAGAGTATTCCATTATTGCAGAAAGATGACAGCTAAAGCTGTAAGGATCACAGATTTCTTGTAGGAACCATGGCATACCTTAATGCCGATTATTAGCACTAGAAAAAGGAACGCTCCCCAGACTGTCAGTATGTTATTATCAAGTGAGAAGTTTTCTGACACTTTGTAAAATGCCTGTCACAGATCATGAGCCTGCAATACTTAAATGAACCCTCAAATTTTCCCTGAGCATTTTAAGGAAATGGAAGTCAACCTAATAATCTAAATATACACTGCAGAAATGTGAGGAGTAAGAATATTTAAGTAACAGGACTAACACAGTTCCTTTATTTTGGTGTTAGTGTGCAGTAAGAAAGAGGCAAAGGAAGGCCTTCAGAGTGCAGGAGTTTAGCAGATAAAAACTCTCAGGACATTTCTCTGATCACCCAACAAGATACCTTTACAAATTACAGGACTGTGTGGGTTGGTGGTGCGATATAAAACCTCTGGACTCTCAGGTTCTCATGCTGTGCAGTGCAACGGAGACCAAAACACTTGCTGTCTGGTGGCTGATGGTGGAAAATGAATGTATTAGCCCACTGCCCAGTGAATGAGCATTTGTGTTGTTCACCTCGCACGAGGCGCTACCAAAGGCTGAGGCCAAGGGAAATTAATTGCCCTCTCCTGCACCCTTGCGATTTGATTTCCCCTGCTCAAAATTTGAATGCTTTAAGGGTACAAGCATGAGGAAATTTTTTATTTTTATTTTTTTCCCCTGGGCTAAAGTTGTCATGTGGAGAGCTTTCTTCTTTGGGGATGAAAATTTTGAGGCATACCAGGTGGGTTTTAGGTGCCCCCTGGAGTACCTCGGAAACATACTGGGATTTGTGCTGTCAGTCAGTTTATTTCTGACTGACCCTAACAGTGAAACGTGACACTTTTCCATTTTCTACCTCATGACACGTCTGCAGGCTGGGCTCTGCCCTGGCCTCTGCCTTCCCTCCGGAGGGGACCCAGAGGCCTGCAGCTGCTGGCGAGGTGCTGGCAAGCCTGTGGCCAACTCCCCACTGTTCAAACAGCTCCCTGGTGACCCGTTTTCTCAGTTTCTTTTTCTCGATTAGACGTCTGTGGCCGAAGCTGGCCATTTGGGAAATGCCTGGCACCTGCTGGGGACTCTCACCAAAAAGGAGGCCTGTTGCCACAGGGTCCCAGCCCCGCCGGGCGGCAAGCCCCCAGCATGGCTCCCAGGCACAGGCCGGCCTTGCCTTCTCACTGCCAGCCCAAAGCCAGTCCTGCAGCAGAAGTGTCTTGAGACTCTCTCTTAGGAAGCTATGCTGGGTTGTTGCTGGTTTTTATATGTTTACAGTTTTTTAATCTTTGTAGTTCTTTCAAAAATCTGTCTGTAATGAATATAAAGTTTTCCGACTGGGAAATCAACCGGTTTAATCTTGTAAAACTCCTTTTTGACCCACAACAGGGTGAAACGTCACAGTCCATTGTGAGCTTTTCAATAGTGTGTTTGATGCCTTATTATAATAGCAACAGCGTTCTGTACAGATTGAAAAATAAAAGTCTGTAAAGCTGAGCCCTGTCGTCATGGTCCTCTTTGCTCCTTGCTGGACAGCTGGTTGCAGTAGAAGGCTCTTCCCCTCCATGCCACGGGCACAGCCCCTTGCTGTCAGCTGCCGGCAGCCATGGCAGGGCCCATGTGTGCATCAGGGCCGCCTGGTGAGAGGTGGCAGCAGATCCAGCTGCGCCGGCACACCAAGCTTGTCCTGAGCTCACCCAGTGACCGTGTCCTTACCAGCTGGTCCTTCCCAGTCAGGAAGTGCCAGACAGACAATGCAGACTTTAAAGCTCTACTGCACCAGTGTCCCACCTAACTCTGTATAACCCTAAAAAGAAAAGAAGGAGGGTGGGACCAGCCAGGGCTGTGTGAGCAGGCAGCTGGGGAGGTCCTGTGGTGGGAGATGGGTGTTAAGCCCCTGACCACCATAACCACGTGCACCACCACCCCAGTGCCACATCCTCACCCCGGTCTGTCTTGGCCAAGGCTGAGGCAGGACAGCAGCTGGTGCCCAGCCCAGTGCCAGCCATGGTGATGACGGGTGGGCGTGGGGTCCCCCAAAAGTGCTGGCGGTGGTGGGTGGTACGGGGAGAGGCGGGAGCAGGGCTCCTGGAGGGCTGTGGGCCTGGCATGGCTGCCTCAGTGGCAGCTGCAGCTCCCCTTCCAGAAGGGACACCAGCATGCCATGGCTGTGCCAGAGTGGGGCAGCGATGGAAGGGGGCTGGTGCGGGGCCAGCAGTGACCGGCACTGGCAGCTGAGCAGGACCTCCAGGGAGCCACGGTTTGCTCCCAGCTTGCATTTTTTGTTTCTCCTAGATCCCCGGTGCATGTCAGTTAAGCACCTTAACCACCTTTGAGAACCAATACTCCCTCCCAAATGCGATGCAAAGGTTATTGCCACGCAAGGTTATGCCTTGTAACATTGCTTTCATTCCAGTGTGACAGGATCAGACCTTTTCCTGCCATGGTTACGAGAATCAAAGCGTGGGTGGGAGTGCTGCGGCTGGTGGGTGTGGAGCCAGGCTGGAGCAGGGGCTATCTGTTTCCACAGTACTGGGTACAACAGGGCCCCGATTTGCAATTCACGTTTCAGGCTGTTACCGCTATAGCAGCAATAAATGTCTCCCTGAGGTGGCTGAATTAGTACAGTAACATTGCACTGGTGCCGGATGTAGCCTATGGCGTGCAACCGATGGTTAATAAGAGGTTAAGAGAGTAGGTGTATTTATAGATATGACAATCCATCAGCTTAAAGATCTGGGAGGCTTTCTAACTGAAAGCAAACACTGAATTCATTGTTAGTCTTTTGTACAGGATTCTTCTTAATCTTACCTTTTTAAATATCGAAGGATTAATCTCCATGTACTATATTCACAGGGACTTTTTTCCCCCCATGTTTATAAGTCCTGGCAAGGTCAAGAGTCCTGTAGACTGCAGTGAGGTGAGACTTCTCTGATTTTCTTGTCAGTTTAAATTAAATTGTGGCTGTTATAAATTTTCATAAAGCCAGACAAGAACCTTTTCTTTGAAATAAACCTGGTTAACACTTGTTTGTGCAAATGTAAATGCAGTGCCTGCTGTAGAAACTCAGCCAAATAATGCATGTTTTTATTAGATTTTCAGTACAAATCCACAGTTAAAATACTTCTGCAGACCTGGTATATTAAAGACTTGTAAAGAATTTTCTGCTGATTTATGTGCAGGTTTGTCCACTTTTACAAGTGGTAAAAAATACTGAGGTATTGCTATTAGCTGAGTTGCACTTCACAGGTATTTGGGCATTGCAATCTAACACCTGTATTTTTTTTCACCTGCAACTGGTGTATAACCTGCAGATCAGCACTGAAAGTGCTTCCATCTGCATTGGGAAGTGACATGCCATGCATCATGATACGTATGTCTTCAAAAAGCTTCCTGCACATAGATATCAAAGTTCTACATAGAGTATATAGTGCCCCCATTTTACAGATGAAGTGACTCATCTCCTTTGCCCAGAGAGACAGCTGGAGAGCTGAAGACAGAAACCAGCCTTTTAAGTCACAATCCAGCACTGCAGAAAGAGCTTAACTATTACAGAACCCCTATGATAAATTAATCTAAAAGGGATGGCAAATATATATTATTTTTCTGAAGAATGCCATTGAAGTTTATTTCAAGCACAAAATAATTTAAAAAAATCCTAGCAAAGTAAACCCAAACTAAATTTTGCTGATATTTGCAGGAATTTGGGGAATGTTTTGCACTCTTAAGGCATTAGTATTATAGTAAGCTTTCGGGGTTTTTTTTAAGGTTTCAAAAAATCATTAGGCTTCTGTTGAAATAATAAAACAGATATCTTTATATCAGCACAGAAGGCTTCTCTTTTCCAATAATAGTCTCTGCTTTGACAGATGTGTACACAGGGAAATTTAGCTATTGTTGAATAAAACATTTCCAAAAGCAAAATTGATTAAGTCCCTTTTGTAGAGGAAAAAAATCAATTCTTCCCATTATAAGTATCTAAAAGCTATTGATCAGCTGGAAATGTAAATAAAGTCCTTTAATCACTATTCTCCAGCTGCACTGTATCCACCTGCAGGAGATTGTCTTTTGTCTCTTTATAGCTTAAAATAAATTTGGTTCAACTCTAACATGAAGCAGCTTCTGACAAACTAGCCAGAGTAACTGTGCTCAAATGTGAATAATATCAAGTAGCTATCCTGACATTTTGGTATTGCTTTTCTCAAGGATTAGCTATTCATGAAATGAATGTACACTTGATAACAATATATCTAAGCTGGGAACAAAAATATATATTCACTGAAAGGCAGAGCAGTTGAAAGTACGTGACTATTTTCTGTTTCTATGTATTATCTTCTGATTTCATGTAATAAAGACAGCACTTTCAAGATCTCTTGATTAGTAGTTGTTAAGGGCTATTAAGGGTCACAGAGGGCTATTAACAGAAAAATGCAAAGTCTCTAGCTCTGTAAATCCCTAAGCTTCTGATTGCTAAGAGCTGAGAGAATATGCTGGTGCATGCTTGCCCTACACTTTGTTTTAGATACAGCAGTATCTGCTGCAGGCTACTATCTGAGACAATTTTGTGATAGATGGACCTTTGATTTGATCCAGCCTGACCCTGTGTTCTGAAAACTTTATGCTTTGCCTATAGTGAGAATACCAAGTAGTTGCTTTGCTACTGTAGCTTCCCAAAGAAGGAACTATGGATCAATAAGTCATGGTCTTAACTTTGTTTTTCCCTCCTTACAGGAATGGTAACCATGGCTGGAAGAGCTCTTGAGAGGTCATTTTCCAGCCTTCTGGAACTTCATTCACCCTCCTTCAGCCCTCAGAGATAATTGCTTATGGCTGTGAAATTGCTTTACTCAATTTCCCGAGCACTCTGGGGTGAATTTTATAAGGCTCACATGATTTGAAGATATATAATGTATATATGTAGCTTCTTTATCTGCTCTCTACCAGCCTAAGTTCTTAAGTTCTAAAGTCTACAGATAGTCTGAATTGTTTTAGATTTTTTAATGAGGTAAAGAAAAAAATAATAGGCTGAAGCACTTCAGCCTTCTCAGTGTCATTTTCAATTGTGCTCCTCTCTCCCTCCCCACAAAGCAGAAAACACATTCTTTCTTTGCCTTTTTTCTTTCTAGTATAAATATAGAGCACTTCCTCATGACTTTTTTTTTCTCTTCTAGCAGGATCTCACTTGCTGTCCTTGCCTGTTGTCCCCACAAAAAAAAATTAATTATTAAATATATGTCCTAATTTCCCTAGTGGGGAAGTTTCTTAAATTTTAGGTCACTCTCATGATTAGCCAAATCAATGTTTACAGTGCTTATTTTTCTTTCACATATGCTTGTTTCCTTAATTTTGGTTAAGGATTTGCTAGATTTCCTGAATGTCTTTTTCCTTTAAACCTCTGTTTCATGGGAGCACACCAAGTGCTTTGAATTTAATGAAGTTTCTTGTTCCTTGGGATTCCTTGTCTGGAGGCAGAAATAATCTGCGGTACCAGCTCTGTACTGTGTTCATTATTTTTTTTTGGTACAGGTTGAGCTTGGTGAACAGCCTGGTGACTGGGTTTCCCACTCCAGCCTACCTCCATTCATTCCTCACTCAGCCTTTCTTCCATGCAGGCAGCAATGGTCCAGGATGGAGATTTTTGTGGCACTCTTGCTCTTTGAGCCAAACCATGTTACTAAGGAAAATACTACTGGCTTATCCATGGTATCAAATGACAATGCAGAGCTATTGAGATAGGAAATACCTTCACTTAAACTTCACAGGATATTGAAACCAGTTTTAGCAAAGAGGCGAGTTACAGGCAAAAATCAATATTGGACAGTGCTGAAATGCCTCTGTTCAACTGCTGTTTTAAGTGGCTTCTACAGACCCTTCAAATCATGTTGCCAACAAATGGAGGAAATACAGCTTTTAAAAAGTCAGAGAATTATTAATAGTGTGTTTGACCTCCAGCTCTGCACAGTCTACAAAAAGAGCATCATTTGTCATGTGCTGCTGCCTTATGCCTAATTCTGCAGCCCCTCTTGGGAAGAAATTGCACATAGGAGAAGTGCATTGCAGAGCATGAGGGTCAAAGCTTTAGATCCATGACGGACTGTGGGAGGGAATGAGAGAGGGAACAGCTCATGGTGAAGCCCTGAACAAAAAGGGAGCGGTACAGGAACCATTTACCTCATACATCATTTCACACACTAATGGTATTTCTTTGTCCTGGTGTGTGAGAGAAGAACATTGACTGTGCTGATGTTACGCTTTAAGCTCTCCAGCAGGGACAGAGATGTATGGAAAGAAGCAAATGTCAGATGTCTTCATAAGAAAATGAATGCTGCAGCCACCATCCTGGCATCCGAGGAGTGATCTCCAACTGGCCTCCTTAGCAGGCTGGTCTGTCATGCAGTATTTGCAGGACAAAGAAGCAGCCTGAACCTTTATT
>JANZLQ010000029.1:34033429-34051355 GCA_026212715.1 Elanus axillaris | reverse complement strand
GGAAAGAAGCAAATGTCAGATGTCTTCATAAGAAAATGAATGCTGCAGCCACCATCCTGGCATCCGAGGAGTGATCTGAGGCCCGGCATCTCCAACTGGCCTCCTTAGCAGGCTGGTCTGTCATGCAGTATTTGCAGGACAAAGAAGCAGCCTGAACCTTTATTAACTTTAACCACTGTCTGAGTAACATAAAGTGACAATCCATCTCTCTTATTGCTGTTATGAAGTTAGTTTTGGACAATGTCTTATCATCTGCCGGAAAAAGAAGAGGGGATGTAAGGCAGACAGCAAGTTTCTAGGTAAAATTAGTCTGTCTGAGAAGGGGACAAAAATGCCACATACTGGGCTGAACAAATCTTTGCATTGATTTCTGGAACCAGAGTTGTAGGAGCACCACAAATGCATGTCTTGATTTAGTTCTCAGATTCAAAGAGCTGTCAATCATTCTCTAGCCAGACAACTCCCATTTATGTTCACGTCTGGGGTGGTTCAGGGTCATACATTATTTCTACTTGCACTATTCTTGCTTTACACTTTGATGCCAGCTCCACACTCCTTCGTAAGCCTCCCATATGCATGCTTGCATACAGCACCACTTGAAAACCACTCCCTTGGTGGCAGCAGGCAGTGTCCAGCTGACACATGGCACCACTGCAGCTCCAGGAGTGCACACATGAGCCTGGATAATGCAATATATTTCTTTTCTCATAGGGAGTCTTAAATATCCTTTTAAATATCCACAGAGATGTCATTTATACTTTTTCATCTGAGAGCTCAAATCTTGTCTACCAATGGACATGCCTGTGGTATGTGCTGTGTGGCTCAACAAAGAACTAGTTCCTCCTCTTTGGATGTCCTACCTGTTATCTGGTTCTGGATCCAGTGCGTAGGAGTAAAAATGCAATTATTTCATATGTCTTCTTCTATTCAGATGGGATTAAGCCTGCCTTTCAGCCGGGTGGCTGAGGTAGCCTGAGAAAAAACTTGAGGCCAGTAATAAGTTACTGCTCTTGGACAGAGCAAGATGAAAGGAAAGGGGTTGTGACTCAGAGATAAACAGCTCCTGGGGATGCTCCGCAGCATAGTGGTACTAACTCAAGGCTGTGGCTCAAAATCACAGTCTTAACCACAGTAAACAGAACAGTTTTTAGTGGCTTTTTTTTTTTTACAAGTGTGAAGGATAGAATCCAGGCCATGGAGGACTGACATGGAAAGTTTGTACAATATTTAAGATTCCTTCACTGGAAATGCCCCACATCCCATTTAAATGTGCTATGACACACAGTAACAAACTTACGTAAATAGCTGTAGTCTTTTATTTACATGCAGAATGAGCTCATGCAAGTGAGGAGGTCTGTATGCAAACACCACAGGATGTGAATGTCACAGCTCTGAGGGAGAGAGAGCATCTCTCTTTACTTTGAGCTGAAGCCTTCCTCATGGCATGCACAAGCTAATTGCTGCATTCATCCAGGATGTTTACTGTCATTTATACAGGACAAGGTTTGCATTAGTTCCTGTTTTAATGAAGGTATTTTAAGCATACATAGTTAGTTACCTGTGCATCTTACTATTTTATCTTGGTGAACAGAAGGGGAAAAAATAAGGAAAATATTTTTCAATCTTCTTTTGTCAGAGAAAATATATGGAACTAAAAAGAAGAAAATGGGAGAGAGACTGAAGGACTTTTCAGCAAGCAGGTAGGAATATGGATGTCATAATGGAAATATCTACAATCAATAATTATTGGGGAAATAGATTTCATGTTTCATACTGAATTGCATTTAGTCAGCTTGATTGATACTGTTGTAATACAGGAGGCTAGTTTTCTTAGGCTACACTATATACAACCAATTATGTTTCTAGTGATGGTAATGGCAAAGATTTCTTTGAATTTAATTGCTTTGGACAGACCCTAAATTCTCTCTCACATAATTTTGTCATCTTTCAGAATAAAAGTTGATTTTGCAATTAATTAGAGGACACTGCATTCTCCAAGTTTCCCTAAGGGCACAAATCACCCCAAAAACTTAGGCAGCGGCTTCATGAGCAGCTGAACAAATCCAGCAGCTTTCTGATGTTCCAAAGGGGCTTCTTGTTTCTCCTTCATTCTTTCTCTCTCCTTCACTGCTCCCTCACCTCTCCCAGCCATGCAGTCCCTCTCTGCTTTGTGTACCAGCTCTGATGTTTGTCAGTCTGCTTTATAAGCTGATGCCAGGCTTGGCAGAAGACTATTTCAAGATTGTTAGAACAATTTTAATCTCTTCTTTCCATTATCCCACTTGCTTCCCACCTTGGGAAGAAACTAAGATGCCCGTGGGAATTTGCTCCTCAGGGCATACCTCTGTGGGTGGGCACAAACAGACCCCTTGACGTATGCAAGCTTATGAGCTAAATGGACACAGAGCCAACTCTGGTCCCAAGCAGCACAGAGCTGCTGTAGCATGGCACTGTGCACAAGCAATATACTGTGCCTCTCAGCATATTAACACAGCTACGTGGTTTGTGGCATGGAAGTGCCTCATACATGGTTCATCTAGGTTTGGGCAAAGGGAGCTTGAGCTGAATGCAGCTGCCTCTGTAGCCTTCTGTCCTTAACCGTCATGTCGATTGTCCTCGCTGCTCTGCCAGCTCCACTTGTATCCTCACCCCTCTCCTCCTTCAGCAACATCCCTCCTCTTAATTCTCTCTCTCTTGTATTACTCACAGTCTCTTTGCTGTCATGAGCCTCATGCAAATGCTGGGCTTACTGTTCAAGATAATGCATTTCTGCTATCTTGATGAAATATATGTATTCCATTTGGTTTATTAGCTAATTAAACTGATGTCTAGAAAACCTTCAAAATGTCTTCTGCTCTTCTGCAGTGACGCTAATTTATCTTTTCAGTGCTGGCAGTAGGAAAATGGTCTACATGCCCTGCAGAAAAATTTGGTTTTCATATTTTTTTATCCAAAGTGTTTCAAAATAATAAACTAAAAGTCAAGATTCAGATATTCAGGAACCTTTGGCCAAACGATCTACAGCAAAAGAAGCATACAGAAAGTACAGGCATTGTCTGATCTTATCCTTCAAGCTGATGGATAAATAATTTGCCAAAACAGAGACTGCTTAGAAGTTAAGAAATAATTTTCTTTTCTCAGAAACATGTCCCAATGACTATTTACTACCTTTGAGTTTATCACTGGATGACACTCAGTGTGTCGGCTTCCAGAATTTTGTAAAAACTGCTGATAGAGAAGTCATTTCATAGAACTGTGGTGGAGGCTGGTGGACATCTCTGGAGCTTGCCTGGTTCAGCCCTTGCTGAAGCAGGGTCAGCAAGAGCAGCTTGCCCACAGCTTGTCCAGCTGAGTTTTGAATACCTCCACAGATGGAGACTTGACAGCCTCTCTGGGCAATGCATTCCAGTCTTAGACCACCTGCACAGTAAAGAAGTTCTTTCTAATAACTAAACAGAATTTTATGTATTTCAGTTTTTACCCATTGCCTCTTGCCCTCGGGCACCACTGAGAAGAGCCCAGCTTCATCTTTATTCCTCCCCTTCCTCCCCTCAGGTATTTACACACACGGATGATATCCCCCTGAGCCTTCTCTTCTCTAGGCTGAGCAGTTGATTATGATAAAGCCAGAGCATCATACTTTAAAGCCATCACACCCTGAGGAGCACAGGCCTTCCATCAGTTCTAACTTGTAGCGCCTTCTGGCTGGGTCTAGAGATCTCTGCCTCTAGACAGGTGAAAATGGAAACATTGTTCCAAGACAGATGTTTCCTAAAGAAAAAAGTATTTTTCCTCAACACAAGCAAGGACTACAAGGTGTTCTAGAAGGAGTTTCAGTTTTTTGCCTGTCCTCAGCAAAACCAAAATATTTTGCTTAGCTTATGTCAGTTTGAAATGAAAATGCATGAAATGAGAAGCTGAAGCCTTTTGCACAAGCATGTAAAAATGAAATTTTACCATTTTTTAATTCCCTCCAGTCTTTAGTTCATCTAAAACTAGTCATGAACTGCAGTCTTTGACAATTTTACTTCTCATCCCAACACTATTAATCATTGCCATCTCAGTTCTACATCTATCTGGTGCATTTCGATCTCCTCATTTTTGTGTGGGTTTGCTTCATGAACACCAGAACTAAAATGCAGACACTGGGCATTTTAATAGTTTTTTTCAGCTGAAGAAAGCAACTTCTAAATTAACAGAGTCAGATATCTGAGGTATATATCAGTTCATGCCTCCCATCAGCAAAGGCATTTCATTATTTTGCTACTTGCTTAGCTCATAAATGATGTCATGCACTTTCTTATTTATTTTTTACAGTGCAGGAGGTGACTGCATGAAAAAAATCTTTCTCTCCTCTGAAGTTTTAAGCATCATGGCTTTTTTTTTTCTTTCTTTTTTTGCCAACGGAGGTGCTCAGACTCTTTTGGATTAATACCAGTTTTCCTGACTGAAGATAAAAAAAGCAGTAAATAATAAAAAACTATATCCTCCAGCTGGATTGTTAGCATGAGTTAAAAATGCAGTTTATAATTAACTACAGCGTGTGAAGAGGTTTCTACTCTGGCCCTCAATCAATGCGAGGTTTGCCAACGGCTGTGGCCCACATTCTGCAAAATTCTCTGAAAGGAAGAAGTGTTTCTTCTGTAGCTGTGAAAACAGATAGAGCAATAATGAAATTTGAGGTTACAGTTGCAATTGATCTTACTGATATGGAGACCCAACTTGTGCTTGCTTGGTACAACAGCATCTCCACTGCAGTGTGATTCAGAGAGCGCCTTGGGTTTCCTGCCCCTCTGGCAAAACCCTGAGGGATGTGCTGCACTAAGTAGCCCTCCGAACACCAGGATGAGGCAAGTGCTGCTTGCAGCAGATTTATGTCTCATCGTTAATTGAAGCTTTTCCAAAGATATGGTTGCTGTTTCTGCTTCTTTGCATTGTCTGATGTCTAATAAGGTGTGAGCTGTCACTACACTTTTCTCTCAGCTGGAGCACTTAAAAGGTCCCTGTCTCCTATTCAATTGCTAGTGTTCACTGAAGGTAACGATATATATGGCATTTATCCCCCCTGTCAAATTAGATTGGGATAGGATAAAAATTTATTGGAGAAAAGTTGCCAACAGACATGTGCATGTGAACATATATATATACAGGGTAAGTGCAGGAGCCTCATTTCTCTGTGTGGAAGTGGCCCGCTGAAAAGACATTATCTATCACTAGTAAAAACCAAACTGGGATTTTTTTATGGGTTTGGGATTTGATTATTTTCACAGTTCTAACAATTCTAGGTTTCAAAAACATTTCAGTAACAATTCTTGGTTGCTGAATAAGAACTTGATTTTTTATGTGCATGATTTCAGCATTTCCCATTTGGATAGGATATTTGATTTGTTAATAAATCTTGCACAGAGGTGAAGCTATATTTTCCTATAGTAATTACCCATCAAAATTATATCAGTGCAGGCAGGAAGAAAGTACAGATTACACAAGGTCTAAAACAAAGGCACTTTGAAGACCAAGTTTCTTACATTAGTCCCTCCTGGGAAATTTATAGGCACATTAATTACTGCCTTTTGCCTCTGAGTTCTTCTGCACTCTAATGGTATATACCCACTTACAAAGACACAAAGAGGATGTCTGCATTATCCTATACCAAACTAGGAAAGCAGAGCATACTGTTATCTGCAATTCAACAGAAAATGATACATTGATCTTTGACAAGCGAAGGACAAAAAGAGGGTTATGATCTGGCATTTTCAAGCAGCACCAGTAAAGCAAACCTTACAAACAGCACCATATCAGCTAAAGCCCTTTGTCATGACAGAGTGAAGACCTTTGCTCTGTATTGTTTAACCACAGGTACACACACAAAAGTACAGGGTGTTCTTGTCCCAGTCTATAAATACTTACTGGAGATCAGAAATTGATAGTAGAGGGCTCCTGGATTTAGCAGATGGATTTATAGCCTGACCAGCACTGGTAGTTTAAGCAAGTTGGAGTAACACACCATGTGACTACTTCACCAAGGATTTTGCATCTGTGAAAGTTTTAAAATCAAGATGTATGGTTTTCCTAAAATAATAGTAACAATAACTGTAATAATTATAATAGAGGCCCTCTGTGCTGTGTAATACAGGAGATCAGAGAGGTAATTACAATCTCTTGTGACCTTAGATGCAGTAATTGTTTGTAATACTCTTCTCTGAAGCCTTAGCATGCTTTACTGGCCTGAATTAGAGCTGCTGGGTCATCTCGTGCAGGTCACGTAGCATAACCACTTTGCTTCAATTCTGCCCACATATAATTTCCCTCACCTTATATCCCTGCCTCACAGAGCAAGGCTGTTGAAGGAGCAGTCTAAACATTTTTTCTCTGCTCCTGTGCACCAGCCAAAGGAGCTAGTGGGCACAAGGAGTGGAGTAAGACCTTCCGTCTGCAGGGAGAAGTACAATATGCATCCCCTTGTTTCCCAGAGGAAAAGGGGAAGAGAGGGTATTCTCCAAGGAGCTGCCTCTGATTAATACTGTACCCAGGCTAACTTGGAGCCAGGAATCTGATGTATCACTCTTACTTGGGCCTATAGCTAATGAAGCAAATTAGCCCTACATGAATAAGATATCTGTCAGGCAAAACAGAGCTGTGTACATTCCCTCTGAAATGCTCTCGTGTGCGTGTGCCAAGAAAGGCAATCTGCTGGTACTGAGCATGCACAGAGTGGCCTTACAAAAGGCCGATTCTTTGTGTGAGCAGGGCAGGAGGGTGCCATGTCCCATAAAACAAATTGCTACTGTTCAAACCCCTGAGAACAGGCAGAAGGAGAGGCTGCTATTGAGTGTTCCAACTATCTTGCACTCTCTCAGGATAAATGGCTGTTACAGAAAAGGCTGCTTCAGTATTTCTGGAATGCAGCAACATAGTACATCAGGTTAGTGGGAACAGGTAAATGAACCTTATTTACTTATATCAGAAAGACTCTGTATTGTTAGATTTTGGTTTTCTTCCAGTGGGTGATCAGATTTTTACAAGGTCAAGTGGCATTTGACTCTAAGCAGTCAATCTATTAGGAATGGGAGGGAATAGGAGGGTATTAGCTTAATGTCAGCTCGGGAACAAAATGCTTTTAATAGACATCTCTTTCTACAGAAAGAAGACTTCTGTACTGCCTCTGCTGCAGTTTCCTATTAGTTATTTCTTAACTTCTTGGGAAATGCAGAGCTTGAACTGACAGATGCCTCTCATTTTATTAAGCACAGCTATTATAAACCATTACTTATTTATTGCTTCTTTGTTCACTTCAGTGATTAGCACTTTCTGCACCTCTTGAAGCAATGCAATAGAAATGAGAGTCAAAGGCAGCAGAGAACCTGTTCCAACCTCCTTCGTTCTTCTGTACAAGCATTCGTTTGCAAATGCCAAACACAAACCGGGTGTTTTCTTCCTGTGCTTAGTGTGAAACGCAGAAAGGACGAACAGAAGCTCCTTGGTTTCATTTCTTACTTGATAATCAGATGATCCAGTTTCAAACTTAGAGTTCAAATCTATGCTGCGTTCTTCCAAGCAAGCACAGAGAGGTGGAGGCTTCTGCTGAGCCTCTCACAGATTTTTC
Organism: Elanus axillaris; assembly: GCA_026212715.1. Taxonomy (NCBI): domain Eukaryota; kingdom Metazoa; phylum Chordata; class Aves; order Accipitriformes; family Accipitridae; genus Elanus; species Elanus axillaris. Next base: position 34,043,752 of record JANZLQ010000029.1, on the reverse strand, counting down.
TATGAGACTTGTCCTGCCTTAGCCCCCTTCTCCCATGCAGCAAGTATATCTACAACAAACCCATACCTAAGCTGACACCCACTGCACAATCCATTTTACCTGCTTCCAAGAAACACTGGTTTCTCTGCACAGGATCATGAACAGACATCAAAAGTGGCCTCTGAGATGCCTTTCTCTGAGCAGTATTATGGTTTCTATCCTTGTGCATGAGTACAGCTGATGAATTTCCTTGGAGAATTGAAAAGCTAAAAGGTACTGCTTACAGTAGCCTGAGAGACAAATTAGGAGTTGGGGATGGAAATTAGTGTAAAGGAATTCTCAGTACACTGCTGGAGAGTCATGAGATGCAGATGTCTCTTAGATGAGGAACAGTCCTGCAAGGCAATTACCAGGAGCCTCAGCACTTAAGCCACATGATATTAGATAAGAGACTTAAGGGAACTATTTTTCACAGGCAGGAGGGAGAAACATAATAAAATTTATCTTTTCCACTCAAGTGGATCTAATGCTATACTTCATCTATATGTCCAGGAAATTAGTTTCACTTATTTAGGATACCAAACTGGGCAATTACATGACAAAGCCCTTATAAAACCTGTTACACTGTTTGTGAGATGCAGGTGGACAGGGAACCCTAAGATAAACACTGGCAAAAGAGAAAAACAAAAAGCACACACTCTTACTAAAAGAAAATACCTGTGTTATGGAAGGAGGTGATAGTGGTGAGCAGGGACTTAGGTGTTAAAGCATCTCCTATTAAATTGTTTATTCTGTCTAACTCACACTGAGTTGTTAGGTTTTTTTTTTAATGTCCCCAATTAATTATACATCAGTCCCAGAACAATCGCTCTAACAGAATTGACTAAAGAAACATGTCAATGAAGTATTAATAGACTGAAAAATTAAATCTCATAGCTAGATTCATTACTCTTGCCTTTGTATATGCTAAGGAAGAAGTTAAGTACATAATGAACTGCAGTCTTGCACTTTGAACATTAAGAATGAAGCAAAATAGTATTTTTGAAGTGCTACAAAAGGAAATCACCTAATTATATATTCAGAAAGCAGTGATCCTGGCAATGTGAGGGGAAGTTAAAAAGAAAAAAGAAGAAAAAATTATAAAGTAACTTGTAAAAGAGAATAACCCATGTCAACAGTGTAATTTTCCCAAATTTCCGGTTTTCCTTACAACTTACATTAAGTCACAGAATGCAGTTCGTAATTCATGTGATGCACATATGTGCTCACGCATTTCTGAAGGCCCTTCTCCAGCTTCTGCAATTCACTTTTTGCTCTAATAATAGAGCAAACAACTTAGATCATCCACTATACCTCCTCAAAAATGTAGGATGAATCTCTTGAATACTTTTGCTGATGTCATGTCCAGTCCCTTTTTAGTGATATTCTCAGTTGCCTCACAAACCTCCTGTTAGAGAGGGTTTCCTGGTCTTTCCTATCATTCAAGCCTTACCTTCATCTTACTGTTGTTAAGTCTTGTCTCCAGAAACAATTCAGAATAATTACTTTCATCAATTACTTTAATCAGCACATGCAGGCAGCATCTTGTGTTTGAATTGTACATATAGATATCACTCAAGAATTTATGATCCTTAGCTTGATTTTATTTTGGATCTTTTCTCCTCTGAGCCATGTTTCATTTCAGGAATGCAGTGTCTTTCTTCTGTATCTACACCAATGCTACTGTGATAGAAAACAGCTCAATGTTAGAAGCCATCCTTTGTCATGATCATGATTACTGTGGTCAGTAAGTATTTGCATTGCTGTAGAATGTCTTATGCTGAAGTCAGTTCCCAATTTCTTCTATTCTGAGAAGACAATGAAGAACATTTCAGAACCCATCATGTCTGTGTTGCTTCCTTCATCTTCCACTTTAATCTGATCTCTTTCCCCCTTACTTTTACCTGTAATTGATATACCAAGTAAAGGTATTCCAGAGTGGATGCCTGTGTTGTATAGGATATATGAAAGAATAATAGAATTACAGAATGATTACAGGTCAGCAGGGACCTCTTGAGGTTATTTTGGCTGAGATCTTCCTGAAAGAAGGGCTGCCTTCAAAGTTATATTAGGCTGCTCAGGATCATGTCTAGCCGAGTTTTGAAGACAGACATTCCCTAACCTATCTGGGCAGCTGGTTCCAGCGTTTGACCACTGGACCACATATAAAGAATGTTTTTCCTTATATATATAACCAGAATTTCCCAAGTTGCAAGTCGTGACAGCTACCTCTGTCCCTTTGCCTCCTGTCAAACCACCCTACTAGGTAGCTGCAGACAGCAATTAGGTCCCCTTCTTTTCCACAAACCAGCTCCTTAGGTCTAGGAGCCAAAGCATTTACAGAAGGCAGCTGCAAGATATACGGCTCACACCTCCTCTTCTGAGCTTGGTGGGAGCTGCTGCATCTCACAGAGAAAAGGAGCATCAGAAAAGTGATCAGTATCATCCTGCCCTCTCTAAGGGGCATCATCTCCCATCTCTACTGAGAGGCTGAACTTCTAATTTGGAACAGAAAAATACAGTCTTAATAATATATTACTTTTAAATAGTTTCTGATGTTGAATGACAGGGTCTATTAATATCTATCTAGCAAACATATATTTCCCCATAAAGATTTTGGGGGGTAATTTTATGTAACAATAAGGTTTAAACAACTTGCTTCATGTTGTATCTTGTACAATTGATTAAAGCTGTAATTATTCTTCTGTAAAAATTTTAATTATATGGCAACTGAAAAAAAAAGAAAAAAGAAAAAGCAGAACATACCCCCCTTCCATCTATTTTCTGTCCTCATTTCTATTTGAGTCAGTCAGTAACCTCTTTTTACCTTTCCACCAATAACAAGGATTTACCTAAAAAAGATGCTGCTGCACACTAAGAAGGAAGAAGATGAAAATGCTCAGATGCTGCACTGAGGGGTGTTACACTAAAGACAAAACCCCAAATAAAAGCAGACAGAAACATTAAACACATAATATAATTGCTTTCCAGATGCAGAAATCTTATGTATTCCATAGACATTGCTCCCTCTAATGGGAAGTTAGTGTTAAGGTTGCAGGTAGAGCCTGCCTAATATAATCCATAAACATGTGTGGATATAGTTCACAGCACTTTCTGCAGGATTTCTGGTCACACTTGGAAAAGAAATTACCAGAATTTACACAGGGAATGAGAAGATGAATGCCATAGCAGGGGAAAATTGCTTAGAAAGAGCAGGACTGATTGTGCAAGGGTTGAGAGAAGAGAAATTATACAAGTTGCATGAACAGGAGACACAACTACAAACAGACTCCACAGGTAATGGGAACCAGTGAAGAAGACACAGAATACATGAATATCTGCAGAAATGGTTACACAAGTGTCAAGCTAAGTTTCAGAGAGAACCAAGAGATAGAAGATGAGAAAGAAATGCAACATGCTCAGGCCCAGTGTTTTGTGGTTTTGGTGTACAATATCACGATGACACACCTACTTGCCTTTATTGTCTGTTTTAAGTTGCAGATCATTTGAGAGCCTGATGTATTCATGTGAAATCCTTGGTTATTCTTGGACTTCAGGAAAGAACATTAACTGAGGGGATTTGGTTTTGCTTGTTCCTCTAATTCTGTTTTTTGCTAGGAAAGCTCTTAATGCATCATTGGATCTCACCTCTCATTCATCCTTTCCAACCTGACCTCAGAGGAACCAGGGACTGAGACCCAGCTCAGGAACTATAACTCTGTCCTGAAACTAACAACAATCACCATTCACTTCCTGCAAAACTGCAAAAACAGAACCTCAGCTTTCTTCCATATTGCCTTGGCTGCCTTCCCTTCAACGTGGTACGTCTTCTCCAGGTTTTGGTGTGGGAACTGACAAGACAAGGCTCGCAGTTGGGAACGTACTGGCTTCTGTGCTGATATTCCATCACTTAAGAAAAGGGTTAAGAATTGAAACTAGTATTGTAATTCACAAAGAAAGCATGTTCCAAAGTCCTCTGAAGTCAGTGGAATGAATCCCACCAACGTCACCAAGTACTGGCTTAAGGCCTTAGTAAATACAGTATTTATAAAGGAATCATTGTACACAGTGGGTGCAAAAAAAGATGTCTCAATAATTCAGAAAACACAACTAAGGAAAGAGTAGAGGCAAAGACTGAGGCAATGATTGCTAGAGGTGAAGGCTGAAAAAACATGGATGTTAGACCAAAGTGAGGTACAGAAGGGAAGTTGAAAGACATGAAAGCTACACTGAAGTTTGTCCAGTATCACCTACTGCTGGAAGAAGGCAAGCATGTTGTCCTGCTCTGATGTGCCTTTTATTCCTTGAAACATTGTTGCCTCTGTAATTTTCTTTATCCTTACCCGATATTTACTACTTCTTTTCCTGACTGCAGCTGCACTATACACACTGTTAATTAACACTTTAATTCACATAATCTGCCCAGGAAGGGTTCTCCCAGTCTTTTAAGTCCTTCAGAGGTATAGACATGTCTAAGCACACTGGCACCACAGCCCTTTTCTTGTGCAGAGAAACAGCCCACGGAGAGATGAGACGGGAGTACTGTGGCTGTTGGGATGTAACATCCCCCAGATCTGAGGGCTCCTAGACTCAGTTTAATAAGGATTTCTCTGTATTTTGTGAAAGTATCTTAGTACTCTCTATCTTCCCATGAGGGGCTAGAGTGTGCTGCTCCCATCACCTTTATGTGAAGCCTAGTCAAGTGGGTTGGAACAGATGTTAAGGATTTGGCCTAATCCAGGACAGCATTTGAATGCATTTTCTGCTTAAATTAACCTGCATAAAATGGGTCTGCATGACAGCTTGTTAAGCTAGCTCACCTCTTGTAAATCAGATCTATGATCTTCTTATGGCCTGGTCTCCTCCCAGTGAGATCCACCACATGGCCTTCGGGCATCAATGGACATGCTTCAAATGTCATAACTTTAAGGTCCAAGTTCATAATTGTTGGCAATGTTCATCGACCATAGAAGAAACACTTCCTCTTTGCCTGCTTCTCTGCACTTACATGCAGTAAAGGCAGTGAAGAGTTCAGTGGTTTGCTGGATTACATGGCTCTTTATGCAGTAAGTCAATAGGAACAGCTCTGCATTTCTAGGCATGTAGATGTGTTGGATTTCACCTGAGGTACAAGAGCAGCTACCAGGTGGTCTCTGTATGGCTTCTCTCATTTCTCTCTTGTGCTGCCAAGTCCTTGGTACCAAGGTTGCGCCAGCACTTGTGGTTATGTCTCCAGCATTCCAGAAGAGCAGCCCTGCAGAACAGGAGGAGCAGTACGAGATCTGGCAGCACTGCACTAACGTTGATCCACGGAGAGTTTGCTGCCTGGGCGACTGCACTTGTCTGTTTTTTTAATAGATATTTATACTTTCCATCACTTTATTTTCATAAGGAAAATATGAGCAGACTGCAACCTACTGAGAATTTCCAGCAGGGAGCAGCATTTATTCATTTGTGAAGCAGAAGAGACTCCAGCCTGAAAGGCTCAGGCACCCGAAGCTGAAATGCAGTCAGAAAAAATGTTTGCAGATGGGTGGGCAACCAGCAGTGTGAGGGAGGGCAGGTGACACAATTGGCACTAGGCCTCTCTAGCCTCTTCATCGGTGTGATGCTTCTGTGAACATGACATTCAGGACTGGAGAGGTTGCATGCTCAGAGGCAGTGCCAGCAGATGAGGTGGATCAAAACATTCCCATTTAGAGAGATATTTTCATCAAAAAGTTCACAGTGTTCTCCCTGCTTCAGAATTATTACTTCAGGTACAGGAAATCCAGATTAAGCTCTCGCTAATAATGTATTCATAATATTATCATGATCCTAATAATAGAGCATATTTTGCTCTTAGAAGGCTAATAGGGTTCTTCATCCATCTAGGCTACTATCTGTTTTGAGAGTTTTCAATTTTAAAAATATCTTCTAAGGATGTTTCTTACCATGAAATCTTAATTTTAAATCCGCAGTCTCAGAATGTCACAACTTTCAAATCAGCCTTCCACAGGGAGAGACAGACTGTGAACAAGTACAAAGGAGAATACTTTAGTATACTTGGAAACAGTAGTAAAACCCCTTTTCATTACATAAGTGAATCTCTATTAAAACAGTTTTATAAAACCCATGTACCTCACTGACAGCACTTGTGAGACTGTCACAATGCTTCCTATCTCTCCTTGTGCCAGTCAACCTCCCCCCAGCTCTGCACAGCCGCCTCCTGTTGCTGGCCCCTGAGAAGGGGTTGTGACCCAGTGGTGGACTCTCAGAATGGGTGAATCAGTCCATGCAGAGTTAGGTAACTACTATAGTCTACGTAGACATACCCAAATTGGCTTTAAACCCTCAGGCTAGATTACAAGAGCAATGAAGCTAAAAGGGCATGTGCTTGTGTGATCCTGGGGCTCTCAGTGTGCACTTAACAGGTAAAGCCTGTGCCACTGACACCTCAGGCTTTCATTCCCCAAGTTAAGAGAGAAGCAAGTTCCATCCTACCTCTAGCTAAAATGTTATATAACTTCCTAGTACATTGGCCTTCCCTGCACTCAGAAATGTGTATAGTCACAAATTAGATTAAACTGACTTTTACAGACACACTTTCCTCATATTTTTTCGCTCTTCATGTTGGGGGTAAAGGTTTGTTTTAGCGAGTTTGTTATGAACATTCAGTTGTCTTAAATATGTATTCCTACGTAGTCATTTGCCTAGATTTTCTAAGTATAAACTTACTTGGGTAAACTTAACTTTGCATGTCCTGGATTCATAAGGCTTGGTTCTCAGATAATAGCAGCATTCCTGTAATATTTTTTTACTCCTCAAATTACTGTATTCTTTTAGCATTAACTCCAGATTAATGTAGCTCTGTTTCCTGGCATCTCTTATATGTTTTTAAATAATTAAAACTGTATATATATTCTCTGTATCAGAAGCCCAAAGGCAGTACCAACAGTGTGTTTTCACTAGTTTGAAAACTGGTAGACTTAGTATTAAATTCCTTCCAAAATTCCAACTTTGAGGAGTAGATCTGTCGCTACAGAAGTCTCCATGAAGCATCAGCCAACACAACTCAAACGGCAGCAACTCTGCAACACTAGTATTATGCAGTGACCAATGTACCTTGGTAACTCTCCCTTAATTTGCAATGTGGAAACCAGGTACACATACCTGAATTAACTAAGAGGCTTGTGAACAATAAAGCTAGCATGTGGCTTGAAAGTGGGTAGGAACAAGGGGCACATCCATGACAAACAGGGGAATAATCATTCTGGGTGGTTGGAAAGTTCAGCCCAGTGCCTTGCTGCCATCAGTGACAGATGGAGATTTTGCAGATTTCTGGGGAAGAGCATAGGAGCAGCAGAAGGATCTAGTGTTAAACGCCCAAGCACTCTCATAGCCTCCAGCATCTTATAGCTTGGGAACTTTCTGAGGAAGACTCACTATCTTCATAGCTTCAGCAATTTTTTTCTTCAATAATGGACCCAGCTTCCCCTTGAACTCATGGGAACTGTGTTTTTAGTCTCCTGTGTCAAGTCCCACAACTCCCCCACACCCTGAGCAATGAGCTGCCTCTCTTCCTCTGTTTGAACCCATCACATGCTAGCTTCATCTGATACCTCCAATTATTGCACCAGGAAAGGAGACAAAATGTATCCACCTTCTCTACTTGATAGCTCTCCACCACCTGCTTCAGAGGTCTCATGGCTGCACTGAAAACACTTAGCTGTTCCTTCGTGGGAGTCACTCCTTGCAGTGAAGAGCCGCTAAGAGAAGGACAACCAAGGACACTGACTTCACTTAGGGCTACCAAAGCCAGTGGGGCCTTGACCATGACCAGCCCCCAAGGATCTGCCCCCTGTGCAAAGCAGAGTGAAGCCAACAACTCTCGAGGAACCCTTCAAGCCCTGCTGCCCGAGCTGCACAAACCCCCACATTTCTTTGTCTGCAGCATATGCTGCAGTGTGGTGTGGTAATTGCTGAACTCGATTTAAATGAACCACAGCCTAGCCACAGCAGCACGGAGCTCAGCAGAGGGTAATTTACTCTGCCTCTTAGCAGGGATCCTTAAAGAGTCATGACAAGTCCAAGTAATCTGTCAAAGAGCAGCCTGACAAGCAGCCTGATGAGCCAGCAGTCTCTGGATGCTAATCCCTTACAAACAGTAGACTCATTATATGCAAATTAACAGAAGTGGTGATTGGCCAACTGGTCCATCTAAAAGGAACTTTAACTACCCTGAAATCTATAAGTTAAAAAAATTAAGTGACCACAGTCTGCATCTTTGTTTAAAAACAAGCTAATTTCCTCAGACAGCCTGTGCACGGATCCTGTGAATGCTGCCAACATGGCAAGCTGGAAATAGTGCTCAGTGACTGAAATCCACAGGGAAAATAACAATAACAAATAGATGCAGACACTGAATTTCTTAAACATCCCTGGTTTTAATTAATTTTAATTCCCTACTCCATTACAGATTTATTTGCTGGATGTCAGAAAATACATCTGAATTCACGGAGCGAGTTATGTATTTGTGGAACAGATACATGGGTGTTTTTTATATATTACTGTTTTCTTACAGAGGAGTCAAAGTTGAACCTGAGGAGCACGGCAGCAGCTAGACACTGCCTGACAAACTGGAGCAGGTTCCCACCTTGATTCAAAGATAAACACAAGCTCTGTAGTCAACTGCTTACTGCTTTCTCCAGTTGATACTTGATTGTGGGAAGGTTATGAGTTTTCTGATGCCAGTGTGCAAAGCTGATCTTAATTAAAATATTCCATTGAAAATATTTCATAAGATAGGAATACAAGGCTGACGCCAGTCTGTCACAATTCACTAGACCGCTTGAAATCTGGAATGGGCCTGGCAGGTCAAGAGCTGCCTTCTCTGTACTGCGGCCAAATGGAGTCCTGGACAGAAGGTTTGGCTTCTAGATGTTTTTTTTTTTCTATTTTTTAGTATTTTTTTTAAAAGCACACCATGTCAAATGTGTTTATGGTGCTTTTAGGTAGCTAAGAAGCCTGTAGGGTCTTTATGACCCTGTTTTGCTCATGGTAACAACATGTAGGCTAAGTAAATATTAACTTCCGTAGATGGGGCAATAGATACAGCATTTTTAAAAATTAGGCTTATAGGGATGGATCTAGTAACCCAAATATACATATCCATTTACTGAAAATCTCAGCCAAAGTTTGATAGAAGTTGACTCCCTGAATCACCTCTCCCCTTTATAGCTCAAAATGCCATTCTCACTTTCAGCTTCAGTTCAAAGAGACAATCAATCTGACACACTGAAGCCCACTAAACCACAGCTCATTTCCTATGCAAGTTAATGGATAAAGCCCCAGGAGCTGAAGTTCGTGTGATGCTGTGGCTGTTGCAGTTATAGCGTGCATCAGGAGTGATATGGAGCAGTTATCCAGCTGCTCCTTTTACTCCTCTGTCCTACATCAGATGTCTTCATAATCTGTACCTTTTTATAATATGTCAACAATTTAAACAACAACAACAAAAATCACATCCCTCTTGCCTGTGAAAAAATCTACAGAAGTAGCAGGCTCAAGGCATCCACACCAGATGTACGCATTGGTACATACGGGGTTCACCTGTGTTCCTGTTCTGTTCCCATTTTTCAGTTTTTTTTATAAGAAAGTGCTCAGCACACAGGACATCAAGGACCAGTGCTGTTACATCAGTGATGATCATACCATACAGCACACAGAACACTTTGCAGGCTTTTCCTAATTAAGACTAATACTAAACAGCTCTTTCAGCTGTACACATAGGATAGGGAATGTGACTCAGCCTACATAAAAAAATACTTTGCACTTACATTGTGCTCTCCTTCCAAGGATTTTAGTGTGCTTTCCAAAAGAACTTATTTAGCCTCATAATATCCCTGGGTGCTTATTGAAGGAACAATTTCCCCACACTTCCTGATGGAAACATTGGCAAAGAGGTCATAGGCCCAATTTTCAGATGTTTTCAGTGCAGAAACATGCATGCACAATGCAGGCATATCGCTGAAAATAATTATTAATTTCACTAACTACATGTGCAGATGACCATCCAAACACATGTATGGTCACTTTAATCCACATCCAGCTGTTGTTTGGCCAAAATATACATGAAAAAAAGTATGTATATTTGTAATCCCTAAACTGCTGAACTTCAGGCTTTAAGGTCATGAAGGAAATCTGCAGGTTTATTTGGTGCAGCCTTGCAGGTAGCATCAGTGACCCTGTGTAGAGGAATTTCTTGAACAACAGGGCCACAAGATATTGTGGGTTCTCACGGACAATCCTGGCTTGTTGAAAAAC
>JANZLQ010000029.1:34014861-34032236 GCA_026212715.1 Elanus axillaris | reverse complement strand
CCAAAAAAAACCCCAACCCCCAATATTCTTGCAGTGTTCACTGTGTCTTTTATCCTAGATGACAAATTTTGTGTGGTTTTCTGCTCTGTCTCCCTATTGCAAACATGTAAAGATATGCAGTCCCCTACATTTTTTATTGAGGAGAGCACCTATAAATAAATCTAATCCAAAGGCTTTCTATATATGCTTTCTATCTTCATCCTCACATTAGGTGGATCTAAGATGACACAGCTCCACACCTCTGAGAAGACACAGATGCCTCACAGGATCAATGGCTGGGCTTTGCCACACTGCCATTTGTTTTTCCTGATTTACCTGGCATCTGACCTACAATGCTCACTTCTTTAGAGTAAGACTGTGTAAACATGCAGGCTCCTTCTCTAAAGGTGAATACAAGTAGTGGAGAATCAGCAGAGTAATTTTGTGGGGCTTAGTTGTTCAGAAAATACGAGGTAGCCTTTCATTTTTGTTAGTTATATTCCAGGTAGCAATTACACAACTAAAATAATATCATTACACTATGTATAAGTCCTTTTCATGATACAGAGTGTTGTTTCTTAAGCAAAGCACATCTGTAGACACAGTTTCATCAGAAGAAAAAGAAATACTTGATACTGGAAGTTCCTGGCATATAACTTATTTATGCTTTTACTGAAAGGGACAGGACTTCTGCCACTGATTTTAAGGGAAGTAGTCTCAGGTCCTCAGCTACAACAGCAGTTTTAATGTCTGCTAACATGACTTTTTTTTTTAACAGAAGTGCATCTGTTTTCATGTCAGATTATGTACACCAAGTTAATAAGGCTTATTTGGAATGCATAGCCAGTTGGATGTGATATTGTTGAAATAAACAAGTGTTCCAGTAGTTGAACTAGGCATCTGAAGTGATAAAATCAAAGCTCACTTGTCAACTGGAACCCGTTTCAAAGAAGGTAGTCTCATAAATCACTACCCTGCTGCCTGTCTTTCTCTGGCCCTGGCTTTACAATCATATTAAAATCTGAGGGGGGGGAAATAATTATGTCCCGTGTCTATAAATTATTCTTTAAGATATCCCTCCTGTTTTAACTATTAATCTAACTTAACACGCCTGCTATTATGCCCATCAGCTCTGTTCAAGTGCTTTCCTTTCTATACCATCTGCCCATAGAGTAACTACTCAGAGAAGACACCTAGCAACACTTCAAAATTTACAGACATAGATCAAAACTATTGGGTATGACCTGGCCAGCAGATATATGACTAATACTAAAAGACTGCTCACCTAAATGAAGGTACTCATATTGGCAATGTTTTTTCAAGGGTTGCAGGTTGAGCATCAGGACCTACTGAATATTCATTTGATGTGACAATTTTAGTATTTTCTCTTCACCACTTGTAAGTGAAGAATCTTTTCTATATATTAAAATGCACTGTTGGCTTTTGGCTTTGATATTTGAGGAAAAATAGGGATGTTAACAGATTTAATAGAACAACTATAAGACTGAAGTGTTTTTCAGGGGAACTCACCCATGGATATTCCTTCATTTCAGCAGTGTTAATTCAATTAGTCTGAAACTAATTCAAATAGAGCATTATTGTCCACAATGGTGGAAGTTCTAGGATCTTCCTTTGAAAGCATTTTTATCCCCATGAAAACTGAATGCCAAAGGCTAACAAGTTTTCCTGAAGCAGTTTACAGAGCCTGATCCAATTCCCACTGAAGCTAACAGAGCCATTTCAATTACTCCTCCAGTAAGAAAAATTTATTATGACAGTGTCTTACTCTTCATTGACCCCTGTTCAATTTATCTTCAGCAATAATCCCCCCCACTCCCAGTCTCTGTGTTAAACTACTACTGAACCAATTTCCCTCTCTTCACCTATTCTTATCTATTTCATGATTTCTTCACCTTCCAACCACTTCATATTGGCCTTTGCTGGATCCCATTGATTGATTTCAGCTCAGCTTGCCAAGATGTAATTCTGAAGTTGATTGGATTTTCAGTCCTCCCAGATCTCCTTCACCCACAATTTGAAGTCTGCTATTGTCAGCAAGGCAAATATTGGGGCTTCAAGTTGCTGGCAAATTAAGTAGAAAAATGTATGTGGTCTGGGATTACTGGAACATTGGGAACTTTTTTTCTCACATCTTTGCTTTATGGATGGCAGGAATATGTAAGAAGAAACTCAGAGCCACTTTGTCATTCACACCTTTGGCAGTTCATTCTTTTAGAAAAGCAGCTGCTACTGCCAAACTTTTTTATTGCTGGTGAGTATCATTAAGAGAATTACTGGAGGTGCAGGATGTAGGGGAAGAATAGGTACTGTATTTCTTGACTGACAAATGGTATCATTCTATTTGCAGTTAACTAAGGACTACTAAAGAAAATACTTTGGCATGATGATTTAGTAATCACTGAAACACCCCATTGAATTAGGTGTCACAAATGACACTGAGCATTAACTCAGCTATAAATTGGAGGGAGTTTTAATGGCTAGAAGCCTATTATGACCAGTATTAACAATGAATTTTAGATTCTCAAAGTCCTGGGCAAACAAATGATAGTCTTAGAGTTGACTTGCCCATAAATCTGTTTCCATATAGTTTCATGGATAACACGATAAGTGATCTCCTGTGCACAAGTATTTTGCTCACTTTGAGAACACTGTAGGTTCACACCCTTAATTAAGGTGTTCCAGCTGAAGACATTTATAGAGGCCACAGTGACAGGTCTAACAGTGCTGCCGGTCTCTGTGCAGTGGTGTAAGAACAGCTGTTGGGAGTCAAACAAAAGATCTGGTGGCCAAACTCTGTCAACAGCCAGTTACAGAGGCCAAGAGAAGAGTCCAAGGGCAGGTCAAGCATATAGTGATGATTCCCTAGCCTCCCCTTCCAGCCTACAGCGGTCTGCAGATCAGCAAGCTCCTTTCCAGAAGAGGGATCTATGTATTCAATAGCCCTTGAGGGATTTCTTTCCTTTTCTTTTCCCACAAATTTGGCCACTCACGTTAGAAGCTATGTAAACATTTTGGCATCAACCACTGACCATACAACTGTGTGTTCCACAGCTTCACTAGGAAGAGATGAAAAAAATCTCATCTTCTCTTTAATCAAAACTATCACTCAGTCATTTAATTTGATGCTCTCTACTTCTAATGTAGAGAGACAGTGAATAGCCAATTCCTACTTACATTATTCATTGTTTTATAGACATATATCCTATATACATTCATTTATCTCTTTTACAAAATGAAGAGTCCTAGACCATTTGTTCCTGATGTTAAAGCTCTTCTGCACATTTGATCATCTTTGCTGTGCTCCTCTGAATCTTTATTTTTATTATCACATCCTCTTGAGGTGGGGCATCTCAACTGTGTGAATTCCTCTGTAGATGTACCATGCACCTACACTGTAGAAAAATGATGATTTTTCTTGTTCTTCATTTCCTGATATTTCATTTTGTTTTGACAGCACTCAGGCCATGGGTCTCTTGCTTTTAGTTGGAGCCTTGCTATTCTTACATACATCCACAGTGAAAGATAATGCATTATACATAATTTTATTTATTTTGACTAGTTGTCATTAAAATAACAGTGAGAATAAGGTTTCAGTTCCTACTGACAGCCTGAGTTTGCTCTCTGACTTCCCTGTTGTCTCCAAGTCAAATGACCTAAAATACCCTTTATTAATTCTCATTTTAACCTAAGGTAGCCAAGAGTTTGCCACTCCAGATAAAGAATGTGTGCTTCTCACCATATGTCTTCCACCGAGCTCAAACATTTTTGTTTTCTCCCTTCAAAAGCTCATAATAACAATAGGACTTTTTTAAAATAAAGCATTTTAAATTGACAGTTGAAATCATCCATTGGGGGCATAAAGATATTAAAATAACAAGCAGTAGGCACACCTAATTATTCTTGTTATTTTGTGCTTCACAATGTAAAATGTGTTCTACATCCACAAGATTTTTGGTAGGAGGAACTTTTTTTCCAGCAGTGTTTGGCTGGTAGAAACTCTACCATAGGCTATGTTAATCTATTCAGTCTTTGAATAAATTATTCAAACTATTTCAAGGCAGGATTAAATTATAGCAAAGTAAGCATTTTTATGTATTCTTGCACACTTACACTCTGAGAGGCCTTTTGTTTCAGCTAAACCATATTCATATCTCAGATCAAGAACAAACACAAATTCTATGGATCAAAGAGCGTGAGTATAATGCCACCTGAATAAGATGTGTTGCTAAACAAATGAAAACAACATCTGACAACAGCTGTGGATTTTGAATGATGCTCAGGTGAGCCCCAGTAGAGTTCAAACGTGGATATTCTATGTAGGTTAAAACCACACAGCCTACTTGCCTCACTGTGTTTCTCACCAGCCTAAGCATGAGAAGGGACTGAGGGAAAAAAGTGTTGATGCAAAGCAGTGAAACTTTGAAGCTGACGATGAATTTTACAATAGAACCATCTGGTCCTCTGGGTAAGGAAAGAATGTAATCATTCTGCTTCTGTCCCACTCACAGAGAAATGGAGGCTTTGGTTTAAAAATAACTGATGACAGGTGGAAAGGTGAGGAGATGCTTAACCATCAGCTTTTCTTGATTCCCTCTGAAAGGGGAGTTTCTGTATTCAGGCTACAACATTTCTAAGTTCAGTTTCATTAGTGAGATGTGTTTCCATTTTCAGCTAGTGGTGTCAAGCTCCCAAAGGATATAGGCCATCCAGGCATGGCACAGGCCCACCTCATATAGAATACTTCACCTTTGTCATTCACAAAGGACTTACCCAGTGCTCTGAATTTGGAAGATGTTCATGTCAATTTGAAATTAATACTTCCTTCTGGCAACAAATATTCAAGTTTTCTTTCAAATATTGAAGCATTATAAATACCATTGGTGAAGATAGGACATAAAAGGAGAACAACCCTTTTAAAAAGATAATTAAAATTAAATATTTGAATGTAAGGCCAAAGTCACACTACTGGAAGTACAATTTCCTTGTCTGTTACTAGGCAGCTCTGAGCAGCTATCAGTCTTGATGGCAGCCATCTGCACTGGTCAGCCAAATGGCCACTGATTTTTCAATGGAAGCAAAAGCCAACATCTCTCCAGTGCTGGCTGTTGCCTGGGGGATCTCCTCTTGCTCAGACTTGGCACTGGTTCTCTGTTCCTCTACTGCAAGAATTACAAGAGTGAAATAGAGTGGAAAACATCAGATCACCAAGGTCATGTGATGACTGAGGCTATTAGAGCAATTACATGAACAGTTACTGAGTTTTATCTGTTTTTCTTGGTAAAATAAAATTTTAAGCAGGCTCATCTATCTCACCACACCTGATTACTCTGGAGATCAAACTTGCAGAAAACATTTAGAATGGTAACAGCATGAAAACTGCACATACGGGCATCAGATTACTTGTAAAAACATTTTGCCTAGCCTATGCAAGAGAAGACTGCAAAAACCCTGCAGTAAGGGTAAGATTTGCTTGACCTAAGAAAATCTATCAAATTATTAGGAATTTAGTTTAAGCCAACTCTCCAGGCGTATTCCGTAACCAAGGAAAAGAGCCAGATCCCTCCAATAAGAGATCATTCTCTCATAAAATAAGGCTCTAAAATAGGTGAGAAGAATCACTCTCTGCATATTTCTCTCTCTCTCTCTCTCCATTGCCCATAGAGCAACCACAGATGTTTAGCTCAGACACAACACCTAACGTTTTGGTGGCTGAAATTATCCCACTCCCAGTGACTGAGCAATGGCACTTAGCATTTCATGTCGATTCATGTCAAGTGATTCACACTGGAAGACAACTGGAATTATATCAAATGAGCTCTGCAGTAACTGAACCCACCCTGAAAAGGACCCAGGCTTCATATCACGCAGGTCTAGGAGTGCTTTGCTTACAGCAAACCTCTTGCAGTCAGGAAAGCCAAGCTCATATGGGGCTGTATTAGCAAAAGCATAGCCAGCAGGTTGAGGGAAGTGTTTATTCCCTTTGGTTCCAGAGGGGAAGCTCTTCTGAAGTGCTGTGTCCTGCTCTGGACTCCTCTGTACAAGCAACGCCAACAAACTGGAGGAAGTCCAGCAGAGGGCTATGAAGGTGATTAAGGGGCTAGAGCAAGGAGGGACGTACAAGAAGAGGCTGAGGGAATTGGGATTTTTCAGTCTTGGGAAGGCTAAGAGAAGACCTTATTTCTGTTTACAACAACCTAATGAAAGGATATAGAGAAGTTGAGCCAGACTCTTCTCAGTGGTGCTCAATGGAAGAATGACACACAAGGGACATAAATAACAGCAAGGGAAACATAAAATAGTTATAAGGAAAAAATCTCCATAATGAGAGTGGTCAAGCACTGGAACGGGTTGTCTAGAGAGACTGAGGAGTATCCATCCTTGGAGATACTAAAAATTCAACTGAGCCAGGCTCTGAGCAACCTGACCTAATTTGGCTCTGCTTTGAGTGGAATGTTGTGCTAGATGATCTCCAGACATCCCATCTAATCTAAATCATTCTATGACTCTATGTGATGGTTGTCCAAAAAAAAAAAGTAGAAGAAAAAAATAATTTTATTTTTTTTAAAGAATAGTATGGAATGCGATACTGAAAAGATTGGGTGACATACAAATCCACGATAGTGATTTGGGTTTGGTCATGTGTGTAGGATTGATCTCACCTACCTTTAGCTGTCCAAAATGTCAGTGTGCAGTCTCATAATGGAGACCACACTTCCCTCTGTAATTAAAAGACAGACAGATGGAGAGACCTTGAAGATGGGAATTGTCTGAGCTATTTCAAACACTCATCTTACAATGCAGTGAGATTCTCCCTGGATGTCAGCCTTCCTATCAAGACATCGTAGATGACTATTTTGGACTAGACACTACCTTTTAGTAGTTACTGGGGAGGATAAAACCGATTCTTGTGTCAAACAACAGAAATACAAATATATTCAAAGAAATATAGAAATGATTGACAAGAGTTATTAAGAGGAAAAGTAATTTTAAGAGAGAGAAGAGCCAAAGTAATGAACACAAAGGGACACAAATATTCCAGGTCCTTTCACATCCTACAATGGACTTTCAACAAAATCAAAGATCAAGATTCAAACTGTTAAGAGATATGTCATCTTCCCACAGTGCATAACACAGTGGAATTCACTGCCAGCAGGCACCATCAAGACAAAGAGGAAACATAAATTAAATATGAACAACATCTTTTCTTTCTGAGATTATATGTTCTTAAAATAATCCCAAACAAAATTACTTTGGCAATGCTGAAGTTAAGATAAAAAAAGCAACCAATCAAATATGTAATAATATAATAAACTATCCCAAGTTACTTTACCAGACAGCAGCACAAAATAATCAGTTTAAGATAATGTGCTTTGGCTAATAAATAAAACTAGAAGAGAACCCAGACTAGGTGCAGGAACATACACTCAGCCTCTTCTCAACAGCCATATCGAATAAACAGCAGACTGGCAGTTACATTAAATTAAAAACAAAAAGCAAAACCTCAGCCATCACACTACAAGTGGCTTATTGATATGAGCTAGGAAATTTCTTCCATATTGTCCCATATATGGTCAGCTCCCCAACCTATCTGCTACTGACCACTCTGTTGTTAAATCTAAATACTAAATTAAATGGACTAAAATTTAAAGGTGTAATCTAGTATAGAAATTGTTATGTTTCTGTGTCTAAATTAATTTAAAAAACCCTCAGTATTTTGATCTCTCCCTTTTAACTAAAAATATTTTTCAGTCTTACCCCTTTCCAATTTTTTAAAAAGATCTTTTTCATATATACTTTGTATTTTCTAAATTGTATAGACAGTTCAAATCAGTTAGGCCATTATAATAAAATAATCCTTCCACCATACAAAAATCTACACCAATTCTTGAGTCTAGTTAATGTTGTCCTTGAGAAGGGGTGGTCAACATGGACCTACTCTAGTTTACCAGATTTTACTGCCCAGTGATCTGATTCCCGTTCCCAGCCTCAGACATAGGGCCCAGAGCAGCTCATGCTTCACTCTCTGCTGTCTTCTTTTAACAGATGTGGGGGTTTCTCCTCTGTCATATGGCTTCTCTTCTGTCAAAAGTACATTCAAATGAAATTAAATTAATAGAGTTAGGTACAAGAATAGAGTTCTCTGACCTGAAAACGAGTGGGGGAGTACTGATTTTTTTCACTGATACAGCAGATGCAAATCCTCCATGAGGTGAGACATGTGAGCAGCCTTCAGCTGCATGGGACACACATTCTCCACATGGCTGAAAATACTCATACCATGGGGGAGGACACCTGGATATTGTTTGTGTGAGCAGTACCTGTCCTGTTGCAAAGTGGCTCATTTAAATACCTCAGGCTGGAAATAATTCATTATAAATTTGTGAAAACTCTTTTAGGATTAAAATATTCACCATTAATATGATCTTAATACCTGCTTGCACTCTGCTCACTTCAGCTTCCTGGTGCTGGGTCTATTAAAGCTCTCCATTTGCTATCAACAGTGTCTAACAGGATTCTTTACAAAAAAAATCATTTGATTGCCTCTAAACTTTCTTTTTTAGTACATTAATTATATGCAGCTCTTTTAGGGATCCAATTTTAATTTAGTGGGTTTTAACCCAGGGTCCTCTTGCAGTTCTTCACACTGTTTCCAGTTTTTCAATGCCCTTTCTGAACTGTGGATGCTGAAACAGTGCACACTGTATCTGTATTGGTATTGACGAGCCTGTCATTATATTGGTATCTGTATTGACGAGCCTGTCATTATATTTTCTCTCCCCTGTCCAGCTGAGGAGGGGGAGTGATAGAGCAGCTTTGGTGGGCACCTGGCATCCAGCCAGGGTCAACCCACCACGTCACATAAGTAGCAGTCTGCATATCCTACACAGTCTGTAGAGAATGTTGGGCGACTCTACAGGTGAGTGGGATGGCTATGGTATGAAGACTGCTCATATGTGAACAAAACAAGGTGCAACTCAGACTTCTGCATCACTTATTTCTGCTTGATTTTTGTCTATTTACTGCCAAGCTCTCCTAGGCACTTGGTACGAAGTTCAGCATTGCTCAGTATCACATCATTGTGCTTTGGAACCTTTCATTGCAAGAAATTATTTCAAAGTTAGAAAAATCAAAGCAATGTAAAATTTCAATAATAACAATCTGCTGGATAAATTAAACTTAAGGGGGTGGATGAAAAATTTACTCGTCACTTTTTAATACAAACCATGTGACAAACCCTTCTTGGATATAAGATTATTCTTATCATTCTTTTTATGTCTAGGTAGCACTGATAATTGGGACAGCCTTCTCACTCATTGCAGACCTGAAGACCCTCTGTAACTTATTCTTTGTAGTCTGTTATGTCCTCCTGTCTTGTGGCAAAATTTGAAAGGCAGCAATGAGCAAGAAATAAACTATGGCTGGGATAATACCTAGTCTGACATGATATTTATGAAAGTGTAAATTTTATTTTAATAAAAATGGTAGTAAATCAAATCTGGTGCCTGCTAGACATCAGAGAGGATATGAGAGTTACTTATAAAGAACCCATATATTCCCTAATTCTAACAGCTGCTGCAGTTCTCACAATAGGTTGACTGCTCTGGATATTTTTAAGGACATTGAGGTTTGTGGGGTTTTTTAAGTCTGTCACGCATGTCACAGGAATTTTGCAAAGCCAAATTGGCAGGCTGGAATACTGCTGAATATATTTTATATATATTTTCTGAATATATTTTATCAGGTATATAATTCCTAAATCCATGCACTACTTTTTCTCTTCCTCAGCCAACAGGTATGTCAAAAATATGTATTTCACAACTTATTTTGACTAAGCTTCCCTATTCTGTGAAAACTTAAAGATTATCCCCAGGCAACAGTCACTTTTTGATTCAGTTTTTTAATGTCTTGCACCAATGCAGGTACTCGGATGTTGCTGATCCCCACTGTTGACAAAGCTGTACAAGAATATCCACCACATTCGTCATATTTGTCAACATTTAACCATTTCAAGTAGTATTGTTTGCCTGAGGTTTCTAAAATATTGATTCAAAATTATTAAAAATAAACTGAAAAAAAAAATTTAAAAAATCCACAAAACTTCCTGTATTTGACTTGCCATCTAATTTACTTAAAGGTTTCCAATAACAAAATCTGATATTTCAAATATTGAAAATTTGGGTGGATCTTTACTAATATTTGAAAAAAACCAGAAATATAAAAAATAACTTTGTGTAGTGATAATTGACAATGGATCACCAGGACTATTTGCAACCCAGAAAATGACAGGTATGACTTCAGGATGTATAGTACCTAAATGGAACAGAAAAACATTAATGTCATCATACCCATGTGAGACCTTAGCCGAAGCAATCAGATGTGTTCTACCCTCCCTGTTCAGAAAAGGTCAGTCCAAGCTGTAGCAGACAGTAAGTGGACCTAGGACACATGGCTTAGCGAGGAAAATGGCCTATCTACCTTCCAAGAAAAAAATACAAATTTTATTTAGCAGAATAAATGAAAAAACAATATGGCTTATTTATAAGGATATGACTGGTGTCTAGAAGTTCTTTAAGAGAGGAAAGAACAGGCAAGGAAAAAAATTTAAGATACCAGGCAGCACTCACATTAAAACTAGAAAAGTAATGTGGCCGTGGCCATGAATACATTCTGAAGAAAATTAGAAGAAGGTTTTTGTTCATCAGAAGAAAAAAATTCTGACTCAGTTCCTATTAGGAAGCCTTGGAACAAAACCTACCTGCTTTAAAGTTGCAGATTCAGTAGTCCGGAATACATACTGTCTTTGACATTAAAGAATTGTGCAAAACGTTCCAAGGATGTACAGTCTTCTGTAGTCCTATAAAATTGTTCGTACTCAGAAAACTGCATTGCTTCTGCAGTATATTGAAAACTTTTTTCAACTATTTCTCAACTGCTTCAACTAAAGTTTTCAACTATTTCTTACTGCTTTTGCTACAGAAGATGGCACTTAATTGGAAAAATATGGTACCTAAATAGGACTACCATGACAGTAGAGTCAATCATGAAGAAAATCAGATTACTGTGATCATCTGTGCTGCCATCATTCACCCAGTGTACTGGGAAAACTCACATCTCTAAGTCTTTGGCTTGGGACTCTTCACACACAAATTTATTTGCCTGTAGGGGAAAATTCTCATGGACTTTGCATCACTGCAGAAGAGATTATAATTAGGTATGATTGCAGTTTCAGAGAGCAACTACTCAAAAATCAGTCAGAAAGATACCGATACTATTATTAATAATTCTTGCACATGAATGTATTGAAACTATTGTTCTGCAATTCCATAGTGTAACATGAGCATCACTGAACAAAATATTATAAAATACCTTATGACAGTTACATTCTTAATGTGGAAAAGTGAGAAACCATCACTGGGGAATTAATACAGTTCTTCTGGAAAAGGCCAGTTTTTCAAATTATGTGCAGGTAGATCCATTAGGTGCAATTAAAAGGCCTAGCCAGTTTGACTAGGATCCCTGGGCACTAGTACAAACATGTTCAACTCTACCTGGGAAAACATCCTAGGCAGTCCCATGCCTGACTGATGTGTCTGCGAATGCAGGTGTCACAAGCTGCAGATGCCACAGCAGTTTCTCACCTGGGATGGGGAAGCACCTTGAGCAGGCAGCTCTGGACCCATGAGACCAAAAGGTAAAAGAAGATTCCCAAAAGATAATAAAATTATGTTTAGCAAGCAGAGCAAAAACACTGAAATCTCCTTCCATGACTATGTGAGAAATGATACAAAACTCTTGATAGGGCTGGGGCAAAGTAATGTCTGTAGGTAGAGAAAATGCTCTTTCTGGGCCATAAGATATATCTGGACAAAATGGAGAGGCTTCATCAGATCTGAAACAGAAGAGCAAACTTCAAGTTCAGTATTGGCTGAGGACCTGACAGGACAAGCAGACTCATGTCCACTAATAGTAAGACTTCAGAAACAAAGCACATGCACATAGTCATATTTCTGGCACACAAACAAAGGGACCAGCCTTTCAACAGCAGTTTCTAGTGGAGGCTGAGCCGTTGGGGAATATGGTTTTAAATCATTTATTTAAGCAAGACAAGAGTCTGATCTCGTTCGACTGGTGAAAATCTAAAGTAATTCCCAAACTTTCTGGACTGGGATTCAAAAACCTGAATATAAAAAAAAAAAAAAAAAGATATCTCCTTTTTCAATAATATTGACATAAGAATTCTGTTTGATCTTTGTGGGTATATGCTTCAAATGTTGTTTCCTTTTTTTTTAAATAGGAAGCTTTTTAATTTTTTCTGTTTTTTAAAGGCCTGTCTTTATCACTTTTTCACTTTTGCTGTCTCACTCTTCCAAGTTATTTGGAGTTTTTATTTTCTGGTTCCACCCTTGTCAATAGGTTTATAACAAAGTTGGCTGTATATGAACATCAAAGCATTCATCCTTAATCTAGCACAATAATCAGATGTGAAAAACAATGTAAGAAAAAAACAAATATAAAGGTTTCTTAAAAAGCGGGGTGGGTGGGAAAGATGGTGACCAATGTTTCAGTTTGAAGTAGGACACAGACTGGCAGCTGCCTTTGCACTAGGGAATACCAGTTACATAAAGCACAAGTTCTTTCAGAACCTCTGAAGATGTCACAAGCAATTCCCCAGGCCTCCCTCCACCACCCCGTAGCCACACCAGCCACCTCCTCCCAGACCTCCCCTAAAAGCCCTGAGCCTGTAAACTTTGTGCCTGGAAGCGATTGCATTGACCTCACTGAAATTGTCCACAGGCACGTCTGTGGGTACTCTGCAAGTTGTACCTGCGAAGTGGGACGCAAGCCCCATTTGCGGCAAGCTCTTTGCCGGCCGAAGACAGATGAAACGCAGGTAATGCAGAGGAGCTGGGGAGCAGGGTCTGCTGCCAGGCCATGGGCCCCGAGGCAAGGCAGTGGCTCCCCGGCACTGACCCGCAGCACCAACCAGCAACAGGCTCTGCCGCTCCACTCCACCGTGTTGCACTCCTCCCCGGCCTATCTGCCCAGCCCCAAAAGCGGGGGCCAGTCTGTAGGCACCGCGTCAGCTCAGCAGGCTGTGGTCCCACTTGTAACGCTGGCGAGCTGCTTGAAAATGAGACAGCCGTCTCTTCAAACTCGTCCTCAATTTCTCATGAATGATTGATTGTTTTTAAACTAGTGCATTGTGTATTTTGGGAAAGAATTTATGATTTACCAAAAAATTTCCTGCTGAAATAAAGCCAAATGGAAACTGGTCTGGGCCAAGTTGCTCAATGTTCATGAACAAGAACATGTTTTTCTTTTTCTTCCTTTCTTGTTTTATGCATGTTTCTGGACTCATTTCATCAGCTGTCAGTAGCTAAATACCATTTCAGAAAAGGGTTTGTTATTGTAATTTCCTCAATTATTCTGTTTGTTTCTGCTATGGTCTTGTGAAACAAAATCAGTCAGCTAAAGGACTAATAAAATATTTACCCCTGCTGCTCCTTGCAAAGGGCCTAAGCCTTCAAGGTGCTGTATTTCCTGAGCCAGTTTGCACCTTGAAGACCGTGACCTTAAATGTGGGCTTTTTTCTGTGTGCTGCATTACTGCTTTCCAAGGGACATCACTGACTTCAGTTCACAGAAAGCTCATGTCCCCAGATCATACCCAATGGCACAGCAGTGCATGATAACCAGGAAAGGAAACCTATGGGAAATAACATAGAAAGTAAGAGCCCTTTTTTGTCATATCAGCAAAAAAGAAAAACAGAACAGATCTGGTAAGTGGTGAAAGCAATCCAGCTTAAATATATAGCTAGATAATGGATTAGCTTAGGCAAATGTAGGTGCTCATCTAATAGCATGTGTCTTTTGAAATGTTAAATTAAATGTACATTAAAATATTTGGACATTTCTGGTTTTAAAGCTATATTCTTTATAGGAGAGAAAAGCAATTATTTTCCCCATAAGGGCTAAGCAGAGCAGAACCCAGCCTCTAGCAAATGAGATGTGCTGGGCACGTAGGGCCTACTCTGACACCACGGAGGTCCATGGAAGGCTCTCACTGGACCTCACAGGGCTTTGGATGAGAAACCTGGCAATAAATGATGGTGGAACATGACAACACGCAGTGACATCAGGCAGCCCTGGTGCTCCCTCTCCACTTCTCCCAAAGCGAGACAAACACAGTGTGTGACAAAGGCACAGAACAAGGCAGCCAAAAAATCATGAGCCTCAGATGTTTAGTGTGACCTCTGCTTCTGGCTCAAGCAATTCTTACACTGAATTCAGTTGCCTTTCCTGCAAGACACCCAACAGCAGATAACCTCAATTTATCGGTTCCCATTTCCAATACCGTTTATCTTAAATACAAGCAGAGATTATTTGGTGCACAATGGAAATGCAACTATTTAAAAGTCAAAACTAAGCAAAATCTAGTTACAGCTTTGTAATTGCCCTGTGAATCATGAATAACTAGGCCAATGCTTCCAGTGTCAGACATTCAACATCATGAATCAAGTCTTGAAAACAAGCATTTGGCTTTAAGAACTCAGATTTTTAAAAATAATGAAAGCTGGAATTTTAAAAAATTAATTTATCTGCATTTTGGCATTCGTACCTCTGCAGTCATTAGAACCAGAAATTCACATCTTTAAAATGCTGCTGAGAGTCTCCCTTGTTCACTTGACACCAGGGGATGGGGCTTTAAAGGAGCAACTAACAATTCTGAATCCAGAAATAAATTTCCAAGATTGGTTTTTGTTTTCACTACTCCACGCAGGCAGGTTAAACAGGTATCAAGCATAGATTCTCATAAAAGAAACCAGTTTCACTGAAACAGCTCAGCATTTTGGTGTTTCAGCATATGCATTTCACATACATAATCTTGCTGTTACCCAGAGATGGGATAATGAGGTGTCTGTTGAAATCATCAGGAACCTTTCACTGTGTCTCAGGGCTTTGCATCATTCATACCTTCTGCTTGAATGTAACGTTTAAAAATTAATAAAAAACAATAAATAAATTTTGCACTTTACTGCAAAAATAGGGAACAGCAGAATTTCCAGAACATTTGTAAATCAACACCTATCCACTCTGCGTGATGCAGCCCTCCCTTGTTTCCTTTGTAGATGGTAAATTCACTGAGGCAGGCAAGGCTGTCTGTGCCTTTATGTTTGTACAGTGTCCAGCACAGAGGAGATGTGATGGGGCTGTGTTTGGTCCACTACTTTCAATTTGCTCTCACCTCTGTACTTCAAGGCTGCAGCAGGCAATGAAAGCAAAAGTGCCAAAATACTGCAAGTGCACGTAGTCTCACTTCATTTCTAGCCTACCTGGAAGCAGGGGTACCAGGGACTTTGTGAACTCTTATAAGACTTCCAACAGCCCTAAACCATCCAGATTAGATAAGCTGGAGATAAACATCCGAACACTGTGATGTTTATCTACATGAAATCAAACCTTTTGAAGTTCTTCTATCCCTTTCTCTAACTACTATTATCTGTTGCTTTGAGATCCTGCATCCATCCCTATCAAAGTTATGTAAGCTCCCTGTGATGCTTGTAAACAGTCCCTCTATCATTTGTAAAAATGCAGCCTCTTATTAAAGGCATTTATGACTTCAGCACTTGATGCATACAGTATTTTATTGGCTTTTTCTCAGAAATACACATTTATTTTATCTTGTGATTCTTAAAATAACTATTGCAAATAAATAAGGAAAAAATGCGTGTACCACAGAGAAAAAAAAAGATACCATACAAAAGCTTTAGCTATGCCAAGATTGCTTAATTCTGATTAGCAATGACCATTAAGCAATCATTTATGGATTTACTGTGAGTGTTCATAGATACTAATGGGTTTTAGAATTCCTTGGGAATCCTCAAAGGTCAAAGGAAGAAAATGAACTATGAAGTGATAAAAAATGTATTAGGTGACTAATGGACAGGTTGTATATAGAATGGTTCCAGCAGAAAACGTTGAATTTTACCGCTCAGATTTAAGCAAAAGTAAATCTTGGGAGCAGTGGCCCTTCCCCACTGAAGTAAATAATGAAGAGAAAATTAAAATGCTTCATGGGGAGGCATTACATGGTGTGCTTTTCCCTGTCACTAAGAATACATAGCATATGGCAAGGTCACTGATATAAAGCTAAAACTTATTAGATTTTTCTTTAGAGAGGTAGCGTCCTGCTCTTTATTTGGCTTCAGGTTTTTAACCACACATTTACATTTTTTAATATTTTTGCACTATTGTATTCTATGCAACTCAAGACTCAAAGCTCTTCCCAATTTAATGAATTTATCTTTATACCACTTAGATTAACAGTTTGGACTCCACAGCAGGAAAGGGAGTAGGAAAAGCTGGAAAGGATTTGCATGCTTCACTGTAGGCATGGTCTCAGGATCTAAGGCCAGGCTTGTGCATCTGCCCCACACCCTGACCCTGCCATGGGCACCACGGGGCCGTCCTGCACCACCAGGACAAACCCAGCTCCCGGGGCCCTCCGATGAGACTAAAACCACTGAGGGCACACGAGTCTGAGTGTTCAACCAACACAAACTTATTTTGCATGGTCAGATACGTTCAAAAATTTCTGACAGGGTGGATTCATCTCAGGAGACCTCGGGCCAGATCAGATACCGTGTGTTGGGGCTGCCGGGAGCTGGTGCCAGCTCCAGCGCTGCTTTGTCTTCCCACAGCTGGCAGAAAGCCAGAAGCCGGCACGCAGCCTGCGTAAACACTGTAGCCCCTGCTCTGGCTAATGTGACAGAAATGCAGGCCTGGTCCACAGCAGATTTATACGGGTGGGTGAGTCAGCCATGCACAGATATGTTATTAATGACTGTGGAGCCGTGTGCGAAGCAAACATCCAGCTTGAGAGTGGCCCACAGAGTTTACTCAGCCCTCCTCCTGGCTGAAGCCACCTTGACCATGAAGTATTCTTCCCGGTACCATCACTCAAAGCGTGATGACAAATCCAAAGGGTTTTTCTGGAGGCAACTTTAGTGTATTTTTGCATAGCAAACGGCAGTTTCACCGTGCAGGAAAATAGATTTGGATTCTTGTTAGAAATACTTTCATTCAGAGCAGAAGAAAGCAATCAGAAGTAAATAGAACCTGCAGTGTGATATATGCCTGTACCGACGGGAATTCTGAGGGTTGATACCACACTACACACCTTTAAAGTTATGCTGTTAAAACAAAGTCATTCCACTCCAGCTTTTCAAGAACTGATTCAATTAGGTGGATAAATACAGGCCTAACTTTTAGCTTGTCAGCAGAGTTACTAATCTAAATAAGAATGTCCACATATAAGGATAATGGGGGGGGGGGCAGTTGTTCATAATTGGCCATTTTCTGCAAAAAAACACT
>JANZLQ010000029.1:34002284-34014717 GCA_026212715.1 Elanus axillaris | reverse complement strand
GAAGGGAAGGGAAGGGAAGGGAAGGGAAGGGAAGGGAAGGGAAGGGAAGGGAAGGGAAGGGAAGGGAGGAGCTGTTGACATCAACTTTTTCAAATCAGCTATGTTGACTCCAGAGGCTGAATGCACAGGAGCACAGTGAGCATGCAGTGCTGCCGGCTTCGCCCTTCCCCCGCTTGTCTTCTCCAGTCCAGTAGTTAATAACATGCACATGGGTTTTGAGTGATCCAAGTTCCTGTACTCCTGCTGCCTGTTTCAGCACAGGAGGTTGATGCGAGGTTTCCCACTCTCCATGTGGGTGTCCTACCTGCTAAACTGAAGGTACGCAGAGGAGGAGCTCCTCTTCTCAACCTTTTCCACCCTAAACTGCTTACACGTTGTCTGAATGAGGAAGAAAAAGCTGTGGTAGATAGTGACTGAGGAGGGAGCCAAGACAGTCAACATACTGAACAACTACAAAAATGCTGAATTATTTATGCAGACAATATCTTCATCTAGGAGGATTAAGACAATCGGCCCATAAAACCTTGTGGTGCACTATCAAGTCCTAGTCCTAGAAAACAGAGAGACTTTTAGCCAAGCAATGGGAAGACTGTTACCTCACACTAGCTTTATGAATGCAGTCTTTTGGGTTTATTAAGTGTGCCTAAATCTTACTTGAAAGTATTTACTTAGTGAACAAAATGAACTGTATCAATAGTATGGAAAAACTGCGTGAATATTGAGTGATTTGATTTTTATTTTTAAATTGCAATTTATATACAGAAGGAGGAAGAGGCAAGAAAAATTGGCAAAGTGAGTGGATCCAAGGGACCAAAGCAACTGGGGATTGACCATGGATAATATTGTAGGTATAAGTACTTCTTTTGAAGGAGAAAGATCATGCTAGAGGAGCCAGTTTGCTAGACTTCAGTGTATGCAGGGTAGGGAAAATCTTTGACCAGTTCTATTAGTTAAGAAAACAGGCAAGGTGTTTATTGTCTTTAATCTCAGTCAATAGTAATGAACAAAGTATCACTGAAAATGGCCCAAGGAGTCAGTGTACTACCGGATGTTCCTATCTGGAAGGAGGATAGAGCGTAACTGATCAATGGTCGTCTCCATCAAGATGTATTTAGCTGGGATTTTTCCCTTCCAAATTGTCGTGTCTGAAGCTAGTAAAAGTTAAAGGGAGGATGGATATCTGCAAGGATAATCTTTAAGGTGTGTGTACTGTTTTCACAGCTATTAGATCAAAGCCCTTTACTGAACTATTTTATTATCAGACTTATAAATCAGCCTCAGTTCATTTTACAAACATTAGTACTGCCATCAATTACATGCATTTAGGACTAATGGTTTTACAGGAATGTTAATAGTACAACATTATTTCCTGAAAACCAGCACTGAAGACTATTAAAAGGCTATTAATTGCTATATGTAGCATGCAGAATTATTTGTTTCTGATATTAAACAATCAGTGAGTTAGCATGTAAGTACATTTCTAACCAGTTAAACATCATGGATATCAAATTTAGTAAAAGCAAGACCATTCATAAGCTGTCCTTGTCCAGCTTTCCTTCATAGGCATAGTCTGAGCAGACCACAGACAATTCTGCTGCTGCCCTTTAAAGCCCCTACGGTCTTGCTACAGCACTCCAGACTCTGCCACCATCCCTGTAGGGTGGTGGTCAGGGCAGACACTCTCCCAAAGCAGAAGACATTTTACCAAGCAGGGACAGGTGTCTGCTCTCAGCTGTTTGCTTAGGTAACAGTGATGGGTGCAGTACTGAGACCCGAACAAAACATGAATAGCACAAGCAGATGCTTGAGGAGTGAGGTGTTTGAAGGAGAGAAACTTTCCTGTGCAGAGTGTGAATGCCATTGCAGCTAACCTTTGGGCTCTGGCTTGTCCCATACCTTAGAAGTTATTAAGCACCTCCTACGTTTAGTCAGGCACCTCCCATTTCACTATTCAGCCCCCTGCTAATGCAGTAGACCTCCTCTCCAGATGCACACCTTCAGCTCCTGAAGTACATAATAAAAAAGTGCTAAATACCACGTTCCCCCTTTTGTGCTGAAATCGACTGCCCACCCCATTCAGCTCTACCCTTAGCCCATACTAAGTGCTGCAGTTCTGTTTCTGATATACTAAATAATAAAACAACCGAGGCTCAAGATGTGAATGTTATGCGAGTTCATCTTATCTCCTTTCCCTTTCTAACTGTGTTGTGAACCTGAGATCTCTGCTCATTAGTTTAAGAGGCTTCTTACACATAAGAGGAGGAAGGAAAGACAGATCCTTTGAAGCATGTGGAACTACACCAATTTCAACCAGCTGAGGAGACAGTCCCAAGACAGCTGTCAGGCAATCTTTAACGAACTACTACCTGGAGTGCAAAGCAACCTTCAGATCTCGAAGACTGAAGCACTATTCAGCTTCCATTAGGTCAGATATTTATGATTACCTCAAAGGTTTGCAAAGTAAGAGTAGAAAATACCCAAGAAAAATCATAATTACCTTTCATAACCCATCCCTAGCATACAGCCTCTAGCTTCACCAAGAAATGGATATACACCGTTTCATTCACAGCTTAGTAAACCATACTGCCTAAAGGAATTTCAGTAAGTTGTAGGTACCATTTTACAGCTGAACCTTTATGTCAGTCCTTCATTCCAGAGTGGTTCAACATTGCAGTGACCTTCACATACCCCTTCAGATTGAATCTGTTACCCTCAGTGAGTATAAAGGCTATAAAGAAGCACCTGATCATAAAATCCACTTGGAATGCTTTCTTAAACCTTCACCAATTATCCATTAAAAATTCTGCTTTTTTACAAGCTAACTCTCCTAATGAAAACCGAATAATAGTATATTTTTTAAAAAACTTTTTCTAGTTGTCTGGAGAAAAGTCTTGACAACTTGAAATAATCATTGATTGATGTGACTAAATAAAATCATCTGAGTACTTCTATGGATAATAAGAGGCTTTAACTGTTGCTTTATAAGCAAGGATCTGATCTAAAAAGAAAATATGTGGATGGCCTGACAATCACCTCCCTAGATCAGCCACCAATTAGCTTGGAAAAGAAATATAATTGATATTATATTGATAATATAGAAAAAATTGATTTCATTCAGAGGAGCCTGAGATCCATCAGGATTAGGTCTTCAGCAGGAAGCCTTTTAATTTGCAAGGAGCTCTTACAGTGTAAGGAAAAACACACCAGAAGGAGCTGCAGAAGAGTTTCCAGTGAGTCACCCTGCGAAAGCTGAGTTTAACCGGGAGCTGCGAGGCTTTGGCAGGCTTAAATCAGCCCAAAGCTGGAAGCTGTACCATAAGGACAAAAGAGCAGCTCAGGGGTAGATTTTGGTACAGTATTGTAGCCTTCCTTTAAAATAGACAAAATATGGACATTTTTTGTCTTTGTCATTTTCACTTGCCTCTCTCCCCTCAAAACAAAGTGAGAGCTAATCTCTCTGCTTTGAAAGAACAGCTCTTTGACTTCACTTGATTCTGCAGTTATCACCTCATTGCCCTTTCCTCCCAAGGGCACTGGCAGCCCTGTGTGCATCCACCGACTGGAGCTTTTTTCCAATTTTGCTCTAAACTGCTCTAAGTAAGTGCAGTGTCTGCCCTTGCTGCCCCCGACACCATGCTCACAGGTGTCTGTAAAGACCTGCCTCAGAGAGACCTCTGACCTTACCCTCTTCTCATCTTCAACTTATCTGAAACTCTCACGCAGCTGACCATGATCCTTTTCACTTTATGCTGATCTCTTCTACCTGCCCCTTTGGTATATCTTCTCTCTATCATTATGCAGAGAGAAAACCTCCAAGGCAGCTTGCTTCCCCGCTGCCTGCTCCCAAGGGAAGGAGTGCTGCAGAGCGGGCTCTCTGTCTGACTGTAAGTCATCTCCCCTCATTCATGCCTCATCTGCGGATCTTCTCCTCAAAGTTTGCTCTCAGGTAGCTTCAAACAGGCAACAAAACTGCTCGTAGCTAACTAAAGATAAGAGGAGTCACAAAACAAATCACACAACCCTTGGCTGCAACCTTTTCCCTGGTCCTCTCACACAATTAGCTGTTTTCATTTACTTAATGCATTAGTTAATCTACTAATAATTTAATCTATGTCATGGAAACTCATGTAGTTTTGTAAAAGAGATCCCAGTGTGAAAATTATATCATTTCGTAGTATGTACGGGCCTTTGCACCTTACCTTTTGCAATTGTTAACCAAAAAGGGCAACCTTCATGTAAAGCATCGCTATTACTGCAGGCATAATGTCACACTTGCATTTCATGGCATATGAAGTTCCTACAGATAGGAAAACTTGAGAATTAGTTATGACTACTGGTTTCAGAAAAGAAAAAAACAAGAAAAGCCAACCTGAGGAGTTTAAATTAATCTTAAAAAGAGTAGCACTACACAGAGGACAAATTCTGCTTCAATCCCAGGCTAAATACCTAAGACCAAAGCTGAAATTCAGCTACTGGATGTCCCAGGAGGCACTTACATTTTATAAGTTCTTTAGTTTTCACAAGCTTAAAGGTTTGCCAAGAGGTGGCTGCATGATTATGCTGAGGTACAGTGAGGACCTTCACTCATGCCAGGGTGTACCAGAACCTGCAGACCAGGACAGGCCATGCCTGTAGCCTCCCTGCCAGCCTCCCACTGCTTATTTCATTGTCTCATCCCAATGAGAGAAAGTGCTCCTCCCTTTAAACATGAACTGGAGCCAGCAAAAGGAACAACCATATTTTGAAAGCGGGCAATGGCCACAGGCTGATTTCCAAGTGGCTTGCTGGCATTGATTTTCAGAGGAGAGTTGAAGGCCCCATGCAGGAGAGAGATTAGCCTTCACACTGCAGGGTGAAGACAGTGATCTGGGACATATCTTTGCCCTGAGAGTATTCCACTCACAGGGAGAGGGGTCTGCTCAAGGCAATGCTGTCAGCTTCAAGGATGCCTGTCCTTGCTCCATGCTTTGGAGGAGAACCTAGGGATCTGATTTTGGGATGTTATTGTGATTTGGAGATGCTATTATAGTCCTGTGGCTATGGGGTCTTTAGTGGAGATTAGAGCAAAAATAATTAAATTCAAAAGGATTACAGAATCCATGCAGAGCCAAATACCTTCCTTAGCCAGGGGCATCCAAACTGTACTTAGAGCTTGCTTGTCCAAGTCACTGTTACAGCTAACAAAAATGGATATATTTTAGGTCTAGGAGCTTTAAAAGGAAAGTCAACAGCTGAGAGACAAAAGATATTAATTCTGAGACTAGTTTTTGGCAGGACTGGGAAGACTACTGAGATTGCCTGAAAAGTCTCTGCAAGTTCGGCGCTATCCTAGCAACCATGAGAATGACATTAAAGAGAGCAGATACAGACCCCGTCCAGACCACAAACCCCACAAGTACCAATCCTCAGGTCCACTGGGCTCTTTTAAAACAGCTGACATTATTTTCCAGCTTTTTAAATTATCCCAGCTTTTCTGAGCTGACATAAATCTAGACAGTGAGTTAAGCCTGGAGACAGGAGAAACATATCCAGCTCTTCAATTCCCTGCTGAATGCTGTGATGGGACTTGAACTGGCAAGAGGTTTGAAGTGAAGCTGCTCCAGACTTTTTGTGAAGCCAGCATACCAGAAGACCTCCAATCCCTAAAGCATTTTTTATTGGAGAACAAAATAACGAACTAAATATTAAATTCAGTAAATAGGAGAAAACTTTAAAGCAAAGCTCCTTCGTTTCCTTGCAGGATGGGATAGGTTCTCCAGCCCTGCGCCTCAGAGGTTTCCTGAGCCATGCTAGCTTATGTCATCTCCACTGATGCTCACAGCTCCTTTCCTTCAGGAGCCTCTGGGACCTTATTTTGCTGCAGACATGCTCATTGCCCCTCACCGAGCCTGTAGACCCCAGTTGCAGGCCTCCTGTGCACCCCTTCCAGCAGCTGCCTGGGGGCGGCCAGCAGCAGGGACCCCTACCTGGCCTGGCCATTGGCCCTGGTGGGATGGCAGTCACAGCAAAACAGTGGCTCACGTCCGCTCCCACATTAGGAGACCTCCCACTTTGCTTCTGCCTGATTCAGGGCTGCTGGGCTGAAGTGGGGTGATGCGGAGGAGGGTTTAGCCCTCTCTGCTTCACCAATTTCTGCTTCTTGTCCAAACAGATTGCATACATGTAAAATAGCTTGGGAAGGGAAAAGAGGACAGAAATCCTCGCTGGCTGCTCCTGTTACAGGTCCTCTGGCAACCAGATAATTTTGCACACACGCTTAGTGCAGATGGGGCAAACCACAGTCACTGGTACTCCTCATACCTGCAACCCCTGGTCACTCTCACTTTTGCTCCTGGTACCCTGTGACCCCATCACATCTTCCCTGGTGGAGAGAGAGCCAGGGCCAGCTGGCAGGGATGTGTTGTTGGTGGGTCCTCCCTGGTGCTGGCATCCCCTCTCTGGGCTGCGGTCCACACTACCTTCAGCAGCAAATGGTGAGAATTCAGGTGTCTCAGCATCAAGCTTCAAACTCCAGATCCAGTGCATGCTTAATATAACAGAAAAAGTGTTGGAGAAAGGCATAGACTAATCCTCACCCCTCAGAAAAATTACTGGGTGACATCCATCTCTTCTGGGGAGGCAGAGAATGAATAAAAGTGATTCTTGAGACACTTCCTTTCTTTCCCCAGGAAAACAGTAAGGAAGGAGTGGAGCTCTGTGCCTTTTATATGCAATAGTAGAGCTGCTGGTGTTCTCACTCTGAAGAACATCAAATCCATCTTCTGATTTTATTTGCATTGGTCATAGTTAGGTGAAGCTGGAGGAGGCAAAGGAGAAAAAAGCAGGACTGGCTTTAATCTCAGCAGGGAGACTACTAGTGGAATATACAAGTCACCAGGCTCCAGGCTTTATGCTAGTGACTATGTAGTAAATTGAGAGAAAGTGGAACAGCATGGAGAGGAAACACTGAAAAAGAGGAACCCCCAGAGTACCAGCTGAGATGGGAAACTTTGGCCTATGTCCAGTTAAGTAGACACAGATTTGCATGCTAGAGCCCCACGTCCCAGATAGGATGTCTATGTGCTGCAGTGGCCTGGACAAGAGGGAAGGACTTCATCAGTGAGAGAGAATTAGGTGTGCTCAGACTGCACCTGAGTGGGCAACAGGGAAATGCGGAGGAGAAAGGCAACGCCCAGTCTGGGATATGAGAGGTGTCATGCATCCTGTCACAGCACATACTTGGTGCAAAACATAAGACACTTACCAGGTACTGCTGGCAAAGTGAGCCCAAACAGCTTCCAGATGTGATTTTAAGGAAGTAAATTTTGGCCTTTGGGTCTGAAGCAGCCACTGTGGACTGTACTGTAGCTGTGAGGGTGCAGAAAGGTACCATCTCCAGCTGTAGCCTCAGTTAATCTCAGAAGGGTTTCTGTGAAAAGATGCTCAGAGAAAAACACCCCCCATCAGCCTGGCTGAGCGCCAGCGGAGACTTACATTGATAGTCCAAATTACAGTTCTGTGCTCTTCTGTCAGACAGTGATGACTGAGGAAGATAAATACAATGTATATTCCTTTGGCCTCCAAGTGCCTGTGTGCTGCATTGAGTGACCTTGGTTCAGCTCCTGAGAGTTTTTTAATACAGGCAGTGCAAAAGCCAGAACTGAATTAAATCCACTGTAATGAGTAAAAACACTTCAAGAATTTGGTCTGGTGACGTTAATGAATGGCTGAAGAGTATGTGTCTTGGAAGACATTTCAGGATTACCTGAAGGAGGATTAGTTCGTTCCACAGCTCAAGCACATCAATCATTTAGCTCCTCATGGATCCCTTAACAAAGTAATTTCAATGACCCTTGATTTCTACTTTCTATATGAGTTTATTATCACAACAAAATAATTAATTCCAGGCATTGTCCAGAGCAATCCTTAAATAGGGATTCACATATTTGCATCTTTTCTGCATTTCAAAGATGTTTGAAAGCTTTGTATTATTTTAAAATATAAAAAGTTCAGGAAAAATAAACATTAAGTATTCATCATGTCATTTGGACTCGGTTTGATACATTGGGCCTTCACAGCGCAGCTCAGAGCTATCTGAGGCCACCATCATTCCTAATACTTGAAGAGGAATGAAACTGTGCTGCTCCACAGGGAAACTCAGCATTGACTGAGGAATCCAATGTCTTTCAGAGAAAGAAAACCTACATGTATCATCACAGCAAAGAGACAGATTAATTTCATCCTTATCTCTTACTGATTCTACATCAAAATCATCTGATTTTGCACGTAACTCAGTGGACTTATTTCTTGGACTCTGGAGATGTGGGGACCATAATCAAACCCTTCAACTCCAAGAGTCATATGAATGATATTTCCTTAAGGAGGGTTGGTTCTAGATCTAATGACAGTGGGAGAGTCTAGGTTATGAACTGCAGTTTCATCTGTGGGATAGGTCATCATTCATTATGGTTTACATATGCTATAAGCTAATCATTGTACAAATAGACACTATTTAGACCAGGATGGAGAGCAGAGGCTGAATATCAGATCGTGTTTCTGTCTTTTCCTTGGGAATGTTGGTTGATATGATACAAATAAGAATATTAATTAAAATCTTTGTAGTTTATACACTGCTAGCATGCTGTCATTACTGTCACATTAAAGCTATAATTCTGCTAAAATGAACTGCAGTGATGAATTAATTAACTTCTGCCATGTGAAGAACTGGGAATCACATCTGTGCAGGATGTTTATGATACAAAGAAAGATTTGAGGAGTTTGGGACCAATTACCACATCCTAACAATGATATTTAAGAGAGAAGCAACCCAGTCATTTTCCACAGGCTCAGCTGCGCACCTCCTTCTTGCACCTGCACAGGGCAGTGAGCGGGCACCACAAAGGGAGCAGCAGAAGCAGACACGAAGGAGCGAGAGTTAGTGGAGCTTTGACTCAGCATCCCCAAAGCTTTAGCCAATGCAGCTGAGAGGGTGGGAACGGGTAATAAACTGACCCAGAAGAATAGGTAGTGGCAACCTTTTTCCTCCCCCCAGGAGCAATAGGGAGCAGGAACTGAATTGTGACTTTCATTGGCAATTTGATCTTTGCTATGTTCTCGAGGCAGTGAGACCATGCCCTGCCCCTCACCTTAGTGTGGATTGCAAAGTCAGTGCTAAAGGAGATAACCAGCTGTAGGTCTTTCAGAGAGCCTGAATTTAATCCCCCCAGTGAGAGCATTCAGTCATGTATTTAGAAAGGAAAAAGGTTTCTACACGGTATAAATCCTTGCTTGATAATCCCAAAGCTAATGGGGAAGGCATTCGGTAGTAAACTACAGTCCTTGGACAAAGACATCTGTAACCAGACCGGAGCTCTATGATTAAACTCAAATTCACAGATTGGTTACATGCAGCTAATTTTATTCACTGAGAATACATGACCCCCCTAAGCGGATGTTTAAATTAAATAAGAATATTGATGACAAATGTTCAAAATGTAAGACAGATGCCTGCAACTTTTGGCATGAAATTTGGAACTGCCAAGAGGTTTGGGAATACTACTCTGGGGTCATTAGGAATTTGGATATCCAAAATGTTCCCCAGCTGCTGATCTCTTCAGAGGCTGCTATACTTGGTCCTGGAAAAATATAAAATCAGTGCAGTAAGTGATGCCATATACATTGCTGGGCTGGTAGAACACATAAGCAATTGAAGAAACTTTCCCCCTTTTCTAGGAAAAATACACTGAAAAGAAGGCTGCTGATCTGTGTCTGGGTTTAAAAAAAACAGTGTAATTAAAAAAAAATATATCTGTGGTTCTTTAACAAATTGATGTTTGAACTTTCTGGATCTTTTCTTTCTCACTGTTTCTGAGCCCAGGCGTGACCACCAGGAGTTCAGCTGCATGTTGTGTTGTTGCTGTTTCCCACGGGTGCATACAGACCTTGTCTGCTACAGTCAATGTCACCACTGCACCACTGCTGCCTGCCCCTCACGGCTCACCTGGTATCTACGGAAGGCTCTTTCTCAGGTAAATAAACAGAATGAAAACAGAAAGAAAAGAAAATGAAGGTTTAGTGTTTATCCCACAACAGACATGAGGTAGAAATCCCCAGGGTATGTATGTGGGTCTGATCTGACGCCCAGGAAGTTAAGGGAAAGAATCTCATGTTATTTTAATTAGCTTTACACTAGATTCATTATTGCAATGCTATAAATAAAGTAGAGACATTTCGCATGGATCAGATATCAGACCAAAATTGGGAATAGACTCTATGTGTTCTGACTTTTTTTCTAACCACCAGAAAATACATTTTTTTCCAGTGCTGCATCCCATAGCTCCTTCACCTAGGGATTTGATGGGAGCTCCAGATTTTGCTTAACCATGCCAAGCTGCCATAGGTGGGGCCTTCAATCACAACCCAACATGTACCACTGCTTGCCTAACTGACCTGGGAAAAATCTTGCTTCAATTTATGGAGTTATGTGATCCGGCTACATTAGAACTAGGAATTCTAGAAGAACAGTGAGGTGTTTGATACCCCATTTTCCTGCCAACAGCAAGAACAATTTATCCACTCACCACTCATAACTGTTTCATAGCTAGACTGATAACTGGGAACAAAAAAGGTGTGTGTTACTAATACTGTGTTTTTCCTAACATTGTATGAATACAGGCCAGAATTACAGAAAAAAAATCTTTGAATTTAGTTTTTTTTAAAAAAAAAGGCAAAATGCCTCTTCTCTAAACTAGGAAGTTTAGTTTTCCACAGTGGCCACTGGCAGCTTTCTCAGCAATTCATTTTAATAGTACACACTTTCTGGCAATAAAAAGGAGATAGCAACTAATATAATTAAGTCTGCAAAACAACCTCTAAACTGAAATGTGTCTCCCGGCAGAACAAGCATAGGATTGTTCATTACAGTGCTCTCCAGGAATAACAAAAACAATTCCCAAAAATGCATTATTAATGGACATTCCCAGAATTAATGATAAAACAAACCAGATGTTCTCTTACATTTGTCTCATAAATGCAAAGTCAATATGCCAAACCAAAACCCCACCATTGCAAAGCTATATGCTCTTTATGAAGGCACTTTAACTGTATTTCACTTTACTATAACAGACAGAATTCCTTATCTATGGTCTAAGACAACCTGGTTATGATTTTATATCTATTAATGAAAAAAAGGCTCATGCCCAAGAGGAAATGTAGGTGCAATGTATGATTATACACAGCCTCCACTTACTACACAGCTGTCCATTTCAAACTAGACAATTTTTTTGTAAAACAGAAAAATACAATAGTCTTACATGAAGAACACTCCAATCACAGTCATAACTCCCTACTATAACAAATCTACTCAAAATATGGCTTAAGACTAAAAAACCCTTCAACAAATAACATTTAGCTATATTAGTAGGTAATAGTTTGATATTTATCCTTTACAGAACATGGATACTCACATGGAATGGGTTTTATTCCCCTGAGTAAAGGTTGCAAAAGTCCACTGAAGCTGACAGAAAGCAAATACTACTGATAAAGAAAAGTACAAAGCAAATTATACATATGCTAATATCTTAATGTAATAATATCAAACATGGTGGGCCATCTGGTGTAAATCATCGTAGCTCTGATGAAGTCAATGGACCTGGAGCAAATTACATCAGCTGAGGACTTGGACTGGTGTACAATATTTCTTAAGAGAATTTCTTTAAGAAAACCTTTATTAAGAAAAATTTTGTTTGAAAAGTTACAAGTTTGTGTTAGGAGTGAACAGTAATCAAGCACATGGGCTGGTAGCAGAAATTCAGTATCTTTAGTTAGTAAATAGCATTAGAAGAACATACAAGATTTTCAAGCAAACATTAGGCTCCTATTTTATATAAATACTCAGGTCTAACTGGTGTTATTTTTAATTATTGAACAGTGAGTCATTTTTGTTTTCATTACTAACACTTTCAGCTGCCAAATGAGATACAGAAGGAAATGGCAGTATTTATGCTGAAGGATGCTGTAATGGCAGGCTGTGCTGCAGTACTCTGTCCAGAGACACGGAACCAAAGCCATTGAGGATAAGGTACAGGTAATTTTTCACTTTGTGAGCTTCATTAACATGACATAGATTGTTGGGGTTTTTTCAGCACCATCATTCTAATCTCTGTAATGATCACCAGATATTGCCAAGATCTTGCCCCAAAAAGATTGAGAGACTTTTAAAACCCTTTGGGCCTTTTGCAGAGCCACAGTGCTGTTAAGCGTCATCTGCCCTCTGCTCCACCTGGCTGGGGCACTGTGCCCTCTGCACTGATACCCAGATACCCAGTCTAAGTAACACTGT
Source organism: Elanus axillaris (assembly GCA_026212715.1). NCBI lineage: Eukaryota > Metazoa > Chordata > Aves > Accipitriformes > Accipitridae > Elanus > Elanus axillaris. The sequence continues at coordinate 34,002,398 of JANZLQ010000029.1, read as the reverse complement.
AAACTCTCCTTATCATTATTGCTCCTCCACTTGTCACGTTGTATTGGGTTTCTGTGGCAAGGTTTTGGTAGTGGGGGGGTTACAGGGGTGGCTTCTGTGAGAAGCTGCTGGAAG
>JANZLQ010000029.1:33981729-33998916 GCA_026212715.1 Elanus axillaris | reverse complement strand
CACCCCACACGCCGTGCCGCCCAGCCCTCCGCAGAGCAGCCGAGGTGGGAAGGGGCCCATGGAGGTCCCCTGGCCCAAGCCCCCTGCTCAGGCAGGGCCACCCAGAGCTGGCTGCCCAGTGTGGCCAGCCCCGGGGCCGCCCCGGGGGGCTCAGCTGGGGGAAGGTATGAAGGGCGACATTTGCTGTCAGGGTGTGGGTTGCTGCGTGTCAACCAGAGAAATGAGAGGTATCAGTTTGCATCTGGCTGGTTTTGTGGCATGACTTTTATGACCAGAATTAACATTTTCTGATAGAGCCTGCTGGCTTATTTTTGATAAACATCAAGGTTGGAAACATTTTGGTTCCGAGGTTAAGTGTTGCTATTCCCTGTGGTGTGCAAAGCAGAGGGGCAATGTTTTTCTTGTGCAGCCTCATGGCACTTTCTTGCCCTTAGTGTAACGCCCTCCCTCTGGCTATGGCTGAGCAGAGCTGGCGTAAGCTGGAGGTCTTTTCCCTCTTTTAAATAGAGACTACAAACGTACAATTTTTGTATTTCTTATACAAACTTCCCTTTTTTATTGCTGCTGCACATACTTGAATAACAGCCTCCAGCATACACTGCCACTGTCCTGCATATGAGATTTCTTCCCCTCTAAAAGAGTCAGAGATAATTCCTAAGTCTTAAGGGTACAAACATATTACATGGCCCTGGACTTTTCAGCTTGATAAAAATAATCTCCATTCTTATCCAAATGTTTCAGAGCTCTGTCAGCAAACAAAGAGTAAATCTTCAAAGCCTCCCTCTATCCAGCCCCAACGTATTAACCAAAGCTACATCTGTACCTAAAGTGGCAGAGCACTGGGATCAACTTATTTATGGGGCTTTTCCTGGATCTCCCTCCGGCTGTTTGCAAACCTACCTGAAAGGTTGTCCCTGTGGCTGAGAACAAAGAGCAGGTAACAGCTCGTGGGACACCTGCACCCCACATCCCCTGGAAGGAGGACACGTTCCCTCCCCATGTCTGCCCCCTGTGACACACTGTCACACTGTCGGGCCTGTGACACACTGCTCATGCAGAAGGGCTGGCCAGGGTGGCCCAAGCTGCTAAACTGTGGGGAAGTTGTACCACTGGCTCGCCCGCGGCTCCCAGGTGAGACCAAGCCATGGCAGGAGGTGCCAGGGCAAGGGTACATGAATGGTGGTATGTGGGATCTACCCCATGTTTGTGCATTTGCTCCTCTCTCTGCCTTACCCCTGTTCTCGTTAGCGCCAGGCATAGGCAGCGGCTGAGCGTCTGTCAGGCAGATTGCGCATATGGCGCATTCCTGAACAACTTCAAACACCATTTCCAAGCATGTGCAAGAGCTTCTACACCATATTCCTGACTGTTGCTGTCTTACCCTAGGTGGGCTGCTCAGGGTCTTTCTGCAGGTGTTTGGAGATAAAGCATATTCAAAGAAACATCTATGTCTCATTATTACTGCTTCTCTCCCCTCTTTGTCTGATGCCGAAGGGGAAAGAAGGCAAAGATTAAAATACAGCAATTATGTTTATAATATCAAGGCATGTTCATGCAACCATTTGGTCAAGCCTGGGATCTGTTGCTTGTCAAATTTCAGTAACGTGTGTGTTTGCAAAGCAACACTACACTTAGAGAAGACATATGACCAATGTACACAGACACTAAGAAAATGATCAGGGTTAAAGAAAGGTAAGAGTTAAAATTACATGACAGTTTAGTGGCTGGAGATGTTATTTACAACTCTGGAGTAAGAATTTGTATTTATCATTTTAGGCATCTTAAAGTGAGTAGTTTATGATGCAAAACTCCAGAACAGAAAGTAATTACACGTAAGATGTTAACCTAGATGAGGACTTTTGCAGTATCCATAATTAAGGAGAGTGACAGCATGCTAAGTACTAGCTAACCTCTGGCAGGGAAGCCTCCTCCTGGAACCTGGGCAACCCAGTGGTGATCCATCTCCTATGCACTTTTAAAAGAGTAATAGAAAGGCTTCAACTTTTCCAGATTCTTGCAATGAAATCTTGCACTACAAATATGCTTCCTGCAGCACACGCTGCACTAACAAGAATCACATATGTCAGTGCTTTGGAACAGGAATTAGCACTACAATAACCAGAAGGAAAGCATTTGAGTGTGCAAAAAAATTGCATTTGGATAAACAGCCAAGAAAAAAAATGATCTTCAGAAGCACCAAAGATTGACCTAAATATTCTCTTCTAGAAGGAAAAAGAGGTGCTTTGGAAGACTTCATCAAAAACGCCTCATGGCAAGCTGGCTTTGACTGTTCAATTCAAATTCATGCAGAGGAGATGCAATTCTTATTAAACTAAACTGAGCCATAGTTTGATTTGACTGGTCTTGGGGTTCAGCGGGTCATCTGTGCAGTGAGCTGTTACACATTGGGCAGACACCCCAACTCCTTCTGCAATTGGAGAGTGAGCTGGAATAAACCAGCATGGGTTTTGGTCCTGAAACTGGAAAAGGAAGCCTAATTCACTCTGTGGTTGATAAATGTGCCCCCCCCGCCCGGGGCAAAGAGTGAGTAAAACTCTAAGGTATAAACATTGAGTTTGTTAGAAGCTTTTGCTGTCTGTGAAGACTGTATGTGATGTGACGGCTAATGATGTAAATGTGCCTGGGTGTGCTCTCTGGCACTGAGACCAGCAGGCATTAGACAGTCCCACCTGCATCATCAAACTCCCGTACCCTCACCCCAAACAGCATGGGCTGCATCTGGGCTTCATGCCAGGGGTGATACCAGGCCTGTGACAACTCCTGCTCCAGCTGAAGGGACCCTCCAAAATTTCCTGAGGCAGGGAGGGCCCTGGCTACTGGCTAGTTTACTTGCATGAAGATAGCTGTACGCACAGTATGCTGCTATGAAAATGCAGTATGCTTCACCCTTCCAGGCAACTGTGGTGTGGACACAGGCATGCAGCGCTGAGCAGGTGAACCGTCCTTGCTCACTTGTCATCTCCCTCACAGACACACCCGGGGCCAGGGCAAAGGAAGGCAAAATTTAAGCCAGCATCGCCGTCAGGACTCAGCATCACACCACAACCTGGGTGCCTGCGTGCTCTGCCTAAACCAACAGGCGTACTATGAGTAAGGGCTGTAGAGTATCATTTCAAAACATGAGTGTTAGAAAACACAGGGATAGCCAAGAAGCAGCAGAGGGGAGGTGCATCACCCCCACTGCTGCCTCTGCTCTTCTATGCCCTGTCTCTGGCGGGCCCCTGCGCAGCAACACTCACTACAGCTATACCGGGAGATCAAACTAGGCCAGGAACCAGGCTCAAGCGACGGCATGCGCTTGTGTTATGGGGCTGCTCGCTCTGCCAGGCAATGCCCGAGCACACTGCAGGGGCAACACGCACCAGGGACGTTTCCCAGTAGGCAGCAGTTGGGGGGATGAAGACAGTTGAGCTACACGGGCACAACGCGAGCCTTGGTGCCTGCCCTCGGGCTGTTGTTTTATGGGTGCCAGCCCAGGATGCGAGCGCATGGCGGGGATGGGAGTGCAATGTCCAAGGCACTATTAGTGAGAGAGGGAGCGTTACAGCCCTGTAACCCTCCTGCCTCTGGCCCCCAAGCCTCTTGCGAGTGTAGCCCAAAGAAGTGCTCATCTCAACATTTGCAAGGAAGCAAACAAAATGCCTTCCACTTTTTAATGCACTTCAACTTGGCTTTTTTAGTTGTGTGGTGCTAGCACGAGGCATGTTTTTACAAAGAAACATTATTTTAAAAAGTAGCAATAACCTATCCTAATTAGTCATCTTACATTTATTAAAGCCACTTTCTGAATAAATTGCATTTTAAGCATGACAGTATGTCAGACTTCAGGGGAAAAAGTTTAAATGAAGCAAATACTTTGCAAAACTCAGCGATTACTTTTATGACTCTTTGGGAAAGAAAACAACTAAAACCTTTTTTCCCCTTGTTATAAGCTAAAGTTCAAAAATTGGAGCAAGGTCACTTTTAAACAGACACATTCCACCCGATCATTGTTTAGGTGAAACAACATGTGAAAGTCACTGCAGATTTATGCAGTAGCCACCAATGAAATTCTATTCGATATAAATCAATGAAATTGGATCTATTCAGATTGATGGGGATAGGGGTCACGGAAGCATGCCCGTTCCTCAGCAGTCAAAGTGACAGACTATGTAGGTTTTCCACAAATCTGACGTGGTTTCTTAATTAGAAACATAAAGGAAGCGGATATACAAATCCCACTGGTATCCGGTGGAAATGAGAGGAGAATGCCAAATGATAAACCAATATTTATAGGGGATTGTTTCCAAGAATTTATTACATTGTTTTTCCATTTAATTACCTTGAACTGGTCCTATAGAAATTCTATAAAGAATATAAATGTGCTCTTCTTTTAACAAAATAGCAAATTCCTGTTTAAAACGAGCTAATTATCCTTACTAAATACATTTGAGATCTGCTGTGAAATCCCAAGGCTTAGTCTGCTTACAGCATAATCACCTTAGCTGACATCTCTCAGTGGAAAAGTCTAACCTTTATGGGGCACTGGGAAAGACGATCTCATATATTATTTCCAACATTTACAAATCTCTAAGGCAGCTGGATCCATTTTTAGAATAAAATCATACATTTCGTATGATTTGTGGTTCATTATTTGCATTGAAGAAATTAATTGTGTGTTTGTAAAAGAAGGAGGCAAGCAGCAAGAAAACTGCCACAAAAATCACCTTGATTTTTTTTTTTAAAGTAACTTTTTCTAAAATAAATTTTTAGGGAGAGACTGGTTTTAGACTTATCTTTTCTAGCAGGGTTCAGAATTAAACAGGGGCAAATATGTACCATTTCCTCTTAGTCATATCCTTGAACCAGATTCTGTTTTGATTGTAACTTGAAAAAAGCCATCTTGAGAAACTGCTGGAATCAACACCTACTTTGAAATCAGAATAGCAGTCAGGAGCTACTGTTCTAGACCAATAAAAATGTAAGAGCCCATATGAAAACAGACAAACACTGTGAGGCAGCAGAAGACAGGGTGTATTTCCTGCAGAAAGAAGTAGGGTCAGGCATTTTTCTACATACTATTATTTTTTTAAAAAAATACTTTGTACTACAATAACACCTAAGTGTTACTACAATAACACCTAGACTTGTCTCATTCAGAAAATCTATCATGCCTCCTCCAGAAGAATTTAAACCCAAATTCACAAAAAACATTGAGCTTCACATGTCCTATTAAAATTCATAGCTCTGACAAGCTTAAGCATATTTGCAAACCTCAGCTTTTCAATCAAATTTAAAACAAAAGGCAATGGCTAGATAGAGATCGGCAAGACAGTATAAATGAATATGAGCTATCAATAGTCAGTGACACTGTATTTGTCTAGTTTTCCATAGGCAGCAGGTAAAATGAAGATCTGCATATGGCTGTAAGGAATGGGGATGTCGATAGAGGTCCTGCACACACTGTGGGTCAGCGAGGGAGGCAGTGTATGTCTGAAAACCTACCATGTGGGTAATGGAAGCTGGGGTCAATCCTTTATACTGAACGACGGGCAGGATGAAGATAAAGTTTTGAAAGTTTTTAAGAACTGAGACAAAGGTGCTTATTTTTGAAATGATAAAGAGGGAGCCAGGGAAGGATTACAAAGAGAAGTGTCACGGTCAAAGCAACAAGGCAGAAAGATGACCCATGCAGCAATATGCCCAATGGAAGGGAAGGGCAAGACTACATTTATCAAAATTAGAAAAAGTGTGTAGCAACATCAAGACAGGAGCCGATGAAAGCTACAGGGTGAGCTTTAGCTGTGCAGTTAGATAGGAAAGGCCATGTCTTAGAGACACTAGGCAGACCTCAACCCATTTTTCTCCCTGCAACCTCGCTCCTCTTCCCAGGTGTGAAAACGTTGAAAGATGTGGGAAGGTGATGTGTCAGTTAGGTGGAGTGACTGGCACGTGGTGCTTCTATCTGCAGGAATGACGATGGAGAGGAGAGTTAGAGGCTGGTAGGCTGGTATGCTGCTTCCTAGTATAAAGTGGACAAGATATCTCAGCTACATACAGACCCTCAGTGAACAGAACCACATTACAACCAGAGAACAATTCCCCCCCACCCTTCACCAGATGCACACTTACCTGTTGCTATTTTATTACATGAAATGTGCCAGATGGTTTTCTGGCTTTGCACAGCACAGCTCATGTCCATGCAGCTGTACCCTCCCTCTCTCTCTGCCAAGAGGGTGCTCTCGTCCATCCTGGCTCTTGGAACAGTCCCTTGGCCATCTCTTCCCCAGACTGTTGGGAATGCCCTTTCCATGGGCATCCTTCCATGGAGAAACGATGGTTGTCACAGCCCAAACCATGCCAGAAAGTGTGCTACCAGTTACACTGCACTACTGACTGCACAGCAGTGCTGTGTCTTGTTTAGTTTGCTAGAAGTTGTGAAGACTAATTTAGTTTACCAGACTGATGCCACTTTACTAGACCCAACCTGAAAGCATCCCTGTTGCTGGGGGGAGTGGAGAGGGTAGAAGAAAATGTGTAGGGGGGGGGGGTCGCAAAAGAAACCTCCTGAAATAATCCCAAGCTTAACTAACTCACATGATCTCAAGAAACAATATTACCAACAGCCTCCCCCGCTGTATAGTTACTACTAGTTGGAAAAATTCTGCAAGGGGCAACTTTCTGCATTAAACTGTGGGCCTGGCTTTTCACCCACTTCAGGCTGTGGGGCTGATTGGATCCACTTTACCTCTTATACAGCACTTCATACATATTAATCAATCACCCTAGTACTAGGAAGATGCGAGCAAGCCCACTGCCCCTGTTTTACCCTGGAAATTAGGGCCAGATTGTATCAGGAAGCTGTATGCTCATTGCAAAAATCACACCTTAAAGCTCTCCTGATTATTAGTATTTATTATCTGTACCACAGCATAGCCTATGCACCCTGAGCCTCAGTGTATGAGGTGCTATATACAAAACCAGAACAAAAAGATGATCCCATGCTCCAATGAGCTTATTCTGATCTGGCTGCTTAGCAATACTGAAATGTTTTGTTGAATATTAAGATTGAATAAACAGACAAGGTATGTGGCATGTACTCAAATATTTTTTAATGAAAATTTCTGACCCAAATGACCCTTGAAAGGTAGAAGCTGTCATTCTGAGAAATGTGTAGGGGCAGGCGTCATCTTTTACGATGCAGAATCTGACACACTTTCAAAGCCCTGGCACCAAAAGTAAGAGAGACTTGGGGACAATTTTTGGCATAAACATTAAGGAAAACTGCCTAAACACTGGAAGAAGCAGAAAAGTTTACACCTTTTTGAGAATTTAAACTAATCTATGGTGCTTCAGGGTATTTTCCTTTAGCATAAGTATTCCATCTTCTGTGGTGCTGTATGGTACATACAGCAGAGGATACCATTTTTGAGAAAGAAAATAAGCCTCATGATACAAATCCTGCTCACCACACTTAAGCAAACATTCTTCATACTGAATCGAATAGGGCGACTTATGAAAAGTAGAGAGGAGAATTTGGTCCATTATGTGACTATCAGATTTAAATTACACCAATAACTGAGATGCATGGGGTATCAGTGACAGGAATACTGGACCCAGAGTGTATGATTACTCAATTACTCCAATGTCTGTTGGATGCTTAAAGGCTAAAACAATTTTGGGTTCCTTCCAGTCAGTGCATATCACTGTCAGCTCTTCAGACAGTTTACCTTTCCCAAGAAGCTTTTGCTTACCTTATCACCTTCCCAGATCTGCTGCCTGCATTCTCCAATTACTGCACTTAACTGCAAGCCATGTTACATATACTTTACACTTCATCTTTATCTGTTCCATTTCGGTGATGTGATATTAGGCAAACATCTTAAACTTACAGCACTGGGCTTTAAGTCACTGACATCTTAGATTTATTTCCCCCAAAGTTTTCAGTTTTAGCAGGATCTCAAATGTAGCAGTGAGAAAGTGGAGCAGGAAGCCGTAGCCACAAATATGGAGGCAGTTTGGCAAATGGAAGTATTCTTAAACTGCAAGGCAAAAGGGGGCAAAAATCTGCAATACTCTGTAGTTCTGACTTATGAAGGAGATCACAAAATTGAAAGTTGAAAAGAAAGCTGAAACAGAAGACAATCTAAATCAAAAAGGAGAAACCTGTGAAGCAAGAGGCCTAATTAACCTAAGTTAAAAGAAATCTATAAAAGAGAATACGTTAACTGGAAATATTTCTTATTACTGTTGTGATTTCTATTTTAAAAATCTTAAAAGGTATTCACAGTTATTCACAGAGTGAGACAGATATATCTGTTTCCTCCATTAAACAGTTTTATCTGATTTAGGTTTAGCCTGAACTACCACTATTTGAAATGTAATGCATCATTCAAGGAAGTAACAGCCAAACCGTAGATCACTCATAAAAGGAAAGCGGTTAATACTTAATATCCAAAATCAAACTGGTTTGTTTGTTCTAATTTGTCACATGGGTCTTAAACTTGCTTCCATGTGCTGATAAAATGAATACATAACCAAGTGGCTTCTGCTTCCATTGATCACACATTTTGAGCATAAGTCATTGCTTCTTACAAATGCTCACTAATATTTTCTTCTGTTTGCTGTTTCTCTGAACACTTTTCTGCTCTAAAACTAAAGGAACAGTTTTGTAATGCAAATAAAAAATTTCATCAAAGACAAATGAGACAAATTTATCACAGCCAATATCACAGCAGAAAACTCATACACCAATAAAGGAAAATAGTAAGAAAATCAGCAATGACTACAACATAACCGAACTATTAAACTGCTTTTCTAATATTTTAATATTAAAATACAGTGGTAATATGAGATAATTATACATTGAAAATGCTGTCTCAAGAAAGTGGGGTCTCCACATAACTTCAGAGTATTTCTAATCTTTACAACTTTCAGGGTAAGGGTTAGGCACACAAAGCTGTTCAAGGAGGGCTAGAAACCTAAATACCTCTTCAGAGCCAGGCTAGTCAGAACTGGGTCTCTGAAAGAGACTTTACAGTCACCGTATGCACTGATTTAAAACTATCTTTGGGTTACTGACATCTTCTTCAGGGAAAAGCCTAAGTATTCACTTGACCATAAGCAAACGCTTAAATTCTGCTGACTGAAAAAAATGTGCTTTCTTGTGAGGGTACCATCGGCACTACTGGTTGCTTAGCAGCTCTGTAAATCATATTTTTCCTGAAGGTGACCCTATTTAAAATTAAATGCATGAAATTTAAAAATATCAAGTCCAAGTCACACACACGTACCCCACCCATCTGTACATAAAACTAAATCATATAAATGCATGGAGTGCCTTGCCCAATAAGGCCATATAAACACACTCCATTATTCACAATTTAAGAAAAAAACCCTCTCTAGATAGTTATATTAATCATTGATTGGAACTTTGCAGACTTCAGAGCTAGTAACCCAAAACCTGCCTCAAATTAGAAAAAAATGTATGTGGTAGTAGTTAATGTTAAGGTGGAATTCTTCTGATTGAACTATTTATCTGGTAGTGTTTCAAATAATTAAACTGAGCTCTGAGTAATATGAAAGCATATAGTTATGGTCAGTTTTTATCTTCTAGCACTGCAGGGCTGCTGGGACTTGAAAATTATATGCAGGCAGGTTTGGAATGGGTCCAAGGTAGACCACACTGGACTAAGTAACATCTGGTGTATAGGGCTTAGGTTTTTTTAAAGTGTGTCTGGACAGCTGTAAAATAGAAATGACATACATCTCTGACTAAAGACTATAGGAAAAGTTGGCAGCAAGTTAATTATATGTTATTTGGAAAGGCACTGTTCTCTTCTCAAAGCTGGGTACAACCATCCTGGAGTATGTGCAGACATTCCAGTTACACTGTAAAGAATTTATTTTACATCAAATGAATGAGAAATACTTGTAAAACCTTCATCTTTGACTAGCATTTCTCCTGCCTCCCTTTAATGTTTAACAAGCTGAAAAAAAACCCCAATCTTGCTCCAGCCCCAGGACGTTACCAACACAGACAATATATGATGACTTCAGAAAGTGTTAACATGGTATTAAGTGCTGATATACATCAATCAAGCCCTTGCTGAATTTAAACAGTTATATTTTTTACTCTAAATTTTCAGGTAAGAAAGGCTCTGCTGTAAGTCATAATGTACAAGCAATGTCTGCCATAAGTTGTCTCCGTACTTTTCTCCATACTAGTGTTTAAACATGACAGTGCTTTCTCCTGTGAATCCATAAAATCACCTTCCTGTAGATTAGAGCAAAAGCCAGGGGAAAAGAGATGCTCTCCTGACCCCTGCCCTGTGGACGTACGGTATGGCGGGAAAGGCTGTCAGTGGTGGAAGGAAGGCAGCGGAGGCTAGAGTTTATCACTGTCTGTTTCTGGCCAACTCCAGTGCCAAAATCCATATTTCTGCATTTTCTAAAACCGAAAGAAAACCAGCTCCCAAGTGATTATAATAACTCTTGGAAAGAACGGCCAATGCCCACTTGTGTGTTTAGCACCATCAGCCTGCTCTCCTTTCCTCTCTCCAAATGTTTGTGGCATTTCCCTGTTGAATGCTGTCTTAAACAGAAATGCCTCTGGGACAGGTCATGTATCATGACGTATGTCCACAGAGCATGTTAGCAATTCAGTGCCCCTGAGCTTTACTGCAATGATACTGTGTAGGCAGGAAAGAGCATCTGACCTGGCATAAGGAATATTCCCTAAAAAGGCTTCTCCATTTGGAAAGAGGTTGAGGGAAGAAAAGAGAAGCATCTAAGAAACTGAAGAACTAATGTGTTTGAGCACAAGTCAGAACTTTTTTTAAAAAAAAACAAGCAAATGACATTTTCATGATTTCAACAAAAACATTGAAAATATTTTTCTGTCATTTGAAATGCAAATTTTTGTTGAGAAAAAAGCATTTGGGCAGAAAAAAAAGTAATTTATTTTTGCCGACATAAGCAAAAGGCAGAAAAGCAATCATGTCACTAAAATCACAGACTGTTTATAAAGTAAGTTACATATTTGGGTCATTTCAGATATATCTACAGTCAGTTTTACCATTCCTCAAGGAGAGCTGGTTGTTCCTACACAATGGAGCACCTACACGACGTATGCTGTGGTAAGGGATAGCCTAGACCTCAGGTTTCCAAGGTAACTTCCACCCCCAGCCACATGCGCTGAAACCGCAGAGCATGCGACCAAGGGTAGGTTGGGGTTTTTTTTAACAGAAGCACTTAAAACGTTTATTGATCAAATTTGCCTTGTCTGTAGCAGGACTGGGACTCTGGCCATGTTGGAGTGACAGGAAAACTGCTGGTGCTCTCTGATGGAGGAGCTCTCACGCCACTGCACTTCAGCATTTCAGACAGTTGCCGTGACTCAAAGTGTGAGCACAGCGTGGAGAGTGGGCTGTTGGGGAGGTGGAGGTAGGGCAGCACAGCTCACACTGTGGGCTCTGCCTCTTCATTCGGAGGGAGAGGAAAAAAGAATAATTTAAGTAATTAATCTAATTAATAGGAAAGTGCTGATTAGAATCACAATGAAAAAGATGCTTCTTCTTTTTAATGAAGCTCATAGCTGACCCAAATGCACGCCTGAGACAGAAAGGATAATATATTGTTATATATACATAAAATAACAACTTTTTTTAAAAAATAAATCCTGTGATATGTAAAACATTCTGTCTTACTTATCACCTGAGAAGCCCATGGGCTCCTCCTGTTGAGAGCAAACCTCTCACAGCTAACCACTGGTCTGGGTGCCAAGCTAAGTTCCAGTTGTGGTAAACAAGTCCATTCAAAACTTCAGTTAAGATTGGGCTGCATATGTGCAACGTGCTGAGTCATTAGTAGCCCTTGAGACTATAAGAGCTGAATCCTTTTTCTTCTTCTTTGCATGTAATACAACACATTTTTTTCCCGAAGGAATCACTGTATGCTATCATCCACTGCAGCCACCCACCCAGCAAGGCTAAGCACTGGGCTGGGCTGGCCAGTGACACCCCATGAGGGCAGCTGTACACATGCACACCAGCAACCACGGCTGCTCACTCCTGGCTGGCTGGAAGCCACTTTATGAAGGTTTGTGACCTGTTGCTTTCACAAATAGTCATACTGTAAAACTTTGAAAGACACCCCAGGACAAAGCACCTGCAAAATACACTTATTCCAGAAATATTTGTTTCATTTAACAGCATCTGAAACCATTAAGTCAGCAAATAATAGTGTTCCTGAAAGTGGAAAAAAATAAGCCAAGCCATTTTCCTTCCAAAGTCTGAAACATAATTCCTACGCTGCAAACATTGCCAATTTTTATCCCGCAATTACATTTTTGCTCATTTTAAATCTAAATCTATTGCAAACTGTGACTGAGATTTTACAGCATATCAACTCCAAATTTAAAACTCAGTCACTAATTCCAGTATGACGGATTTCTTACAATAGACAAAATGAACCTTTAACAGCAATGGTTTATATTTAAAAAAAGGGCTTAAAAAGGGTTAAGTAACTCTTTACAGTAGGAATGCTCATTGCAAAGGTAAAGCAGGGAGAAGTTAAAATGTAAGAGCTAGAAATAGTATGATTTTGTCTTCAGAGCAGAAGATTGCCTATGGAAATATGCTGCGGCCCAGCAAAACTTTTCAAGTGACCAGGGTAAAGGATGAGCAAAAGTTTCACTATCAGGGAATAAGACTTGGTAACTGGTCCAGCAGATGCTGAAATGACAGCCGAGCAGCACCGCCTTATACCCACTGTCTGCCTAAGAGATGAAGAAATGTAAAGAGGTGAAGGACTGATAAGGTGAAAGACTAGGAAAATAAAACTTGCTGTGCAACAATGTCACTTCAAGCTTTCTTTTCAAAATGCTGCCTCACTTGCTTGAAGCAATGCTCCTGCTTTATGAAATGGTTGCAGCCATTTCAGTGTAGGTGACATTAACACCACAGCCACATTGCCGTGTGTAGTGGCATGCTGAGCCGCAGGTTATTTGCTAACATGATGTTCTTGCTTCACCATCCTACACTGTGCACTTATGCTGGATACTCTAAATTCAATCTCAGATCAAAATCTTTAAGCAGAGACAGCTGCGTCTACTGTACCTCAGAGCTGCCTGCCTGCCTTTTTCTGCAGTGCCAGTGCCGTAAGCTGCTTCCCTCCAAGCTTCCTCTGAGATGGCATCTTACGTGGGGGGGGAAATTCATACCTCCTTTGAGCTCCCCGTATACACCAGCTAAAAGAAGGTTACGCTTTAAAATACTGTCAGTTTATTATTTCGTTACTTTTTCACGGAAAATACTATTACTTGCAAAGTGTTCACAGTTTTTCTTCTCCATCTGAAAATATTCTTCCTGATTTGAAATATAGGGAGCATGGAAGAGGTCCAGCTACAACCTGAAATTCAGTCCAGCTTCTAAGTAACACCACGGCCAGGGGTGGCTTTACACTGACCTGTAATTCATGAAAATCTTGATCAATTTTCATAAGGCCCAAATACTTACAAGGTCAAGAAAAAGGCAATCATAGTTTCTATAATAAATTTTGGAAGGAGTAAAAATAATGGCATAAAACCTCATCCCTGGGTGACCTATAAGTGGATTCACTCAGGAGCTGTAAGATGCAGCTGTGGGCTACTGGAGGGAAACACACCATACCTTTACAGCATACATCCAAGGCACGACTGAACTCGCTCACAAACCTGAACTTGCCTCACATCCACACTGGGTGGACACAAGCAAGCCCAAGAAGAGGCAATGCTTTTTTGTGACTGAACATCAGAAGCAAGACCCTGGGCCCTTGGCAGCATGGGTCAAAGCATACACTAGCATGTACCTGCCGCATGTGAACATAGCATTACAGACCGGCAGTTGTCCCACGCTTCCAGGATCCCTTCATTTGCTGTCCATGGTTAGAGACGATTCAGATCATCTCTCTAACCAGCTTGCATGGAGTAAATGTTTCCATTTCTTGGTGGTTTTCTAGCTACCTTCCCGACAGTGCTTCGTATCCCAGTGCTGTCCTTGCTCTGCCTGACCACACCTTGGCTCCTCTCACCATCCTACAGAGAAGGCCAAACCCGGCCCTCCTGGCTGGTCACCTGGCCAGAGCAGTACAGGGGAGGGTCCTTGTCATTACAAATTTGCTCCTTCTCAAAAGACAGCAGTGGCTTTTGCTACTCCTTATGAGAAGGATTGTAACTTTCACCTGTAGGAACTTAAACTCACAACTCAAGTTGTAGTTGAACCACAGCTACCGCTCCAGTGCATACCTCCAGCCACACTATGCACTTAACCAAAATCTGTTTCAAGTCAACAGAAACTGAACTGAAATCCATGTGCTAGTTTACCCAATGTAATTACAGTGGATTAGGTTTAATTTCCCATTTAGTTTACTGTGGCAAGCGCTCAGCACTGCCACTACAGCCCCCACCCATGACCAAAGCACCTCGCTGCTGGCTCTTTTCCCAGCGTAATTCTCCATGTCCACAGCTGTGGTTGGCAATTTTGTTGGCTGAATTGGCTACTACATGAACAATTTGACCAGATGACCAGGGTAATTAACGTCCTAGCTTCATCTCTCTCAACATCCATACTCACCGTGGTTAATAACTACATTTAAACAGAAGCCTTGCATGTGAGTTTTCAAAGGGCTTTTACTCTCTGCAAACCTGAAAACCATGTTTTCAAACTAGTCACACAGAAAACCCATGCAGCAGGTGACACAATGGGAACCCAACAACATCTCTGGCTGACTTTTGCATAAGGACTCTCCTTAGACCTGAAGCCTGCTATTCAACTCCTGCTAAAGCAATATTCCCAATAAAAAAAGCACAGGATAGGAGGAGGAAGGTAATACAGCACCAGAAATAACCCATTGTAGTTTATAGTTGCAGCCGTAACTGTACAACCTTCACAAATAGGCGATGGAGGCTTAGCCCAGTTTTAGCCGAAGAAGCACTGGGCCTTCGCTCCACTCCCATCGAACGCCTCCAGTTCCCAGTGAATCCTCTGAGACACTGAGCAGGCACAGAGAAACATGTCCAGCCCAGCGTGCAGCGCTGCCGGGCACCTCTGGGGCACGGTCCTCATCGGGTTTGCTTTTGAATGTAGCAGAAGGCTGGCATTCACAAGCATCCTGGGTCTCTGAGCTTCATGAGCGCATGTGGGTTTTGTCCCCCAGACAAAAATCTTCTGTACGGCTTGGCTCTGGGGAGGGCTCTCTCACAATACACAAGCACAGCAAGTTTGGATATACTATACCTCATCAAGTAGATGGTTTATCAGGACTTAAACCTGACTATACCTCATAAACATGTCCTTTCAAAGAGCCACTCATAAACTGGAAACAACACATCCTGCAAAGGGGAAAGTGTGGCCTACGGTTAACTTATTTATTCCTATCTAACATACTACAGGCGTCCTGATTTTTACAGCATTACATGTTTTGAACCTTTTCAGTAAAGTGGAGGTTTCTCATTTCAGCCTAACTGCTGTTAATCTGTTCCAAATGTTAACATTGCAAATATGGTCTGGTTACCATCTCTGCCCCAAGTTGATAATAGGAGCAG
The DNA here is from genome assembly GCA_026212715.1 of Elanus axillaris. Lineage (NCBI taxonomy): Eukaryota > Metazoa > Chordata > Aves > Accipitriformes > Accipitridae > Elanus > Elanus axillaris. Next base: position 33,983,333 of record JANZLQ010000029.1, on the reverse strand, counting down.
AGCTGATCAGCATCTGGTTTAGTTCAGAGTACAACTTGCTGCCTAATACTGCAGAATTTAGGTTGGAAGATTGTTGCATTTCATGAACACCACAAAAAAAATTAAACTAACAACACTCACATACAGTTATGTGTCATTATTTATTGCTCTATAGGCTTGCTAAAGATGCAATATCGCATTACTAATTTTGGCAAATTCCAGCACACATAAACAGGCCCAAACCTCTTAACATAAATTATGCTAGAGCTGCCTAATGATAATTAAAAAAATTCAGTCACTTACTTTCCAGACTTGTGATGGAAAAATAGTTTAAAAATAAGAGAAAATTTTAAATTAGTTTCTTATTTTGTCATGTGCTTTGAATACTTGAATTGTTACGTGTCTGATTCATTGTAAGGTACTGTGCAATACAGCACTTTCAATATATAGATAAACTATGGTTATAAATGAAAATGGTCTAAAATTGATTTATAAAATACAAATTACTATTTTAATGGAATATAATCATCAACCTAAAATTCACAACAAGGTCACATTTAGATCAAAATAAAACCTCCTGCTAAGTTAAATCAGAGCTGAATCCAACTCTCAGTATACAGAATAATTCATCGCAGGATTAGCTGTGACCACTCTAACATTCAGAACCACTTCTCCTTTTTTCCTTCAAGCACTTTTTATACAATTTGCTTTACTGTGTGATCTATCATTTTGCAGTTGATCATGTAAAAATTCTGCATACAAAGTATTTTGATTACATTTCTTCTGCTACTTTAAATGGCAGATTATGCTTTATAAACTCAGTGAAGACTACAGGATCAAAAGCTCTTGACACATATAGAAAATAAACCACAAATACTTAATGAACATTTTAGGTTAGTAAGACATGCTATCTTATATCCATCAACTATTCAAATTAAAGTTCCCTTTGAGCAAAAAAATTAATAACCACCTCAAATATTAGACCTTTTTTTTTTAAATGAATGCATAGCATGCTTAAAACATCTGGAGCCTGTATAAAATGTACATGAATTCTGCCAAATTTACCCTACACTTCCTGTCACGCGAAGCACTGACTGGGGTGACCCAGATGACATAGATTTCTTGTTACCTGTAAGAAATGACTGGACACAGAAATTACTTCTTTCCCCAGACAGATGTAGCTGGTTGATCAGCCAACTAGTAACATGATATATATGAAGTTAAGCAAGATAAACTCATAAGCACTGTATTAATTTCATGTGACACCTACAAGCAGTGATTTTTTGGGTACAACAGATTCCATTGATCCTATTTTACATTTGAGAAATCTGAAGCAGAAAAATCTTAAATTACTGAATTGCATCATGTTGCACAGCCAAGTCAATAACAATACTCACATAGTGGCAGGCTGCTTCATGCTAGTCACAAAACTACACCATTGCCCACATTTTAGCAAGATTTCTCTCATTGTGACAGATTAACTCCCCTTCCAGTCTACAAGGGGAAAAATTTAATCAAAGATAATTTCCACCAAACTTACCTATTTTCTGCATACAGTTTTCATCAGAGAGATTTTTAAACATATACTTAAAGGGGGGGGGGGAGGAATGCTATTTTGCAGCCAC
>JANZLQ010000029.1:33967746-33981719 GCA_026212715.1 Elanus axillaris | reverse complement strand
AGGAATAACCCCACAGACTGAGTGAGTCAGGAGATAAAACATGTTACTAACAACACAAAGATCATCATTTACAAGTGTCTTTTACAGAAAGATCAGTATAATAAGGAACGCTATCTACTAAACCCTGCTAAAATCATATAAAAACCCCAAAGCCCACCAACCTTAAGCAGGTAAGAAACATAAAATAATGTTTTAAGATCTGTCTTTGCTCAAATGGCATGCGTCTTCCTTACCGGCACAAGTTGCATCATTTGTCCTCTGAGCCAAGCAACGTGGTAAGTTAACTGATTGTAAAGAAGTGAAGATGCATCTATATGTTTGAAAGATAACCCACTTTATTCAAGCTCAGTTATCACTTCAGTAGTTTGCTGATATATGAAGTTCTCCATGAAAGAAAGGTAAAGTGTCTAAGCAAGGTTTCTTCTCCTTTCAAACTGCCAAGAGAAGCAAGACCTAACTAGGTTGCCCCATCTCTCCAACTCCTACAGGCTCGTACAGAAGCAAGGACCTCTCTGCTCTCCTTTCTCTTCCTTTACATTTCTTAGAAGTTATTTTCCATATATTGTTTACACAATACAGAACTTAAATTATCAGAAGCACCAAAATAATTTCATTAAGTTTTTTCTCTATGTTCCTCCCTAAAGAGAAATCTTTGCCAGGATAACTTACTGCCTGGCATCTCCCTTTTTTCACAGCTGTTACCCAAGCTGCAGCCTGTCCCTGCAAATGTCCACATGTGTAATGACTTTCTTGGACAACCATCAGTGGATAAAGCTGGGACCTGCGCTCTGAGAGAGACAGCAAGGATTTCAGAAGTTTGTTCTGGTTTATCTGCACTTGAGGAGCCTCAGCTGAATTTGGTCCCTGGAGGTAGTTGAGTCCATACTGCCTTCTCTCAGATTTTCACCTGGGGCTCTTTCCTTCACTCACTAGAAAGGAGAAGGGGAAAGGCTGTAGGGAACAGAGCAGCCCAAACCCACATGTGAACCCTGACCTTTCCCTCACTAGATTCTGTTGGAACAGAAAGCTGGGCACAGAGAAGGCAGACAGGCTGCTCAAACAGCCCGCCTTCACCTTTTCAGACACAGGCAAAGCTCCATAAAATCACCTATTCTGTGCAGCTGCCTGCACTGCCTGCTGCCCTGAGCTGCCTCAAAGCTCAGAGAAACCATTCACATCCGCAGAATGCAAAGCGCATTTGCAAGCCAAGAAAGGAAGCAAGTACAAAGAGCAGATTCATATTTTCCTTTCCCTTGAAGTTCCAGATTTGTTAGCTGAAAAAGATGCAAGTTACTTGATTATTTTTAATGCCTCTGAGCCACTGTATATTAAATAAATAGTAAAGTCCATGTCCTTGTTGTGAAAGATTGCAAGTAATAGTGTAGTCATTAGGACCCATAAAAGCCAGATGCTTTCCACAGAAAAGCATTTGTTTCACTGGAGCTTTCTCAGGGTTACGTTTGTTTTGGGGAATTTTAGTAAGAGAGAAACCCAACCTATCAAAGCTAATTGGCCAGTCTCTCATATGGAGATGTACCATTTTTCCAACCGTCCACGGGCCAGAGACTGACTCAGCAACATGATGGTTAGGTCACTTGCTGGGATATGAGAGACACAAGTTCAAAGTCTCTCTCTTAATCAGGTAGACAACAGAAACCTCCATCTCCCACAACCCAGGGAAATGACTCAGTCGTTAGGTTACTGGTAATCCAGTGTGGAGTCAACCTTGTGGGTATGGCTTTTTCAGCAGTGAAAATGTTTCTGTTTTTTCTAATATGGAACAAAACCAGAAGTCAAACTCAATTTTATTATAAAACTAAATTCTTGCATTCTGGCTAGTCCCCAGTAATATCACTTCCCATTTAAACAGTCGTCTTCATTCAATGTGTTTGTGCTCCCCTCCCTCCTACCCCCATGGTGGCACTGAACGGTTGGTTCCACAGCTTTCTTCAAATCACTGGGGACCTGACAGCAGATGGACATCCTTCTGATACCTGTGATTCCTCTGCTTCATTTATCTGAAGTGATCGGAAATAAGTGAAAATACCCAATATCTGGCAGCCTTCTGATATTTTTTGTTCACTGCCAAAGAACACACCCGCAATTCTCAACCACCACTGAAAAGGAAATGGGACAAAACAACAGAAAAAACACCACCCTGGTGTGACCAGATGTCATCTCTCAGTTCTCATGCATGTCATGGCTGGCCACAGCATACAGACAGAAACCCTGCCCCGAAGAACCACTGCAAAAGATGTAACTGGTGGGAGGTAACAGGCAAGAGACTGCAGGAATGGATGGAGCGTGAAGGAAAAAAGACCATGTGGCTCCAGAACCCCGCAGAGCACAGGCTTTGTTACATGTTCTCCATTTCAAGTAGACCTTTTACCTTACTAACTTCTACCATTTCCAGTCTCTGCAGCCTTTCTTGCATTAATTCTGTGTAAAATATTGTTCTTACTGCATTAGTCAGCAGTCACTTTTGTTGCTTTCTTCCTATGATTTTGCACACAGATGGCCATATATGAAAAGGCATTTCTCAATCGCTTACAAATACACAGCCAGGGCGACTGAGAAGACTATCTATTCTGCTTCCACTTAGGAGTCTGGCAAATGAATGACACAAAAGAAAAAAAGTCAGTGCCTAAATTTAAGAATCAAATCCATGTCTAAGCACTTAAGCACTTAAATATGTGGTTTGATTTAAAAAAAAAAAAACTGGAATCAAAAAAGTGCCAGCAAGGCCAAATGGGAGTCGATGACTTGGAGAATTCCATTCCTTATTTTGTTGCCTGAACAGCAATCCAGGAATAGGGCCCAGGAGCTCATTTTAAACAAAATATTTGTATGAACACTGGCTAGAGCTGGAGGGAATAAATTGGATCATTGATCCACTCTGAAACGGCAAATCACTGGAATTTTTTAAAAAGCACTATTCGTATTATACAGGCATTCAGCAGACAGAATACAACAGTTGGACACTGAAAGGACATGAGAAAGGTTGTTCTTGTTCTCAAGACATATTTTAGAGCTGGGTAACAGGCCCTCCCTGCTGCCTTGGCACAGAAGGCCTAGGTGCTCTCAACCTGGAACATGCATAAGACACTGCTCCTTGCACTAACCTCAGCCACCCACCAGCCTGTCAGGCTCCTACCCATAAAAATTCACTTTCTATTACATAGTTATACAGCTGAAACACAGATATAAGCCAGCCTAAATGAACTTCCTTACCAGAGGGCTTTTTCTTCAGCAAACTTTACATAAAAAAGAGGACCTAAGGAAAGAGAAGACAGAAATCTCTTGCTAGGCTTCTTCATCCAATTCCCTCCCAAAGTGATGGTATCACTTATCAATTTGCTCTCAAAGTTGCTCCCAAATGACCACATCTACATCTCTGCTTTACTGAGAAGATGGTTTGTACGTGGAAAAGCCTTGATATGCCTTGAAACTACTCTGATAATAGGTGTAGCTGTTTTTTTCATATGACTAATCAGGCTCAAAATTACCTGAATATGGGAGCTTCCAAGAGGAGAAAATTATCTGTATTAGCAAAGGCTCCTTTCTCAGTCTGGGCGGTGCCTACACTTAACTTAATCAAAGTTTACTTAAAAGCTTATTAGAGCTTTTGGCTCCATACAGACATCACATTTCTGGGAAGTTTTGATCAAAAAGTTTGGCATGGCTACAATTATAATATTGTTACAAGTCACTAAATGTTATTGATATGTTTAAAACAGAAATTTCATGTTCATTTTATAGACAATTTATCTCAACTGCAGTCAGCAAGACCAAAGTTTTTGTAGGTTTTTCAGAATTTTCATCCTCCCCTTGAATCTTTTGAACATATTTCCAGCTTACAATAAAGCCTGCTAATAATGTCCAAGCAGCCTGTACAATAATCATTCAATAAACAAAAGGAATAACAAGGTTGATTATTGAATTAAAAGGACGCAGCAGCTATTGACTTTTAATAGACCTATTAATAATTTTTCATGGTTTTCATTCTTGATTCTAATTTAAACAAAATGAACTGCAGCAGCTGTCCAGGGAAGGAGATACAGTTCTACTGGGTAGTTTTCTTACACCGCTGCCCGCATCGTGATCTATTCACATTTACTCGATTTCCAAAGTCTGAACTGAAACAAATATTCTCAGATGGCTTTGAGTGTCATATCTGTATTTAATGCAATAAAAAAACCAAACCAACTTGTCAGATACACAACTGTGTCAAGCTCAATCACCTAAATAAACAGAGGTAATGGCTAATTTTACTTTCTGCTCACTTTTTTGAAACTGCCTCTGTGTTGATTTTTGCAGTCTCCTCCCAGGAGGATTACATCTGCCTGGTTTAAAGTTTCACTTCCAAACATCACGTCCAAAACCTAAAAGCTTGCTACAGAAAAACTGTATAAATTTGTGAAAAGATCCTTCATTCTTTGGGGAAAATTAGCCTTGATCCCAAGAGGAATCTTACTTATGCAAGCCCGGTCTGTGGGACAAGTAGCACTTCTATTGACGATGCAAATAGGTCGTGACCTGCCATGATGGAAGCCCATCAGGGACTTTTCCCAAGTGAGCAGTCACTCTAAATGTGGTAGAGTGGCTCCACTGGTAGCCCTGAGGCAGATGCCTATGTGCTGGCTGAACAGCGTGAGGAACCTTAACATCAACAAAGTCACAGTGAAAGCAGTTAAAATATACAGGGATGAGGAGAAAAACATTTTTGCACCACAATTTTTTTTAAAAGACAGCCTTACACCTCTCATTATTTATGCAATGCAAAAGCACAGCGTATTTTGTCATCTTACAGGGAAGAGAACTACTGGACCTATGCTGACTCACACAAGCTGAAAAGGTGGCTCTTCTTCCCTCCAGCCTCCCCTTTGACCTTGGATTAAGGGCCTCCCATCTGGAAGTGTTTTCCCTAAGTGATACACACACACACGCAGGCCCAGTGACTGCAAAGAACTGAACTGCAGTCACCATGACACCATCAGTAATAGATCTTCCTATACATTTGCATGTCGCTCAGCATGGATAAAATCCACCCTATTACATTCTTTGTCAAGCACCCACAGAGGAGCTAAGCAGACTGCAGATGTTTAACAGGACAGGTCTGTTGCTTGATGTCCATTCAGTCCAAGGCAAAGGCTCATACACTGACCTTTAGGTGTGCACTGGTAATTGAGTGAGCTGACACTAAGAATGTGCAAAACCTGCACAGATCCAGGATCAATCCAGCAAACTGATGCATCTGCACCCTCACCTCCACAACCAGCTCCCGCAAAAATGGTAGGGTACCACATCAGCATGAATCTTCTTCAAGATTCCGGCTGTGCAGAGGCCAAGGGGAGAAAAGTAGAATAGAGAGGACAGTCCCTAGCAGGGGCAAAAACCTGCAGGCAGCTTCATGCCAGCGTGCAGCTCTGCCAACAGGTGGGCAGAAATTCACATGCTGTGTCGGGTCTCCAAGTGTGCGCATCTGAGCACCGACTCTGTAGGCTCTGGGCTACCCTAGTCCAGTCTTACTTAGCCCTTTTCAGTTGCAATAGTGCCTGCTCACCAGGAATGCTAACCTCTGGGATCCTAAGTGCAGATGAATGGCATTTTCTTTGCAACTTGCCATAGAAGTCCTACCATGGCACAGGGGTTGTACAGGCCTTTGTGCTCTCTCCGGGGTTTCTTCCTTCCAGACAAGCATTAAAAGGATTGCACTGCTTTATAGAGGGGATTTCCTCCCCACAGAACAAAATAAATTCACCTATGAAGTGCATTGATAAAGGTTTTCTATTTCACATCCAGCAGCTCAAAAACAACTTCCTCTACCAGAGGTGGTTGCAGGGTGGTGGTGGGTTTGTTTGTTTGGGGTTTTTTAAATTGTTTTGGAGAGTGGTTTTGTGGGGTGGTGCTTTGGGGTTTTTTTGGGTGGGGGTTTTTGTTTGGTTTTGTTTGGGGGATGTTGGTTTTTTTTTTGTTTGTTTGGCTGGATTTTTTAAGAGACAGGTAGATTAATAACCATTTATTTCTGAAAACTAGTCTCTGGGTTGAATCCAGCTTCCAGCTGGTGCCTACCAAGAGGATACAGAACTATAAGGGTACAGAGTCATTCCAGATAAGGTTAATGACTAATTTTGAGTACTTTATTCTCCATGTAGACTCATGTATGTGTAGTTAAGCAATAGTTTGTCATAAAATTCTATTCATGCACTGAGAAATGCAAGTAATAAGCAATATTTCAAGACCTATTAAGCAGTATTAGTTTTCAGGACAAAAACACACTCAAGAACTGTTTGAACACTCTTCCACTCTGACACCAACCTGGGGAAGGGTGGGAAAACTGCCCTTTCCCTGCACACCGGGGTACATGTACATCATATAGCACTGCTTCACTGGAATCCATATGGTTTAGATTTTAATGGAGTGTTGATTTTAGAGCTGAATATATGGAAGCTCTTGAGTTACAAGAAGAATTATTATTGCAAACCTGACTACAGCTACAGTTAGTGTTCTTGGAAGATGAGGGTGCAAGTAACAAGAAGCTAACAAATCCATGCCAGTAAGTCAAGTTTAATTTGCTTTCCTTTTCCCCTCCCTTCTAAAGCTGGCTGAAATACAAGTTCCACTGTAAATGCAGTGACTAGCAAACATGGATGCCATCACAAATACAGCCCTGCCAAGAGGAAGTCCTCCGTTGACTAATAACAGAGTTTCCAATAGCAACGGCAAGATATTCTGGGCACTGAAGAGATTTAGGGATATATTCTAAACAAGATGTGCTCTTTGCAGCTACAGAATATGAACTGTAGAACATTTGGACAAAAGTTTCCTAAGAAGTCACCAATAACTAGTATTACAAAGGCGGAATAGGAGGTTTTACTGGCTTTTCAACGAGTTTTACTTCAACAGATAACACTAAGCTCTCCCTATCAAGCCTATTATCAAAATATGGCTGCAAAAAATAGACACAAGTCATTGCTACACAGTTTGGCATTGCAAAGGTCTCAAGTTTTCGCTGTCAACTGAAACAATATGAAAACACAGCCTTTTACTTTGCAAAGAGGAGACTGCGTGCTTGATAATATTTTTGTGTAGCATTTGTCATTGTCGGAGCACAATACAGAACATAATCAAGTTCATTTGTTAGCTAAGTAACCCATTCTTTGAAAACCTATTCTTTAATGCAAGACAGCATCAGTGACGTATTACAAAATCATTTACTAGAACTGGAAAATTACTTTTATAAAGATCACATTATTATAACACAGCTTCTCTTCTGTACCCTTTGGTTGCTGAGAGTGCAGGGCATTTCATACAGTTACTTCCCCTGCACACACAGGATTTTAATTTTTTTTTTTTCATTTGAATACAGAAAATAACCCAAATTTCCATTGCTGCAATTCAATAGTTCTATCAAAGACTGCCATGCATTTTCATAGGAGTAATTTATTTTATCTTTGAAGTAAACACAAATTTGTCAGAAATATTTGCTAGGTCAATTTGTAAGCTCTACTATGTGAGAATTATGCCAAAATACAAGCACAAATCAGAGTGCTACATAGTAATTTCAAAAAGATGCTAAGCAGTAGTGAAAACTAGAAGCTTCTAAGCAGCCAAATAAGATTAAATTTGTCATCAAAACACTGAAAACAAGAAACAGAACAAACCTCCTTACAGAGAAACTGATATACTATATGCCCAAGTCTGACATTGTTATGTTAAAAGTTGCCTCTGCATAAAACATTATAAACGACACCTTCTAGCAGCACAGATGCCTGCTGCACAAGAATATTGCACTGCTGTTTTTTAATACCTTGGAGGTAAAATGTTATGCACCGCTAAGTAATTTTAGCCTACAGTACAGCTTCCCACCATTTTTAATTTTACAATGCAACCAAGTTATTTGAGATATAGGTAAAAATAAAAAGATTAACAAGGGTTTAAAACTCTAGATGGCATACTCATATAGTAAAAGACTATCAATCTGAACAGAAATACATAGGTTCACCTATGATATTTTCTTGGTTTTCCACCTGAAACGTACATAATCTATCTGCAAATATCTGAGGTGAGTTTGCGAATTACTATTATAAAAGGATCTGCACTACTTCCCCAAGTTAGAATTGGGTGATTTAATAGAATACTATGCAGTATTTGCAGTTTTGTATTTCAACAGTACTGAATTAAGTTAAGATTCCACATAAAATTCATTCCCATGGCACAGCACCCATCCCGTCACAGTATCATACTCCAACCTAATTCATGGATAATGGGAATGAGATCTTACGTGTTTCTTAAAAGCACAGTCTCATGCAAAGATCAGTTCAGTTACATACATTTTCAAGCTTTGAACTCACAGGGGATGTTTTTGTTGCTGCTTTGTTTTTAAGCAGAAGCTCAGCTTTATTTTATTACATCAAGCCCAGGGTCATAAAAAGGACATTTCAATACATAGCCTTTAACTTACCCATCTATTATAAAGCAGACAGTATAAAATCTAAAACTCAAATCAGCTTGTATGGTGGTAACAGTCATGAAACTGACATCGCAATATTTTTATTAGAATTTGTCAAGGGTATGTTGCTGTTGTTATGCAATCTTACTGAAGCCATAACACATGAAATGACAGTTGTGCAACTGAATGGCCACAGTACACACGTGAACAACATCCAGAATGATCCAGAATGAACTGAGAAATGCCTGAATCAGGGTTTTTGACTCATCATCTGAGTAAATAAACAAGCACCTAAAGACAAATACAATATGGATTTACAGTATGCTAGATGCTTCATGGTAATGGTGTAAAAACACTTTTATCCCCCAGTAAGTACAAGGCAGTCGAACATGTATCTCCTCATTAGACTGCAGGAACACTTGGTTACTGTGGAGAAGCTAATATACCATAGCTTACACAACAGTGAAGGGGTACCCATAGCATTGGTACAAAATTAGTACAGACCAGCATGCAGCCCTGTATTCCGATGGTTTTGAAATTCACGTGGAACATATGTACAACAAAGGAAACACAGAAGGAATAAAAAAAGTGCATTTGCATATACTGATCGGAGAACTTTGTGGACATGGAAGCATTTGCCCACAAAGCCACAGAGAAGAATGTCTTTGGCCTTAAGCCAGTACAAGAGCAGCTCTGAAGCAAAGTACACGAGTAAGTTTTCTCCATTTCTACAGTACTAGATATCAACTCATTAATAAAACCATTAACATAATCTTTTTTGTCTAATAAAGTTTATTCATAATCACTCCTTGCTGTATGGTAAACATTTATCAGAAAGTATATATCTGTAGCATGATTTTACTCTTAAATAGGCAAGTAAGATAAAAATTTCTAACATGTTACTCATCTACATATGCAAATGGAAATTATGAATTTATAAGTCAAATAAATCACTATTTTTTTTGATCATTTAACAACTTTATTTCTACAAATTCTGGCTTAAAAGCAGGTATTGTAGATACAAAAATCTGACAGACTGATGTGCAGCACATGTCATTTCTTTATGTTGTCTATGAGGACAAGTTACTCATTTCAGTGGGTATTCATCACATTTCTTGTAGCAGCAATAAATAGGCATTTTACTTTTCATAAAACATTATTTTAGATAGCACGTTAATCAATACAAAATTAACTTTTAACAGCACTAGAGTAACATAACCCATAGGTTGATCATGGGATTGGCAAATTTAATATTCAGTCTCTGTGCCAACCTAAGACTGAGTGATTTGCAGGGTCTCCAACATGTCTTCCACTGCCTTCAAAGAGTATTTAGTTTCTTTCTTACTGCGACCTGCAAACTAATCAACAACAAAAAAGATTGTTATTTGTGATATACTGGAAATTCTGTGCATAGATCCTGTGCAAATAACAGCTCTAAACTTTAAGTACCAAAAATTAACCCTATTTACGACAAACTTAAAAACACAGCCTCTTCATTGTTTCACTAAACGCCCATTTTTACTAGAATACAAGCTGTATCACCCTTCTAATAAGTAATGCAAATACAACAGAACTCCTTAACTTCACTCATTTGCTCTGAATGCCAATATTGAGCACTAATAAATACTCCACTTTGAAATTTAACATTTATCTGAATAGAGATCTTCCTGCTGTTTGTTTGCTTTGCAAACGTTTATACAATTTTTATTTTAGACCTGATTTTTTATATGCAATCCAAATTAGATTACATTTGTAATTTAAATAGTAGCAAGACTTGGACCTGTAGTTGAAGATAATCTATTATTTAGTTTTTTATAGCGAGACAGAGAAAGTTCTGTTTATCAAAACCTACTATAAAATAATCCAGTCACCATGTAATTATATTTTACAGTTCAAAGTAACTGCAGTGACCTTGTACTTGATCATAACCTACTATTACAACAGTATTTTCAGGGAGCATTTGAAATAAAGTCTGTCTTGATAACAAAGATACAGCTCAATAAATACTACTTATGGCTTTAGATTCCGTAAGACACGTGCAGCCAAGTTTGGGAAAGCAAAGAAAGGGTAGAAGGGTAGGAGATGCTGATCACCCCATGCGGACCTCAAAAGGATTTTTCTAACTGTACTGACAATTCTCATCACTCATCAGCCATATCTAACAGTGGATTTACTGACTAGGTTGGTCTTCAGTCAAATGAAATTCTCAACCATTTTTAATACAGCTGCATTAAAAAGTTTTGCATTTGGAGTTGGGAGGGGTGGTAAAGAAATTACAGAAGCAGCAACTGTAACTTGCTGCTAGTAAAATAGCCTATTCTCGACCTAAATGTTAACATCTAAACACTCAATAAATTTTCAGTGTAATGTTTTTTATTTCAAATACCACCGGTGTCTCGCAGTTAGTCCTTGATTTATAATGTGTCCCTTCTCTCTTGTAATTAACTTAATTTAGCAAACTTTTCATGACCTGCTAAGAAAGATTAAGTCATCAAACCCAGGTAATATCACACCAGCAACAAGCTGCAGGACCTGTTAACCTGCTTTTGACCCCTAGGCTACAATCTAGTGTTGGGATTCCCAATCAGTACTGAGTTCTTAAAAAAATAGTTTTGGCACAGTAAATGAAAAGCTATTTAAAATTAAATAGTTCGGAGAATGAAATGTTGTTATTGTGACAACATTTTATAATCAAGAGACACACTGGAAATGCCATATTTTCATATTTCATATTTCCAGATGATGAACTGATGTAACATGTTTTGACTCTAGTAGTACGTATAAACCCATTCTTCAGGTTGTGCAGTTTCCATAGTGACCTGCAATAGTCAACTTCAGAGGAAAATCAAAGATTTCTTACCACTCTCCCTGGTGAGAGAAGTAACTTTTGCTTAGATCTGACTTAATAGAATATCCTCTTTTTGTTCACACTAAACAAGAATAGTCCTAAGCAGATACTTGTTTGCTTGTTTCAAAAAAACAAGCAAATGAAATAAACAGAACTCAGAATCCTCGACTGAAAAATTTCAAATTCAAACCATTCAGAGATTTCAATAAAAAGCACAGAAGCCTGAATATACTGTGGTCAAAAAGCACACTTGGCAAGACACACAAGAAAGGACACAGAGGAAAGCTTCAAAATAAGATGAATTTTACTTATTTTACTTCTCTTCAGGGACAACTGAAAGCAAAACCGACATAAGACATTAGTTTAAAAAATGTTACTTGCTAATTTCAAGAGTGGTTGCCTTCATGATACTGACATGTACTTTAAGCTGAACAAATAAAACCAAACTCTGCGTCATAACAAACAGAAGTATACTTGGAAATGTAATCACTTCAAATTTGCCCTGACAAACAATTATTTTGTCTATTCTGCCATTACACAGCAATTTGACTGATTGAGCCGGAATCCATTTCTTAAAATCATGATTTAATTTTCTGTTTCCCAAATGGTTTGTAACAAAATCACCTCTCTCCAACCATAAATAACATGTGGACTGCTAACACAGAAGAATTTAGCAATGTACCCAAGAAGCATGTATCTGGAAAATTACTATGAGTAGGATCACATTAAAGATTTTTGTAAGCATTAATCAAACTTGCCTGTCTCTGCTGAAACGCTTCTACCAGAGGACATGCTAAACCAATTACCTAATTGAAGAGCACTAGGTAGCCATATTTTGTTTTGATGTTAAAGTAACTGTGACTCATGTCCTCAAATCAGAACAGACACACATTCTTCACAGGGTTTGCACAGAGAGAATGCAGCTTCCCAGTGATACAGCAAAACCAAGCTTGTAATAATAATAAACTTAAAGTAATTCTTTGAATAATGAGTACTTCGCTAACATCTGAAATAAAAGATTAAAACTAAATTTTATTTGTTTGGGGTTTTTTTTCAGTCAATTACATTTAAACGGCCTAGAGAATAATGACCATTTTTTTCAGAGCATGTGTTAGCAGCCAGGAATTCCAGCTCCATACAGCAGCCCTAGCTACAAAACCTTTCTGTCTTCCTGCAAAAGTTTACATTTCTCTTAGATCAGGCACAGGTGAGTAGTACTAAACATGGAGGGTTACATATTTAACATCAAAATAAGTATATTAACCAGATAAGAGTGTCAAATATCTGTGCTTTTCAGAAAAATATTTAATTCAGCTATTTTTTATCACCATGTTTTCCTGTAAAGAAACTGCTGTACAGTCTAACCAACACTGGTGAAAATAAGGTTTTCTTTTCACACCCAAAGACTGTTTTCTTTAAATGACAATAAACTAAAAGGTTCCTCTGATTTCATACAGGAATGCATAGGAAAAGCAAAAATCAAGTGCCAAAGCAAACTGCCTGAATGAGAGAATAAATTGAAAGAAGGGGACCAGTAAAAATATTTCAAGTAAATTGCATATAAAGTAAAAAAAAATGCAACTATAGCCAGTGCTGAATTTGGAAAAATAAAGGCAGTTTTCCAAAATTACTGAGCAAACTGTTGGTAATTCAAGTTCAAATCCAGGCTGAAAATGGGGAAAGATCTCACTGTAAGACAACTGCTCAAAAATAACTTTTTGAATTAATAACTTTGTATTTTAAAGTCACAGATTCCTATAATTTGTCTAGGCACCCAAGTCAAGGTTCTAAATGCATCTTATTCTCTAGAACATGACTACCGGAAAAACTGCATTGAACAGTATAAGAAGGTCCAACTAATAAAACAAGTCAATGCCAAATTCAACAAGCTCTTAAAGATCTTTTTACACTTTACAAAGTGCTTTGGATAATGCAAGGAAAGTGAGGAGGATTTATACAGATAATATAAGTATCTAGCTTAAAACCTGTCTAGACAACCCTCCACTAATGGAGGAATGCTGTAAGGGCTTCCACTGGCACAAGTGACCACAGTTTCATCGCTAGGTCCAAAAGATGACAATTTCCAACCATTCAACATGTTAAGGGAGCAACGAATCAATACTGACTCATAGGGGAAACTGCCACCTACTACATCACCAAACACCATTTGCTGTAGATGTTGGATGTTGTAAGTCTCTGACATACACACTGAGTGGCCAAACCCTTCTGCAGTCATGTAACAAGCTCAGTAGGGTTGGCCTGGGGCAGTCCTGTCCAGCTGTAGTCACTAGAACTTCTTGTGGTACTTCTGTGAAGAGGAAGTGGGTGTTCACACCATTTGCTTGCCAAATACTAGCTTGAGCACTTACATTTTCTGTATGGCCAAATTCCTGCTATGATTCCAGTCAGATACGGTGTTTGTCATTTTATGTCCCAAACAGCTAAAAAGAGCAGCTGAATATGCAATATATCACAAAAGTATGAAGTCACAAAGAAGTTATGACATGTGTTTTAGATATATGTTAGTGTATTAACATGATCTGTTCTGGTAAGCCTAAACCAAAAATGCTTAATGTAGGGCCCAAAAGAGTTTCACAGAAACAGTGGAATTACACTTTCCAGTAAAAAAAAAAAACCAAAACACAAAACAAAAACCAAAGAACCACACCCCCC
>JANZLQ010000029.1:33951970-33967738 GCA_026212715.1 Elanus axillaris | reverse complement strand
ACTAGTCATATTTTGTTTGAGATATTGTGATGTTAACAAAGCCGCATGGAGAGAAGGGAAAAAAGAAAAAAAAAAGGCATGCTGATCTGGCTGTGAGTCAAGTAACTACAAACTGTCATAATTAAGCTTTTAAGCTTTCATTACATTTAGAACCAAGAGATGCCTATTTCTAGGTCTTAATCTTGGTATGCCACCATTCCACAGCCAACACATCATCCTGATGCACCCTGAAAGGGGCTGTTTCCCAGAAGTGCTAACAGGTCTCTACTGCTGCTTTGAACTGGAAACTTCAGTTGCAATATTTACTTAAAACATGTGTTCAAAACCACTCTAATCTAAGCAGTTCATTTTATTAAGATGTAAAGCATGGAGTAATAGTTTTTACTCAAAATTCACACATCTTTTAAAACCTCTTTTGTTCTATCAGTGGTGAATCCACTGTGTATTCTGTTCTTCATGGGGTTTGGGGGGTTTTTTGTTTGGTTTTTTTTGTTTTTGTTTTTAAATACTGCAATACTTGAGTTTTCCATCAATATTGTGCTTACAGGAATGCCAGACATACTTAAGTCAAAAGAAGTCCTGCTTATTTATGGGACATCAGACAAAGTTGGTAATTCATACACCTTACTGTCACGAGCAGGTAAATGGTTTATAATGAAAAGCAAGGAGTCATTTAAAGAGCAAAACAGAGAAATAAACTTTAGGCACACAATTATAAAATGGTTATGTCCTCAGGGATACAATATTCTTAACGTAAAGTACAGTCAGAAGCTACAGGGCCAATCAGGGTAAATGGAAAATACTTCAAAGTTGTAATACATCAAAAACACGTCAGCCACAAGAAGCTGTACTCTTGGCAATGAATTGATAGACCATGTGTTAAGAAAACTGCACTGGCCATAAAAGAAAATCCTAATTTAATTCCATAATAGATGGAGCTGGTCAAAAGGCCATTCAGTAGTATTAACTGTGAAACAGTAGTAGCAAGAGAAAAATTAAATGTTGGGTTCTGATACTGAAAAATTACAGAGAGAAAGGACCATTACATGTATAATGTCTTTGCATTTAATATCAACATTTTTCCTCAGAAAAAGTTCAAGGGAGAACTGAACAGTATGATCTTGATGTTCAGGATTACTTACACATAAACTTTCATTGGCAGATCATTAAGAATAGCTGTAAAGGAGTCAAATAGATGCACAATTTTTGGGATGCACAGACAGCAGAACCTATGAGTTAAAACCTATTTTCATTCATAGTTAAAGAAAAAATGTAGAGGTTTGTAATACAAAAGCAAATCTAAACATTTATGTGTAACTTTTCAAATAGCTGAAAAGACTCCTAATGACTTCAGCGGGCTTTGATTGTGGCCTACAAAGTCTACATTTTCACAATTCAATGGGCATTCTTCTACAGAACTATGCAAAACCAACTTCAGTCACAATTACTAAGGTAATTATTAGGAACACCATTAAATACGATTTTTAAAGGTCAGAATAAACTAAAGGAAAATAAAAATTTGGAATTTTCATTTGCTTTCCAGTAAAATAGACGTAGATGACGAAATCACTCTTAAGAATTAAGACGTAAGGTTTTATTAAAATACTTGGCTGTAGAACTGAGCCTTGGAGGTCAACATTACACTAGTGTACATTCAGTTAATGTTAGTAGAAAATAAAAGTAAATAATACTAATTAATAACTGTAAAACATCAACCTTTTATTTATTAAGGCTTCCAGGAAATCTAGCAGGAGCAGAATGCAAAAAATCCAAGCAAATTTTGCTGGATGTACATGTCATATCTGACCTCTTGAATAGCAGTTGATACAAGTGCAGAAAAGAACTACAGAGCATGTCAAGAGTATCATAAAACAATGACATACTAACCTGGTATGCTCTATTTATTTGGTTAGCTGCCCAGCTGGCATATTTCATATTATCTTTTTTCATTTTTGCACTTGCTTTTGGATTGGAAGCAATATGGCTGGCAGACTAGGAATACAAAAATAAAAACAGTGTAAATATAAAATATACGTGCATGAAATAAAATGAGAGCATTCAGCACCTTTGGATTCAGAGCCCCACACACAGTGATAGTGGAAAAAGAAAAAATAAAAACAGTTACTGGTAAATGCATTCAAATAAGAACCAGCTAAACTTTTTAAGAATTGCTTGTTCTAATTAAAGCTAAACTAGGCTTCAGCCTAGTTGTGTACCAAGTTAGGAACCAAACCTGGACATGATCAGATAATCCAATTTGCTTTTCCTAAAGTGCGAATTAGGAGTTAGTTTTCCTGATTCAACTTGTTACCAGAGACGGTATAAAATACATCACTTGTGTGTCCAAACTGCCATTAAAAACATGACATTTTTCCCTGTGGCATCAGAAAGCACATTTTAAATGCAGGTAAGACTCTACATAAACTATGCCCATCTTCCCCTGAAAAAATGAGAAAGACTACTTAAGAACAGGAACTCATTTCAGAGACTTTTCCACTTATATAAATAAATCCACTTTGCAAGGAATCACTGTTACTCCCTCCCAGAACATCTTTCTGAGTGCAAAAGTACTTGAATGCAAAGAACCACAGAACCCTACTCTCACCCATCAATGAAGAACCTCCAGAGAAGATTTTAAAAAGGAGCATGGAAGCAAATGTCTACATGAATAACACATTTCAGACTTAAAGAATTTTCCCTTACAGTTATCTCCCTGAAACTACCTCCAGAAATAGGAGAGGAGTGGGACTGTCCAAACAGCAATCTCTACAAACTCAGGAATGCATTCTCTAAAGTCGTGCTCACATAAGTGGTATTTGTGATCTAGTACAAGGTCAGGGCCCTAAGATGAAGCATAATTCTCTCTGGTTTCCTGAATTCCATGAACAGTTTCCTCAGCAGATAGAGCTGAAAGCCTTCGTGGAAAACTTACCATGGTTATGGACATTCTTTGGGGAACTACAAACACTGGGCGTGTCTGTAAAGCACAAAAGCCACAGCAAAACCAGATCCTAAAGCCTGGAAACAGCATTACAAAGAAATCAGGAGCCAAAGGGTAGATACTGAAGCAGTGATGGCAAATTGTGCTTGCAAAAACCACCTAGTAAAAATGTGACAGCAACCAGCGGAGCAAAACTGAAGAACTGAAACAGAGCATACACATATTTTTTGCAGTAATGAACTTGCATTATGCAAATCAGGGTTTATGTGTATGATTTCCAAGCACTGCCAAAACAACAAGCTTCCCAAATGCTTGGGTCATGTTAGCTCAAGGTTGACAGCCAGATCATCATAGGTAACAGGCTCTAAATCTAATTTACAGACTGAAAATAACAGGCAGAACATAAGATCTAACAGAGGACAAGCCAAGAATGACCATAATAAACCCCAGGCCTGTTCTAGAATCAATGCAGAAGTCTGTATGTATACATACCTTAAAAATCAGTTTAGGCCAATAAACAGATTTGTTACAAAACTTACTCCTAAAAAGCTAAATGACCTAAGGAACAGCAAGGAGCCAGGCTCTTCTCCTTCTTGAACATACAATCACCAACCCAAGAATCTCTGCAGATGGGCTAAGATTAGGTCTAAGTCTCTTGGGGTCTTAAAGGTGATGCCTAACAAGTCTTTGAAAGGAAGCTGCTATTGCCCAGTATTAACAGGAAGCCTCAAAGTTACCTGCCTGATGTGTATCTGTAAGCTGCTCCCCTCCCAAGCGACAAGAGGGTGGCCTAGACTTAAAAAAAACCCACCACCAACAAAAAAGTGGAACCTTTCTGGTTTTGTCCCTAAAAAGATCTTTTAAAAGATCTAAAATCTAAAGGAAGATCTTCAATAGAGGCCTCAGTATCTTTGCAGAAACTGAAGAACTGGTGCCAGTACATGCTACCCATAGTTACTGTAGTCATGGTCACCCTCAAGACAACAATGCTGTGCAAGCTAAAGGCTCATTTTGAAACTGAAAGTAGAAAGTTGTATTTAGAAATTGGAGTGAGAAAAAAACCAAAGAAAAAAACCAAACAGGGTGGTTAAAAAAAAAAAGCAGAAAAAAAAAGCAGCCATCACACTGTGCTGGTACTCTTCAGCAGTTCGCCTTCTTGTAGAGAGGAGTATGACTTTAAATCCCTTTTCAAGAAGTTACTTTCATGTGTCAATAATTATAATTCTTTAAAAAACACATGCAGGACTTAAAGGTTAAAAGCACTTTAAGTACAGAGTACTTACTGGCATAAATTTGTCCACACGCAGTATTTAAAATCAGTTAATAATCTGAGCTATTAAGTTAAACCAACAGAAAAAAAAACCCAAAGGAAACAAACAGCAAATGGTAAAGAATAATATACATGCATAAAAACATATTCAAAATGATAACATGGAAAATCTATAATCGTGCTTACCATGTAAAGTCCAAACAAAGCTCTCATATTTCTGTTGTTAAGCTTCAGTGCTTGTGCAAAATACTTTCTTGATAGCTCAAGGTTTTCAAGCCCCCCTTGAGTATACTTAACCTGTAAAAATTAAAAGCTCCTGAAACTTGCACATCATCCATATCTCAGACATTCACTCTTGAAGCTGAGATACTATGAAACCTCACTTCAGGTTTGTTTTGCATGGTATTTCAAATCAGGTGAGTGCTACTAAAGGCCAAATACTAGCTTGGGAGAAATCCAAGCTCTTTTCAATACACAAATTTTAAAATATTTAACTACAGGAGGAAAAAAAAGCGAGCATTAATTTAATTAATTTATTGCTACAAGAATAAAAAGTGATTATTTTACACCTACACACACTCAGAACCTTGGCATAGTCTCTTATGAAAAGTAACACAAACTTTAAATCTAAAGCTAAATTCTGACTACTATAAATCCATACTAACTATATTCCTTCAGCATGCATTACACCACTACATAAAACAAGACAATGTCTTTCATTTCTATTCAACTGCAAAATAGTGTACAAAGTTTAGAATATTACTCCGTTGTTTTTCTATTCATTTTGCCTGTTATTAGATCAACAAAAAGAGGGATAAATACTAGAAGACATGCTTCAGTCTTTCTACCAGAAAGCTATTTAGACTTTCAAGTTTTAACATTAACCCAATTTTACCTACATTAACAAAACCAATCCATTCTAAGCAGATAACAGGACAATTTAGGAAAAAAATAATATACATCTGAAAAAGAGTGCTAATGGCTAAAAACTTTGAGCTAAAACTTCTAAGGGACCTCTCTCCCTCCAGTGCTCTTTCAGGCAAAATCTATGTGGAGTCCAAGATCTGGCTCCACAATAACAAGCAATATATCATAACCTCCTACACAGCATTGTTGTGAAAAAGTTTAACTTCTCATGCACTTGATTTGAAAAATTCATAAATACTTCAACAAGAATAGTTCATTTAAAATGAATTTTTGTCTTCAATAATTTCTGCCTTCACTCTTATATGTAGCTTAGTCATACCGAGCAAGAAAATAGTTTTCTTAACATGTTAAGTTCTGTGAGATGTTAACATTCTCTGTGTACTCTCTTAAATCTCCTAGGGAAAAATTAAAGAAACCATTTTTATTCCATTTTCACCACTTCAGTAACATAAAAACAGAGTATGTATTCAAACATAATTGATTTTTTCAATAATACCTACTTCAGCATACTGCTGACAATATAAGTGGTTGTGTGGATTAGTCATCATAAGCTCCTCTAAGCAGAAGGCTGCCTTTGCATAGCTGAGGAATATAAAAAAACAGTGACAAAGTGAAAACGGTGTATACAGTTCTTTGCTTCAGTTTCTTTACAGCACAATAAAAGAAGTCTTACTTTTCCCCCCATAACTTCATGTGATTCACAATTAAGAAAAATATTTTCTTTTAGAATTATGTTTGAAACCTCAAGTTACTATTTTTACATCGTAGAAAGTGAAAAATGTACAAAATTTAACAGTCTAGGTATATATGGAACTGCTCATGGAAAGCATTTAATATACTTATTAATAAGTGCTATTTTTTATCAACAAGAGTGATGACTAGAAACAGGCATTAGGTACTTAAGACACTGAACCCAGACTACAAAAAGAGTTCATTTTTTTCCACAAGTAACTTCAGCTACCTGAGGATTCACAAACCAAGCTACAGACCGGAGCGCTTACACCGTCAATTAACTTTACCTGCTCACAGTCAACCACAGAAGTGAGATTGAAAAACCATACTAAGAGCAGTTCTAAAAATGAAACAGTTCAAATGTATGTATGAAAATAGAATTGTACCAGTCTAAATGGGCAACAACTTATTATTGAATAAAGAAAAGGATAGTACTTGTTCTTTAAATAAAAGCTTTCAGAAAGAATTAAGAAGTCAAACTCAAAATGTAGGTTTATTTATAAAAATCTTAGCTTTATAGTCTTTCAACTAATAGAGCTCCCTGCAGAATTTACATCTTCTACAGATATGTGACAGCATGGTTGCACAGAGTTTACATGATAGGATTCCAAAATTCAGGGCTGCAATGTTTATGACAGTGTGGGTAGATATTTAGTATCAGAGTGAAAGCAATTTAGCAATTATGAGACAATATTAAACCATATAATCTGTAAAATCTTACTTCTTAAAATTAATACATTGTGGTTTTCTCCTGTGCACATTATAATAGTCACGTATGTATTTGAAATATTAATTTGAATATAAAAGGATAGTAATCTCATTCTTCAAAAGCAGAAGCCACAGTCCTTGTAACAAAGCAGAGCGTATATAAACCTTGTACACCTAAGCGTGTTTATAAACAATGGTAACAACATGGAGATTTCAGAAGCAAGACTAAATTTGTGACACTGATAAAATAAGCTGATTGTCTCTTTAAAAAAAAAAATTCTTTCAGTTGCTTTTTAGCCAAGATCCCAATTTTCTCCACATTTAATCATCAAAATAATAATAATGTTCATAAAAGCAGAGTGAGCACAGTCAATTCTTTCAATGAACTGGAGAAAGTTTTTCTACATGTTATTTACAATTGGAATTACAGACCAAGACAAATATAAGCAAAAGCAATTTCTCAGGTTTTATTACACAATTTTGTAATAAAGACTATAACCAAAAAATCCCCAAACCCAGTAATGGAGTATGTATGTTTGCACCACTCTATGATTCACTTTTGTACTGACAGATCTGACAAGTTTAAATATCTTTCTAAACTCTTTTTTTTAAATAGCTATTTTCTTGGAAAAGTGGCTGGTGAATTTCCCAAAACAAATGGAAATCTGTATATCAAAATTCTAGATTATTCCTTAAGTCCACATTTGAAAGAACTTAATAATTGTTTTCTTTGAGAATGGGGTGGAAGGAGAGGTAATGGGGGAACAATTTTTTCATCACAGTGAGAATGGCTATTTCTTTCTTTACAATTTGATTATTTTACTACTCTCTGGAAAGGAAGGAAGGAAACAATGTGACATAATTCAGGCTGGGCTGAAGAGCTAAAGAAAGGGGAAAAAAAAAGATACGCCTTTGGGTGGAGGTTAGAATTAATGCTGTGATATTAGAAAACTTGCACTAAGGCTTTGAGCTAATCCTCTCACACTGGGATTTCCTCCTGTCACTACAGCAATAAAAAAAAGCTAACAAAAACATTAAATATCCAATAAGCATGTTACTAAAACATTCAGCATTCTTGATTGCATTGGGTTTTGTACCCAGGCGACCAGATGCCTCTAAATCTGGATCCATGTCTTTGGTGTTTTTCATAAAGGTTACTAAAAGTTCTTGCAGAGGTAGGCTAAAAGAAAATCAGAGTACCAGTTGCCATGATCAACTGATTTTAAAAGTGAAGAATTTAAAATCTGTAACTAGTAAAAAAATCACTTTAATGAAAAATTACGGGAAATAAGTGCTGTTCCCTGCTACACTTACACTACTTCTTTTAAAATACTGGATTTAAAAAAATTACTGAAACATGCAGGTAATTAAGTAAACTGTTTCTGTTTTAAAATCAAATGCCTTCTTAAAGCATTTGGTAGTCAAATAAGGTCGGTAACTATTTTCTATTGATGCTTGTTATATTGAAAATGTGACAGCATACTTTCTAACATTAGTCCTTCAAAAAAAAAATCACTGAGGTCTTTAACTTACACAGAGTAGGTTTCAATTTAGCAGTTTTTATGTGGACTTAGCAAACAACTTACTCATGTTCATTGATGTAAAGTTCTGCAAGTTCATGCCAAGCTTCTTGGTCTCCAACAAATCTGTATAGAGAAGACAAGAGAGGAAAAAAAGAAAGAATGTGCAAGGAATTCTGTAAATGACCAGCATGGAAGGAAAAGCGTAAATCAAATGCAAATTCCATTTTAATTAAAAAGATTTATCAGAATAGCAAAACACAATCTGTATTCTTGTAAGACACTCACTGTTCCAGATACTCATTCAGCTCTCGGATGGCCTCAAGATTTTTCCCCTGGGCTTTTCGAATGGCAATCTTACGCTTTCTTGCTGCCTATGGATTGACATTAATAAAGGATTAGGGTCTCATAATTCCCTGGGTTTTTGTAAAGAAAGCAATTTGACTGTGCAAATTATTATCTCAATACCAGTGGAATTCCACTGCAGAGCAACTGCTAGGTTGAAGTTTATAAACATACCCTATGACATCCCACCGAGAGACTGAAAACCTCTTCTTACAATCATATTATGTACGCATTTCTTTGCAGACACAAACTGTATGCATTATTTCATTCAAATAAATGACTGTCAAGATTCCGATAATTACAAAACAGCAGGGGGTGCTAATCCTCAGGCATTCCAAAGACCCCCACCTTGTCATTCACAAGATTCATGACTGAAGAGGAAAGATGGTGACTGAGTCTTAGAGAATCCCACAGATGCATCTTGGTTGCCACTGTATAAATATGGCTTTCAGCCATTTTTAAATATTCTTGCTGGAGTGCTGAATGCCATCTTTAATTAATGTTGAATACACACCAATTTCATAAAACAATCTCTTACCATTCCTGGAGCACAAAGGCGGCTCTTCAACGTAAAGGGAATATAAAATAGCCATTTCAATGGCAAAACTGAGCAGTACTTTGATGTGTGGTTGGAAACAATAAACAATATAGAAACAAGTTATAAGAATTATACTGCATTTAAATGTTGAACACAATAAAAGTTGTTACAGACCACCAGGAGAAAAGATACACAGAATTTTAATAGTTGATTATTCTGTACTTCAATATTCCAGTTTCTGAATTATGTTGGTTACAGTTCTCTAAAAGCAGTTTTCAGACCTATAGGAGTTATGACTCAAGATACACTTGAGGTGCAATTCAAAACAGTGGATGTCTTCCCAGCAGTTTGACAGAGTTGGAGCAAACAGCACTACACCTCAGCCAGCCTGAAAGTCATCAGATCGGAAATCTGACAGAATGAAAGTAAAATCAAATTCCCGCGTAACATGCCTCAAAGAAGGAGCAGTATCAGCCTCCTGTCTTGCCTATAACCCCTGCTCTCCTGGGTGATCACAACTGCTCTAGTCAGACAAGACGGTCTGATGTGCATGGTGTGTCTGCATATACACACACACTTATATGCCATTTGTCCATAAGACAGTATCAATTAAAAGAAAAAAAAAAGTGCATTTTATCTGGGAACGAAGTCCCACCATTTATTCCCCTCATAGCTCTCATGCCACTTCATATCTTATAAAGAGGATATACAGTTAGGTATCACCTTACATAAGCCTTGACAGCACAGGAATAGACAACTCTTCAACAAAACCTTAAAGGATTTTAATCTCTGAATTTAAGATAGCTCTAAAATTAGTTTCTTCATGTTGTATCTTCATAAGATCACAGTCACATACACCTCAAAAGCATTCTTATGTTTAAAATACTGTAAAGGTGCAACTATTCTCTTAGATAATTTCTTATCCTTTGATCATCATCTGAACAAATTAATTGCTTCTGGAAGAAGAGAGTATAGCATTTAAGTAAACTAGTTCAAGCTACCAAAACAGCACAACTAGAAATGCTTTTAACACTAACTGTAGGTTTATTCTTTCCTTTGAGTTCTTCCTCTTCACCTCCTCTACAAACATGTATTTGACGAAAATTCAGTGAAAATCACTGAAGTGAGGAAAAAATATTTCACACTTCTCCTTAAATGCAAGCACAGGCAGAGAGAAAATTAATCAGAACAATCAGGAGACAAATTAGGACACAGGCAGTGTGGTAGGTTTACCCACAGTCATTTTGTTTTCCACTACTACTTTGTCAAACTGCAACCTGTGAAGTTACATTCATCATTCTACTCTTACTGGGAGATGTTTGGCTAAAAGCTGTAACTGACTGAAAATTCCAACTGCTGACCACATTTATCACTGTAACAGTAACATACACTTGTTATTTTATTTTTGAGTTTTAAAAATAAATATAACAGTGTAATTAAACTTTTTTAATATAAAAAAATAATCCCAGTTCTTATCATATTGCTACTATTACTAAATAAAAGCCAAACCAAACCCATTGTTCTCTATCACATTTTATGAAGATGTCTCAAAGCATTCTGTAAAGCAGGTCAGTACCCTTGCTATGGTGGGAACACCAGGGTAGTGTTAAACTCACTACCCAAGGCTGGTATTATACACAGCCCAGCAGGGTTGTGGGGATAACAGCATGCACAGCCAGAGGAGTGTATCATGCAATTACAGCTTACAAAGACAGTTTTTTTGCTGGTAACGGGCTATCTACTTTAAAATACAGCTTTTGGATTAAAAATTCAGTTTTTATTTTCAAAATCTAAAGAAAAAACAATCAAGAGACTGATCAAAACTAAACTGTTTGGAAAACAAAATAATCTCTTTAATATATAAAATCAATCAGTGCATCTGACAACTTAATTTGCAATGGCAAACAGGAACAGTCTACATAAGCCACCCTCCTTTTTTGTTTCTAATGCAACTCCTTCAATTGCATGCAATTCAGTCCTCCAAAAGAGTCTGGAAACAGTTTTTCTCTATGGCTGCTTTATTTCTTAACCACAGCACTCCCAAGTAACACAAATCACTGGAATCTCAAGACATTAATTTATGAAAAGCTACAACTATATCTAGCCACAAATATAAACTGATATTTACCTATAAAAGCATGTCATCTAATGCAATCAAATAATGAGGATAGAAGGATTAGACATATTTAACATGTTCTGATGGTAGCATTTAGGAGTTAAATGAATTACATAAACATTTGACAGAATTTATCTGCTTCTAAACTGCACCAAATCCCACAACATTTCTTCAAAATTACACTTTTTGTTTCTTATTTGAGGAAAAATAGTATTTAAAACTTCCCTTTTTATGCACCTTCATTATCACCAAAAATAGAGCAGCATCTAGGCTTGAAATCTGCACTCCCATTACCCTCAAAAGCCTTCAAAAATGCTGGGGTAAGTTTATTTACAGAGAACTGTTTACAAAAAAGAGGCTCAGCCACTGCAAACAGTGCTGACTTTCAGAGGATGAACAAAATATTGTATAGTAGCATAGAATTTTTCAGTCTCATTAAAACCACTGGGAAGAAATCAATGAGGATATAGGGTTTTTTTAAAGCAATTACTAACATTTTTCCATCACATAAATAACACAAATATTCTGAACGCATTGCCAAGAGACATACACATAAGTGTTCAGTAGATCTGAAGTATTCAGACCTGTGATTCCCAGGAGTGGTAAGACAGGCTAAAAAATAGACATGAAAACAAACTACTATTGCTTTTACCTGTATTCACAGACTGTCTCCCATCTGACTTTCTGGTTTTTGTTTGAAACAGACTATCAGGGTGGGTTTTTTTAAATAAAAACTGAAATTCAATGACTGCAGTTGTCAATGCTTTAAGAAAAACATGTATGAAAAGGCCTGCCCTAAAACCAAAACACAGGGCATTTAGTGTGCTGTAAACTTCTACTTCTTATTCTGATTTATATTGCCTCTGAGCCCCTATCGTAGCTTCCTATGTGTATCAGCTTCCTCCTCAGTGAGCTGGGGCTCATACTCAGTAAGCTTACTGAGAATCCTAAGGAAAGCAGCATAACTAAAGACAATTTAAACACATGGCATCAATTTTTATTTCCATCAAATTAAACAAAATGTTTTACTGCGTAGAATCACTGCCAACCCTAATAAACCCTTTACCCAGTTATTTGATAAGGAAAGCCACCACCCCACCCCCAATTCTATAGAACCTTTACCTAGCATTTATTTCATATATCCCGATTTATTACCAACCAAAGTATCAGCTGATATAAGAAAACCAGGCAATTTCATATAGGCAATTTTATTATGTTTCAGGCCTTCTTTTAGTAAAAATCTCACATTTCAAAATATAAACTCATTTTTAGGGGACCTATCGCAAGATACTAAAAAACAGCAAAATGCTGAGTGCAAATCTGTTCAATCATTAATTTCAAGTCCACTAAGAATATTAATGAGAAACTTATTTTTAACTACAAGATCTCAAATTATTTTGAAATCTAACAAAGCATACTAAAATAGTCATAACAATTATGTTAATAAAGATAAAAAAATAATGTTCAAGAGTTACATTTCGGTTCTTCACATCACAACCGTAAGATTTGTAAGAACAAGCCTGCTACAAAAATGAAATCAATCTCCTTTCTCCTTCCACCTTCAAAAAGAAAAGACAAAACTTCCACTGCTGCAACAAGATCTGCAGTGTTTGACCATGCAGAACCTATGACATGGAAATCCCCCTATCAATTTTCCAGAGTTTAAAACAAAACACTAGAATGGTTATTGGCCAATTCTGTAAATCCAGCATTCTTAATCGAAAGATACATGCCATCTTAAAGAAACACTCATACCGTAATCAGTATCATATGGACTAAGATACTTCAGTATGTCACATATTCATTAAATAGTGAACCTTTCTAAGCTATTTCTTTTAAAGACTAATAATCCCCAATCTGGCACAAGAACTAATCCTCCATTTGTCATGATTCGTTTTAATTAGCATTAGGTAGACTCAAAGTGAAGTGAGGAGTTGAACATTTATCAACTTCTGCATTTGATTAGCAAAACATACCAAGACAGAGTCTAAGATTGTTCTAGAGTTTCATGGCTGCAAAGAAAGTATTAGTAGGAGAATTTTCAGGGACTGACACCTATAAGAAAGGAACAATTTCACATCTGTATAACTGCTGCAGCATTAAACAAATTATATTTTGCATCTTAAAAAGAAATTCTTCCATTTTTAAATTTGTTTTTTTATCAAGGACTTAATATTTTAGAAAATGTGCATTTGGTCTGAGAGTTTGATACATTAAAATAATTTCCTTCAAATTGCAATATGCAAATGAAAACAGAAGTGTAAACAACTACAAGAAAGATAAAGGGAAGGGATTATACAGATGTCAAAAAATACCACATAATCTGAATCCAACCACCATAACGAATGTACTCTTAGCAGAGTTGGGAGTTTTTTCAAAGCTGAAAATGGAAGACAGTTAAATCAGGCCAAATCTTGCAAATGAATCTATGCAGGCACAGAGCTGCTGAGTTGAAGCTGCTCCTTTAGGGATAATGTCAAAGCTTAAGTAGCAATGGTGAACATAACTTTTTACAGGATTCTAGGGGGAATCCAATAAATAGCGTATAAAGTCCAACACCAGCACACAACTAACCGGTAGAAGCTATAAAGGCTAAAAAGTTAAAGTCTGGAATTGGAAAACGTGAAAAATGTTACATACCAAAAAAGAGTAAGAACAGTTTACACAGAGGAAAGTAAGGCTTCCCTGATCTACTGGAGTTCTTTAAAGGAGTCACTAAGAGTGTGGATGAATAAAGATGCATTTAAAAATCAACTTTGACTTCAATAATAATTTCAGCAAGATCTCTCACTCTGAAGGTGAAAGCTCTGAAGGAAACTAAGCTGCCACAGTGTAAGAGGGGAAGGTCTTCATGTGGATATGTAAATTAGTCAGAAGATATAAAATAGAGGAGAAAAGAGTTCTTGTCTACTACCAGTTCAGTTCTCTGCACCGAGAATCCCAGTCCCCTGTACTAAAAACTACTGCTCAGCATCTTCATAAGTGATCTAACAAGGGAATTAACAGTGATGTGCTGAAGTTAATTGATGATAATGAGTTATGTAAGCATAAAGAACAAAAGTCAGTTGCAAAGAACAGCATTCACAGCAGTGAATGTCAGCATGATAAAACAGCCCCTGAAATTTAATCTGGATAAAGGGCTGCAGATAGGGTAAACCAATACTAACTTAATGTACACAGAAAAGCTGTCTGAGTTTGCCCAGTTAGGAAGGAGAAGCTGGAGTTGCCACAAACAGTTCTATAAAACGTCAATTCAATGTTCAGAAGAGGTCTTAAAAACAAAACAAAATAAACATGCTAAAAACAAAAATCTGCAACACTATGATACTAGAATTACCAGAAAAGAATACAGAAGAGAACACATCAGTGGCATCATTTTTCCATTGTATAATTCCATAATGCTCTTGCATTTTTAATACTGACTGTAGTTCTGTCCTCTCCTTCCTCATCCAAATATAGGAAAAAATCCAGAAAGGACACTCAGAACACCAGCAGGGTTTCAGGGCACAGAATAGCAACAAGAACTGCTGGACAGATGAGGAGTCCTCACCTCAGAGAGAAATAAAATGCAAAAGGTCCCCAAAATAATGGGCATGAATAAAGTGAACAGAAAACAACTGCTGACCATAAATTACAGGCAAATTAGTGGTATCAAATAAAATAGATTGAAGGTTTGAAAAAGAAACAAACAAAAAGATTTGCCTAATCCATGAATAATGAAATTTCATTTCTGAATGATGTTGTAGACACAAGTACACCAAACTTATAGGAGTTCAAAAAAGTTAAAAAAAAGATCAATGCAGAAATTTCATGAAGAGCTATTAAAAACAGAGTTACCACTTCCAACACAGGAAGTACCATAACATGAACAGACTAGACCATACTGTGATTGTCCTGTTCTTGTACACTTCTCCCGGTATCTGCTATTGGTCACTGTCAGAAACAGGACAAGTAAAATGGACTTTTGGCATAACTCCAGTATAGCTGTTCTTATATTCTCAAATACTTAATTTCAAGGGACAAAATCTCCACCAACATTTAAAAGTACTACGCTCACAAAAACAAAACATGGGAAAAAAAGCTGGAATGCACTCTGCTCTCTTACTTCACTGATCATGACTGAACAAGAAGCAAAAAAAATCTCGCAAAGGTAAATGATGCTGTAACTGTCAAAAAAAGAAAACATTTATCTAGGATCCACATAGTGCATCCCCAGCTTAGCCATCAGTCCTCCTTGGGGACTATATGAAGCAGCAGCTGCAGCTCTTCATACCTCTCACCAACTCCATCCTGCATCAGACACAGTACCAAACTATATTTTTTGATTCCCTTTAGAACTACCACTACACATATTTAAGTTTAGGACTAGTTGTGTCTTTCCTGGCAGTGCCAGCAACATATTTAATGAAACATAGACACGACACCTCAGAAAATTCCCCCTATTAGTAGATACTTCTTTTGGTGACCAATCGTCCTTCTTGCAACTTAAAGTGGCCTGTAGACAAATGTAGAAAGCTGCAAGAACTTCACAGGAGGTCTCTGTTCAAAATGAACGCACAGCTAGTGCAGGAGTTTTAAAGAATTATTACTGTTCAGATGATAAATACATATCCAAAGCTTGGACTTAAGTGCTCATTATTCTCATCTTATTTAGCAGACAAGGAATGGGGG
>JANZLQ010000029.1:33930428-33951870 GCA_026212715.1 Elanus axillaris | reverse complement strand
GGGGGGGAAGTTACCTATACAGTCAAGAAGGTAGTAACACACAATGATACAAAGAGATGCTAGGAAGAATGAACTCAGATATTCATGATACACAATTGCTGCCTATTTATATGATACTAAATAATAGGATTTTGCTCTGAAACTTTCTAGTATCTGGATTCCCCCATGTCTTAGCCACCTCCTGTGCCTCTTTTGAAACATGTCCAGCTTGGCTAGAAAAAGAATCTCAAAATAATATGGGAACAAATGACTTTACGTGACCATATGCATACACTTGCTCATGCCCACTCCCATAAACAACAGAGTTATTGGTGAAGTATTTTATGAATCCTGGAAGACAACAGCTTCACCCAGAACACGATCTTGTTCTGAGAATTCTAATTTTCAATACTTTGTTCACACAACTATATTACTAGACCCATGAAGTTAATGCAATTACCCACATACCCTAAGCTAAGCAAGCATATACAGTGTCTTGTATTAAAAGCTTAGATGAAAAAGCAGCAAGAAAAACAGCAGAATTATCATCCCAATAAAGACATCAGATTTTCTGTGGATTAGAATTAAGGCAGAACTTTGTGCCTTATCTCACTGTCCCCTGGTGTTGACCAAATGCTCTTCAATCTTCTTGATGGTTGAGTTGAAGAATCAGAAGAAACTGCAGATGCACTAGGATGACAGTGGAGTGGATTAGACACCAATGTTAAGTGCTGAACATCATCATCATCAATCTTCTTTGCTTTCCTGGATGGGCCACCTTGAGAAGGGCCCGACTGACAAAAATATTTAGCTATCTAATTGGAATAGATGGGTCTATATTCAAATTGCTCCTCAAAAGCAGAACCTTTGCCAGGGTAAAATAATGCAAAAAGGCATTCAACTTAATCTGATACAGACATATATACATAGTTTAAAAATTCCTCATTTAATATTCATTACAGAATTGAAATCAATAGCAAAATCAGAGAGCTAACTGCCTGCTTAGGAACTGAATGCTAAATAATTTTGCAGAGCTGAGCTTTCATCTTCTCTCCATATGTAAGTTGTCAGTACTATTTCATGTCACATGGCTCTGGAACAAATGAGAGAAAAAAACCCACATTCAAGATGCTACTTCCATTTGTGAGGTTCTTATGTTCGAGCCCCATTCGCAGAAATGAGGACTTACATATAAAAAGGAAATAGAAAATACAGATATATCAATTCCATGCAAATTGCCTACTGAACAAGCAATCCATCCAAAACATAAACCTTAATGTAGTATCTAGACAGCTACAAAAGATACTGAGAACACTATGAAGATCGACTTGCAATTTAAAAATGCCTACAGTCTGCATGTGGCATCACATTTCATATTGCAATATTATATCAAAGTTTAGCCACTGTATTATCTCAATTTACAAAGGATACAGCTAAACAATAACTATTTACTTGAAAAGACTACCAAACATTAAGGGCAGGCAGATTCTAGCATTTTTTAAGTAGCATGTTTGAGCATTTAGCCTTCTCTCCAGAAGGTATGACGTGTACTTGGGCTTTCTTTAGTGAAAGAACAGAAATCCCATGTTACAGAACCACAAATTGGGTTACTTGCAGCATTCAAATGGTATATGCCTTCACTATTAGAGCTAAACCAGTTACTAACAGAACTAATACACACCAGGTACTAGAGGGAATAAGAGACATTTCACCAGTAGGTCTCAAAGCTATTTACTGACAGCAGAAAATACAGTACCTCAAGGCAAAATGTGATTTTTTAAATTATTTTTTTTTAGGAACAAAAAAAAAGGTGCACAAGACTTAAATGTTAATACAAATCCCTCTGTTCTGATCTCCTACTCACCCTTCAAGCCATCTGTTCCCCTACATCTGATCTGACCTGACCTCTCCTGTTAACTAACCACCTAACATTCTATTACCTTTCTCTTTTGGTCCCCACAGTTCTGCTTCCTTATCGTTTTACTCATCTTCTTCTGGATGTTTTTTTTTTTTCCTTCTCCTGCTCATCACCTGGGTGCAACTCAGGAAAGAAAGGAGTCTCCCTACTTTCTGCCCCTTTACCACAGCCCTACAGCCATGAGGAGCAACTGCAAGAAGTCCTGCTTAGTCTCTGTAGCCTGGCACAGATCACACTCAATACAAATAGGATTTTAAGATGTATTTAATAAAAATTCCAGCAGTCTCTACTGAGAACATGAAGCAAAGATTTTCAAATGCCTGTAACTTAGCCAGTTTGGGTGTTTTTCTCATAGTATGATAAAAGCTGCATTCTACCAAGAGCTCTTTTCCTGTTGGTATCCAAGGCTTCCTTCCAGTGCAGAGCAGGATGAGGATTTCTCAATTAAATACATTAACAGCAAAAACAAACAAAAAAGTCCTTTCTACCAACCCTGCTAAAAAAACAATGTCCCCCTTATTTTATTCTGAGAAACAGACTAAGCATTTTATCTGAAGACCTACAAACAACTCAGCCACTGTTCGGCACCAGTATAAAGATTTTCAATTGCACACTACATTAAATTTCAATTAATAAAAAGTCCCTACAATGGAAAATGTTATGCAGCCTTAATAACAGCGTAATCTGCCAGCTACAGCTCTAATAAGCCTTCATTTCAACCAAAATGGACAAGAATGGAAAGGGTTCACATTCTTATCCTATTAAAATGCACACAAGTTGTGCTTTTCACAGGAATCACATTTCATTCATTAAACTCTTCAGAGAAGGGATAGACTTACTGAACGCCTACATGGTTTGAAAAATGAAACACGATATCTGAAGTGACAACATTAACATTGCTCCATTGTCAAATGAGTCATCTTTTTCAGCAAGTAAGCTCACAGTGAGATAAACCATTGAGAGATGATCACCTTTTAAAAACAAAGAGTACTTTGAATTCTATCCTAAGAAATGAAATAAAATAATTACTGTTACCTTGATTTCAGAGTTTTGCATGCAACAAAAACCTCATCTGAAAGTGTAAATGTCCATTACATTATTTGAGTTCAAAGTTCACTTTTCATAATGGAAAAGTCTGCTAGGTGTCTAAAATAAGTAATTTTTTAAAAAGTTTTTTCCATGCTTCTATTTGAAACTGTCAGTCGATGCAAAGTATGATTTTTACATGATTCGGGTGAACAAATGTCTACGTTTCACCTACAGCACTTGCCAAAACGTTTAATGTATATAAGCAACTCCATGTGTCAGCAAACCAGAAGAAATTGCTGTAAGGTAAGGTGAGTGCCAAGACAAACTCAGCAACAGTTTCTTTTTTAAAATCTCACAATATTTATTTTCCTACAGCAGCCACATGTGTGCATGGAAGTAATTAACAGGTAAAAGACAGAAAGAAATCTGCACATGACAATTTATCAGAACTTTCTATTTAACTTTCACTCTTCATATGCAAGGCTTAACCAACCTATTCTGTAGTTATATAGCAAGGAACCTTTGCTTTGCATTTAACACTTCACTTCTGTTCTCAGATCTTAAGAAATCCAACAGATCGTGCAGCTGTTTTAATATTTACACTTTATGCTTCTAAATATTACCATTTTATGGATCTTTATGATTTTCTTAAGGAGGAAATCCAAATTAGGCAATAGTCACACATATTACTTATGTAAATATATCATTTTGTTCTATAAAACTATCCAGCAAACCACTCAGATGACGATAGCCATGTTGAGATGGCTGAAGAGTAAAACTGCCAAAAATGCACACTTCAAAGATCTGTGATCCACATAAGTCATTGTAATATGGTGCTCCATTTTCCACTGCCTTCAGCAAAAGGTCATAAAACGTGCACCTAGGTGATCTATTCTTGTGGCTTCACTGTAGATGGGTTCCATCTTGTTTTAACGTAACTCTGAAGACTTGGTATCTCTGAAACTCTTTGGGCCATACACTGATAAAATCCATCAATATTTACTGCAGACAGCTATGCACCTTGTGCTCAAACTTCTACTCAAAAACACTATAGACTTTCAAAGGACAACTGCAGATCACCTGCATTTGTCTTGCAGAACATAGTTCAAGTAGCACTGCTCTCATGAGAGCAAAAAATAAGAGTGAAGAATTTAAACAGTTCCACTGTCCTCCGAGTTCTTAACTTGGTATTAATGTTTTCAGATGTGTTGCCTTGAAAATAATTTTCTCATTT
Organism: Elanus axillaris; assembly: GCA_026212715.1. Taxonomy (NCBI): domain Eukaryota; kingdom Metazoa; phylum Chordata; class Aves; order Accipitriformes; family Accipitridae; genus Elanus; species Elanus axillaris. The sequence goes on along the minus strand of JANZLQ010000029.1, from coordinate 33,947,710 downwards.
GGTGGTTTTAGGTGGTTTTTGGTTGTTGGGTTGTGGGGGGTTTTTTCATTTGTTTTGTGGGTTTTTTTTAATGGTTTACTTAGTTGAAGGGATGGTACTTTATCTATATCCAGCTCTGGCATACCCTAGTTACTGCCAGTTATCTGTCTTTCTGTGGATTTCCCCCTCCTGAATAGCAGACTACATCCAATAAGCTGACTGAAGAAAGGTAGAGCTTTAAAATGCACCAAGGAACATTAACATGAGACTGCCAAAACATCTGCAATAGCCCAAGTATTATATTTACATAGAATTTTACCCAATAAAAAGAACCAGTTCCCCAAAAACAAGTTACACAGACAAATATATATACCCTGAAACAGACAATGATTACTAATAATAAACTGACTCTGCATCACGTGATATAAATATTTGGAACTCCACAGTTTCTTAATGTTTCTAGTTTTATCCTTGTGGAAAAAAATGCATGAAAATACACTGCTACAAGTTTCCCTAGACTTTCATTTTGGTATCTAATAGCTCAAGGTGGCTTACACAACAAGTATTCAGAAAATGCTTAAAAGTAAATTACAGTCTGCCTCAGATTTTGTTTTATACAGTTGGCAAGCTTTATATTATTTTGATTCAAAAGCTAGCAAAATGTCCCAGACAATAAATCAAAATAGCTGCTAGTCAAGCACTATCTGAGTGTATTCATATGCAACCTTTAAGTAAGTTTAAGTATTAGGAAGACAGAAGACACATGGCAGACTATATTGGTCGTCTAAATAATGAATATTCAGGGCAAATGGAAAAGCTGAAAGGCCCAATCTAAACCTTACTAAGACTTCTCAAAAGGCTGCTAGTTATAATCCTGTCTTCTAAATTCAGTGTTTAAGCAGGCATTATGTCATGCCTTCTCATCATGAAACAAATCTCATTTGTTCTAATGAAGGCAACATAGATTATTATAGCAGGAAGCTAAAGGAAACAATGAAAAAAGACACATGTTTTTCCACCGTGACACCCACAAAATGTTATCACAGTTTCAAACAACAAGCCACTGAAGTTCAGAAAAAATTTTTTAAACTTACTGTGTTAGTTGAATCTTCTTGTAAAATTCTATCATATAACTGGATAGCGTCATCATACCTGTTCAAAGAAATCATTCTATTTATTTCTGAGACAGAACTCCTGACTTTTTGACTGTCCTTCCAACAGTTAATAACCCCCCTGCACTTTTTATACTGAATATATTTAAGCAAACTATATTTATACAAAATTCTCTTGAGTGCTAGCTAAATAGGAACAGCAGTATTTTATGTCACCAAATTAAAAAAGTACATGGTAATTGCTTCATGGAATACTGTTTCAGGAGCAACTTATGTATTTTATGCTCAAATTTCTTACTCTTCTACAGGCTCTTTTTCTGTACCCAACAGGTCCAATTGTCACAACCCAATTCTACCTTTCACCTCTCCCAAGAAACAGAAACCCCCAAATTTGAAAGGCCACCCAAAAAAATGACTTTTCACTTCATTATTGTAATTTAAAAATTTGTGTAAGTTTCTTCTATTATGATTTTATAAAGTATAAGCAGCCACATACAGTAAACTGGTGGGATTCACACAAGAGTCCACCCCTAGACTATACCATAAATCTTGAAATAAAATGTTTTCCACCATCACTGCATAGGTTTTATTAATTAATTCTGCTATTTGAAGTATACTCAAAACAGGTTACTCCAGCTGCTATAAATGCTTTAAACCTTCTGGGAAATAGATCTGTGCATTCAGCCAGCTGTATACATGACCCAAACTGGACAAATTAAATAATTCAGTTCAAACCACACTGACTACACAGCTGTTATGGTATCACCACATAATTAGAGCATACTTTTTGTCTTCATGTATAGTTTGACAAGTAGTTTTTCAGAGGTATTGCTGATTTGATTTTGATGCTACACATAACCTTCTCACCTTGAACACCCGTCGACGTATTCTCACTGCTCCCTGAGCACTGCTGACTTTAGCACAGCTCAGCTGTCCAGTCCAGTTACCATAAGGTATGAGAACAAATATCAAAGGAAGCACAAAAGCAGAAACAAGTAGAATGTGACTACTATGGACTTCAGCAGACATACTGTAAAATGCTGTAATCATGTTCCCTGTTAGTTGCTACTTTATCCAATGTATTTTATAAGACTGAACATGATGGCCATAATCCTAGCTTTATAGGGTGAAGTTCCAGAACACTGTTTCTTTGATTAGCAAGTGTCTACGGGAATGTCTCAGTCTACAGGGATGTTCTTTACCCTTTTTTTTGCTCCTGCTGGGGAAGGCAGGATCCAGGATCTTACCCACTCCTAGAAGTCACTTAGAATTTAACAAGCTCACTTCTTCAATTGAAAATTTGATCCCTTCAGCTTAAGTGTCCCTAGGCTTCATTTGTAGTCAGTGGAGAGAGACAGGCTTCTTCAGGGCATGGCTTAGAGTACCTGCAGATGGTTTCCTGTTCAAGACAACCCAGAGCTGAAGCCTCTTTCTCCTCTGACTTCTGCAGAAAATCTATGAAGATGAAACCTCAGCTTCTGTTATTGCCCCTGCTCTCCCAACATTCCAATCTCAAGGATCTAACCTGACAGAGACATTTTGTCAAGTCTTTTTATGAGCACTTTCAGAAAACTGTGGCTCAATCTCAACTCATTGCTGAAACAAAACATAATGTTTGTGCAGCAGTGATCTCCCACAAATATTTGTATCCATGCAATAACATCTTCAATACAGTCACATAAGCCTGAACAGAATTATGTTCTTTTGCACTTCTGAATATGTTTCAGGAAGGGGGCAAAATCTGCTGCCATCCTCTCAATGTCTTCCTATACTACATCAAATAAAGGAAGAGAGATAAGTTTAATGGAAATTCTTCATAAATGTATTTGATATAAAGCGACTCTGAAACATGGAACATCCAGTTGTCCTGAGACTGGCCCTGTGGTTGTGGAGTCTAGTTAACCACTCCTTTTGATCCAAGCAATGGATATTCATTGATGGCTCGTATCAAGTAACATTTTAAAAGTTAATTTTGCGAGGATGCAATGGATGAAGAACATCTGCTAAATAAATAAATTATATATTAAAAAGGGGCATTTAGGGGCTTACTTCTAATTCCAATTCCTTCGTATAAAGATGGCCCAAAAGCTCAAAATCTCACCAATTCTGTATGCAAAATGTGGCATGGAACAGATTTGCTAGCATTCAAAGGCACTGGAAGCTGGAAGTCCTTCTCAACACCCAAGACAAGTGCTTTAGGAAAAAATCTTGATACCAGAGATGTATACAAAGGAGAAAGGTGGACAGCAAAGGTCAGCCTGAAGCCCTGAGGTCATTCCTCTTGGAAAACTGTAAAGTTTTAAGCTGTTCATTATTTTAATAACTCCGGTTATGTTATAACCCTTGCATCCATCATTTCAAGAAGGTCAGTCTGACTTTTAGGTTCTGCCATTCTATTCCACATGGTTTTTTGAGTTGTTTCTATAACTAACTCTATAGATGTAATTCTTATTAAGTTGTACTTGATTTATCCACACTCAGAAAACAAGGGAAAAGACCTGCATCCTGCAGTAATTAGAAGCATAGGAGAACAATGAAGACAAAAAAATGTTGGCACTGATTTTCATATGCTACTCTTTCATCTGTGAGATGAAATGTATACCTTTCAGACTTCATTAAAAAAGCGCCTAGTGTTTTATTGTATAATGACTTATGTTGTTGAGTAAGATCTTTTTAATCTATGAAGTCTGATGAGAAGACTTCAAAAATATAACACTGCATAGTACGTGCAAAAATGCAATAAAAATGTCTAAACATTATATGATCATGTACATCATTGTTTTCTATAAAGAAACTGCCCAGCATTACTTTGCCATGCTTTTATAGTGCCTGAATTCTTTTTTAAGAAATCAAAAGCACCTTTCTGGACTGAAAGTACATTTCTTTTTAAGTTCAGGTTTTACCTTTCCATAGCTTCAAATCTCATTCCAGTTAATCGTTTAACTCTGTGGCTCCCAGGAAACTGCCGTCTTAGTTCCTGAAGACAAAACTATAAAAATAAAACCAAAAATACTACTGTGAATATAATTATCTACATAGAAGTTGGAAGGAAAAAAAAAAGTCCATGGCTGATGAATTCAGCAACATGCAATGGTAGTTCTAAGTAAAAGCAAATACCAATTTTTGAAATAAGCAATAAAATGTATTGATAAAGAAAACCTCAGAAACTGAAACTCTGTCTGTTAGAAAACTAATTCCAAGAAATACCTTTTATACAGGTTATTAGATCATCAGGCCTTCCTGGAAATAGTTATTTGTCTAGAAAACTATATGTACTAAAACAGTTCTGATACTATTAAAACTTGCAAGTCTACTTAGTTGCCTCATAACAACACAAGATAGTAAAAAACCAAAATAAAGACGGTAAGAGCTTATGTGAAGCTCCTTTAATAAATGGATATCTTACAATGGAACAAAACTATGCTAACACTATGCTCTGTGTTTATTTTTAAAATAAAAATTGAAATCCAAAGAAAATGTTTGTCACTGGCTTGGGTTGAGCCTGCTGGCAGAAGAGGCATAGCTTCTAACTCCTGAAATCAATGAGACACCTGGACTGGATAAAAGAAATTCATCACAGGCAGATTTCTCTGGATTAGCAAAAAAAGATGTTTGGTAGAGGAACTGAGTCACAGCTTCCCCAGAGCAAACTAACTCTAACCGTATCATGAATGCGGCTAGATAGCATTGCAAAGTTCGTAGCTGACTCATTACGGTGGGAGGTAGAACAGTCCCCAGGCTCTCAAAAAAGACCAGTAGTTTGAATCACATTAAAAACTTCACACAGAACCGTCCTTTTCCAGGCATTTCTTTATGTAACCCAGCTTATAAACTTGTTCTTCAGACCTAAGGTTGTAGCAGAGGCCTATCTACATCATCTGTTCCATCTCATCACATCCACTGGTCAAAGGAAAACTACAGAAGCAAAGCAGTAAAAATTAATAAATTCCCTCTCTGTTTCTGTAGATAAACAGGTTGCTAGAGCACAACAGAGAGAAATATTCACATCTGTCCATATGCAAAAAAAAAAAAAAAAAATAGAGAAGGAAGAGAAAGGAAACAGTAATCAAAGAAGTAATGCTTAGCCTCAGAATAAGCACAGAGTATTTTCATCATGATCATTCTAGTTTCCAACGAACCAAGATCTCAGAAATGCAATTTCACATAGCAAGACTCAGGTTTAGTACAGAAACAGTTTACTGGTACTTAAGAGTGATGTCTAGGTGAACTCCTGCTGCTCTGGACAACAAGTTGTCATAAAAAACTACACGTACTTAGTAGCATGTTACATGATGTCTGAACTAACCCGTGAATGTTCTTAAGAGATGGGAAAACTTACATAAAACTACAGAAAATTAGTTTCACTCCAGCTTCTACAATACAAACTTCTGGATTTTAAAGAGAACTTTTGCAGACAATAAATCCACCCGTTGGCCCAGTGATCTGGGAATTCTGAAGGACAGTGATTTTCAGTATAAAAACATGCACTGCTTTTCTCCAATAAAATTTTTAAGTGTCAAAAATTGTAACATTTGCAATAATGCTAAACTCCACAATCTGCAGATGGACTTTTACGTCTAGAAAAACCCCACTGACAATACAAAAAAGCTGATGAAGCAGCACTCAAGTGCAGCAGTACTACAAGACCAAAATCGTTCACATTAGATCCAACCACATGATCATTATTCAACCAAATACATCAGCCACAAGGCCAAAATAAATTCCTGTAGATTAAGAGATCAGATACAGTAAAGTGACATGAAAAGTTGTGAGAAGGTGACAAACAGCTCACTGCAACACTTTCGAAAACAAAAGTGTATGAATAAACTACACTACTTGTATCTTCAAATTGTTCTGGACTCAGCAACACCAAATGTCCTCCTTTTAAATTTAACCTCTAATCCCCATAATCATTTATGTTATTAAGGACCGGTTCTGCACTGTCAGTAATCTACTTTTGAGATTCTCTCAGAAGCTCCGCAATTCCAATGGCAAATCTCATTTGTATGTGAAACTATAATTTGTGGTTTATTAGTCTTCTGATTTTTTTAATCATGTCAGTTTTTAATTTTAAAGGTCTGACAAAGGCAAAGAAATATAAACCTGGACTTCAGCATGTAAAATACTGGTAGTGCAAGTACCTGCCAACAGTAGGTGTTTTCACTAAAACATGCACATGAAAGAACTGGCTGATTGCAGAATAGGCATGCGTTACACATAGTCATCTTGTGCAGGACAGAGAGGACAACAGTGATAAAAAGAAGAAAGAGAAAGAACAAGAAAAAGTCAGCTAAATTACTCTGAAAACCATCTCAGCCTCCTCATTTGGAGCAGATGAGACCTATCCCCCTAAGCAAAATGCAGCACAGCTGTCAAAAGCTCACTGCTAAAAAACAGTAAGTTCCAAAGCTGTTTGGCTACTTTGGGGCTACAGCTGTAGCAAAAAGCCACATATGATGTTGACTTGTTTGAACTAACTCCTTTATTATAAATCAGTCAGATTTTAAAAAAAATTAAAAAAACAACTAAGTTTCCCTCTAAGCTTTTAACCTCCTTTCTGAGCTGCATATAAAATGTTGCACTCCCTCATCTCAAGCAATATCCCTTAGAGGGCACAGAAACTGCAATTTAAAATCTCTGCCAGGGTTAGTAAAAATAAATAGTGTTTTACAACTGATCTTTCAACACTGGCTCCCTCAACAATTTTGTGAAAGTCTTCCTAAAAAGACCCTGAAAATAAAGACCAAAACTGTTTTAGATATAAATCAGAACACAGAAATATATTTATTTAAACAGTAAGTCTATTTGTTTTTGTTTAAACAGACAGCTATACTACAACAGTATTTTCTTCTGAGGAACAAAAGAAAGGGAAGTTCAGTGAGTTCATGACAAGTTCAGCATGTTATGCTGTATTTTCCAGTGTATGCCATTTTACCATATACACATGGGATGCAAGATAAACTTGTCTAGTTCTGCCTACTTTCAAATTGCCCTTCTCCCAACTACATCCTCTAGTCTGACCCCTTGTATATCACAGACCATTAAGTTTCACCCAAATGACATCACATGAAGCTCAATGACTTTATGGGATATTTTGCCATCTGACAGAGAAAAAGTCACTGGAAGAGTAATCCCCATGAAACACCTGGACTCCTGAAAATACCTCTCTTTTTACTTAGGATAAGCTCGCTCAAGCTTGCTGGCTTTCAGGGCACAAGACAAGCTCATGTTTTTTTTCCCAGCACTTTGTGAAGGAGGGATGAAAAGATTATTAAGATTTGCTTGCAAAATACACTTTTGCCTTTTCAGTTGCTGCCTTTAAAGGATTAGCTAAGCTTCATTGGGTTTTTTGTTTGTTTTGGTGTTTTTTCATTTTTAATCTAGTGAACAGGTGTTACAGTTCTAAATAAACTCTTTATCTAAATTGTTATTTGTATAATTCAAATACATTTGCATACAAATTGACTAAACCCAAACATGCATTAGCAGTATTTTTGTCAAGAATCACTGAATAATTTGGATTGCAAGGGACCTTGGGAGGCCACCTACTCCAAATCCCAACTCAAAACAGAGCCAGCTTCCAAGTAAGTGGAGGCCCATATCCCAATCCACTTCTGGGCATCTCCAAAGGAGATTCCACAACTTCTCTGTGCCACTTGTCCCAAAGTATTCACTAATCCCATTGTTAAAAACTTTTTCCTGATATCTAATCAGAATTTCCTTTGTTCCAGTTCATGTCTCTTGCACTTGTCTTTTGCTGCACATTTACAAAAATCTGTCTTCTTTATACCTTCCCATTAGTACATATTCAAAGATAACAAAAAAATATCTTCTTAGCTTTCTCAAGACTTAACAAACCCAGATCTCTCAGCCTTTCTGTATACGTTATGCAGTCCAGCTCTTTATTCATCTTCAAGACTTGCTCCAGTATGTCAATGACTTTCTTTGATGATAGCCAACATGACATATAATATGATATGCACGACAGGACGTTTTACCTCAAAACTTTCAAAAAACCAGCAAAATTGAGAGGTTTTCAATAAACAAACACTCTCTGTACAATATGGCAACTTCAGTATTATTCCTGACATTCAGCCCACACCAGAGTAGCTGTAAATATTTTCATGGCTATTGGAAGAGACATGATCTGTCTAAACAAAAGTTACAGACTAGAGAAGGTGGGTGGAGGCAGTTTCTTCTCAGCAGTGTATTTCTCGATAGATATTCTACAAGTCCAAGCTATGGAGTTCAGAATATCCTACAGCTGTCCAAAGAACTATCTAGAAGAGATACCCAGGAAGAAAACTTAAGGTTTCAGGGAAAAGTCAACTTGAAAACTTACCAATGCCAAATCATCTCGACTGCAGTCCAGGGCAGCAATCATCACCTGTTCATATATTATCCAAACTGGACAGAAAAGAGACATTAAATGCAGATAATTTATTTTTTAAGGTAATGGGAAACACCTACAATGTAAATAAGATTAATGAATTCTGTCTGTATATTTTTCCCCTTCTACTCCTGTGGATCACTACTGAAACAGGGGCATTTTAAGAAACTGCTGGCCTTAATTAAAAATGCATTTAAGCAATTTTATTGCTTTTAGTAACAAAGTACCTTTTGACATCTTGAAAGGCAAAAAAGCTCTAATTCTCTGCTCTTCCTAACATTACAGCTGCAGTCTTCTAAGCAGATCCCCATTAGGACTTGCTCTGTGATCAGACCTGAAGAACAGACACTTTGGCTAGAAAGAAAACAAATTTCCTTAACTGTTTCACTGCTGAAAGTCCTACAAATATTGTCTTCTTCCTGGCATTGAACAGTTTCTCTAAATCAATGACAGATCACGTTATTTCTGTTCTAGGCCTACCAGGTTCTTGAATGTAAAGAACTTAATTCGGTAGCTACACCAGCTTCCGAAAAGAGAGGTTATGGTAGAGGGAAGCATGTAATGTGAGTTTAGAAGTACTAAGTGTTTTGAAGCCAGGTAAACACAATCAGGTGCACTCAATATTTCATAGAACTGAAACAGAAGCAAGTGTCTTGAAAATAAAAATATAAAATAAAACATAAAATAAAACCAACAAAGGCCCTCTCATTTTTAAAAATAGCTTCTATGCTATGAATTTCCAGTATTTTTTAAAGAAAGTACTATTTTTTGTTAAGTATACAAAAGAAGAGAAACAGGCATTAATTTGCCTGTAACCCCTCTTCCCCACTGGAACTATCTGTATGACACATATTCTGTTTTTATTATATAACGTATACATATTTTTTTTCCACAAATACAGAAATACATACATAGATACAGACAAAATACAGATAGCATATATCCATGATATAAATTATATATTATGGGTTTTTTAAAAATTCTAAGAAAAAGATACTTCTATAGTTTATGAAATGGCTCTCCCCATTCGATCAAACTTCTACATTGATGCTCTAACCCTAGCACAGGTTCCTGTCAGATACTAGGCAAAAGAACACTTGTAAGAGAACCAAGTAACCAGTCCAGAGAGATATGTTTTTCTAATCTGTACTAGGGCTTTCTCATTCAAGCTTAAAAAAACCCAACATAAAAAGCCAAAGGTCTTACTGCTCTACTTTAAGTCCAACTCTGTAGCTTTGGACTACTGATTGTCCATAAGAAAATCCCAACTTTTCATTAAAATTACAATGTGGATAATAGTACTCCTGGCCTTTAGACTGAATATTCAGTAAGTTATTTGAAAAACTCTAATAACAATAAATTTTTTGTTCCCCAATTACATTGGATGTCTTCTGCCCGAGGCGGAAAGATACCCAAATAATCTACCCCATTGCATTCATTATTCTCCCTTCTATATGCATTGTGAAGTTAGCCACTGTAATATCCAGATGTTTTCTGAAAAAAACATGAAGTAACAAGACTAACATCCATCATATACAACTCATTTACTTTCCATAGCTACTCAAGAAAGAATTCTATGTCTACTGGTGTTTGTGGGGTTTTTTGGTGCTTGGTTTTTTGTTTGTTTTTAAAACAGTGTACAGTTGCCATTCTGATACTACTTTTAAAAAAAAAACAAAACAGAATGCAAATATGTAAATTAATTTCAGATACTTTCATGCATTGGCTAAGAACCTCACGAACATTGCAGGTAATTTATCTAATGAATCCTGAATGTCAAGTCTATGAAAGAAGAAAATGCATACATCTTGAAAAGAAGGACAAATTCAACACTGAAAAGAAAGGAATGTCTTAGCATGTATTATTGAGAACAGTGTTTCAGAAAGGCATTGGTAAGATCCAAGAGGAATATCAAGCTCTTCAACAATTTCCTACTAAAATACAGTTCTCATAAATTACCAGCAACACAGTAAGAAGAAAATTAAATCAAGGTTAGTTCTCAAAGTTCTTCTAAAGCAGAGGGAACCTACCACAACTCTCTTGCAGGTGGGTGTATTAAGCCTACCCATGTAGTGTAAAAAAAGCACATTCCTCAGAGTTACAGTGTAAGACCCCCTCACAGTGCAGTATCTTCTGCAGGCACTGAATCTCCAAACACACTTCATGACTCACTGCTATGCATAGAGTTATCTTCAATACATGATACTTTGGGTAGATTATCCATGTATTTATATCCAAAAGAGTACAACATTTGCAGTGGCAAAGTTCCTTATGACAGAAAGAACTTCAGAACAGAATTACAGCTTGGAAGGTGCAAGACAGAACCAGAGTAAAGCATTTATATAAAATTAATCCCATCTGCAGAACCTCAAACCCAATACTGAAAGATTCCTCACCTGACAAGAAAGGAAGGCAAAGTGTCTTTCTGAAATGACTATGTAGATTTTAATTCCTGGAACACTGTATGAAGTTAGGTATTTAAAATTAAAGTTAACTTACTGAAGCTGAACGAAGTTAATTATATGGCATACTGTAACTTTCATTAGTAAATACAGTGCACTGCTGTGGCTGCTAAAATCCACTGTGACTATCTAACAGAAGTTAACAAAATGAAAGAACTACAAGAGAAATGTATTAAAGAATGCCCATATTAAATTACCTGAATTATAAAAAATGGAAAAAGAAGAAAGAATGAGCATTAAAATAAAAACCCGTGTGAGATTAATATGCAAACCTAAACAATCTTGATAGCACTTTGTTATACTTGGTTTATTTTATGCTTATAGTAGAAAGTGTTATTGTATTGTGGCATGTTTCTAAACAATTCTCTTTTAGTAACAAATGTTATATCCAAGTTTTTGTCTACTGAAATTAGTGTAAGGTAGTTAAAATCCCCTGAAAATAATAATTTCATGAAGAGTGGAAGACTTACCTTGAACTATAATATCACAAATGTAATGTTATAATAAAAGCAGCCTTAGTATTAATTTCTGCAGTATGTATGACTTCATTGAGGAATAGCTTTCTCTGTTCTAAAAAGATACTTCTCAATTTTTGCCACAGTGTTGAAGAACAGAAAATCAGTCAAATGACAGCTAGATAACAGCTTCACACTAAGTTTTCACATAATGGTCTAACTACTAATATGGCAAACTAACAGTTCTAGTAGGTAATTTTTCCATCTGTTTTCACTGCAGCCCGTATTTGGGAAAGAAATAAAATCTAGGAATTCTGGCAGCCTATTAGACTAAGAAAGTAGTATGTACTCCAGCAACATCAGCAGATAAAGCAAGGGAACACAGACATATGAAATAGAAGCTGAAAAGAGAAAACAAAATCAGAGAATGGGTGTTCTAAAAATGATGATTATTTACTTACTGTCATCTCCAAGTTTAGATGCATATTCATTAATTAACTCTTCTCCAACATCCACAATCTGTTCACTGTTTCGGTAGTTTTCTTCCCTCCATTTCCTCATTTTATCACGCATGTCTGGGGGCAAAGGGGAGAAAAAAAAAAGAAGATATTGAGATTTCCAGATAGTAATGGAATTTGAATTTTATTTCTTGAAAATATGCATGTGAAGAATGGGTTTAGAGATGTAAAAAAGTAACTTCTACTATTAGAAAACTACTAGAGAACAGATAGGTGTACCAGACCTCTGAAACCATATCACACAACCCACATTCATGCTTTAATATAATCGATTCAACTTCTGTAAGTTTTCACTCTCTCAGATTAGTAACATACACTCCTACAGAAAGGAGCTGCAAGAAAAGCAGACATGGAAGCGAAGGCTTTCTACACCACAGAAGTACACGAAGGCATAAAAATTATCACTATCTAGGTAAGATAGAAAAGACAGTTTCTTTTAGCACTAGAATTTTTCATTCAAGAGTACATTTACTATGGTTCAGATCTCCAAAACAGCAGGCATACTCAAAGTCAGCTAGAAAGCATTAGTTATCCTCTGGATCAGGCAATTGCTAAAATGGGATTTTATATACCCATATATATTTACATACATGTAGATGTTCCACATACAAGAACAAAATTTAATGAAATTTAAGGAAAATAGTTTTCATTAACAGATAGTAGCTTTACTAATATGAAGATACCATGACTACTGTTGCCAATTTTTTTTTAAACTTTACAACTGCTGGAAAAACAACGATAGATCTAAAAACTGTCAATTTTTCTTCAAAATGCATGGTTAACATAACTGACAGATAAAAATTAAGCACTGAGCTTTATTCCATCTACCTGAAATGATCTCAGATTGCTCAAACGACTGTTACTGTGTTACATTTTGTATTTTGAAATTCAACCAAAACCACCACAGGGTTATATTTCATATGCATGGGTAAAGTTAAATGGTTCTAGAGACTTGATGGTCCCTGGATATTCAAAGCTAGACAGCAAGAATGTGAGATAACACAAACATTCACAAAAGCTGACAAGCTAAACGCATAAAAATAAATAAGCTGTCTGATTTCTACCCACTTATTTACTTGGAAATTATCAATGCCTCCATTCCAGTGTGATTCCAAATGGAATAGTGTCTGAATTATGTATTAACAGAACGTGCATCTACCATTTATCACCTAAGCAAAGCACAGCATTTACAGCGATGGAAAAAAACTGTCGATGCAGAACAGTATAACAGTATTCAGCTGACGACCAAAAACCAAAGTAAAAAAAAAAGTTCTCATTGATGTGAATCTATCGAGAGGCTCATCAGTTTTAGAAGTAATGAATTTTAAGTAAAAGGTAGAAGAAAGAAAATGCTAAAAACTGCAGTAAAACTTATACAAGGCTTTTCACAATGTTGTCAAACTTAATGAATTGTTTACTAGGAAAGCTATCAAAAGTCCGCCAATGATAATTCAAGCCTTGGAGACAAATCTACATACAGCATGTAATACAAGGTTGGGCAGTAGCAATTGGAGATTTTAGAAAAAAAGAACTGTTAAAGAAATGTCTAGTTTCAACTGCGATTACTCCTGTCACGTATACAGGCTGGTCCCCAGCAACTGAGATATTTGTTTTAGTCCTAGGTTGTCTTAAATTAGCAAAATTTGCACATATAAATCAAAACATTACAAGTTCAAAGGAGCAGATGCACTTGCCACAATGTTTGCTGTTCCCAAAAAACATGCAAGCAGTCTAGAGCAATCCAAAAGAAATAACCTGTGTTTTATTTTTGTGTCTGTTAAGGCGTCACTTAAATCAAGCCAAATCGGCTTGAGCAACCACATATGAAGTAATCCTCTTATAATTACTTATACTTCGATTGTTTTGTTGGATCATAGTTTTCAAGTCCTTGATACCTAAAAGCACCTGATGAAATAAAGGAAGTTACCCCTATTAATAGAGACATAAATTGCATACTCCAAAACGTTACCTTGACATATAACAACATCTGCCACCAGCAGTCACTCAGGGGACCTCATAACCATTATATTTCTAGAGCTCATTTCTATATTGTTGTTCTGTTACAGACACCTAATCTTCCACAACACCTCAGCTCCACCCACTCTCATCTTGCAAAATAGGAATCAAACCAAAAAACTCACAAATCCACCAGTTCAACAAGCTTACCTAAATGCACAGGGTGTGCAATGGCCTGGCAAACTGCTCTCCACAGGTTTCCAGACCCCTGGCCTTATCTGAATGCCTGACCAGTACTTTGCAGGTGCAGGCAGAGGCAAAGGCAGCTCAGCTGGGCACTGCGGATGCTGTTCTCTAACCATAACAACTCAGCTTTCAAAGTGGCCTCAATTAATACTCCAGCTTCTCACCTTTGCCTGTTGTAACCCCACAAATTCATATATAAAATCCAGAGTAAAGTGATCTGCCCCTTTGCTTACAACTGAAAATTACGAATACCTAAAAGCAAGGAAACACAGCATGCAACACAACGAAAACACCTCACCAACACTTAATTGCACACAGATTACGACAGAGATAAAACATTAGACTGTTTTCCATTTCCTAGAGTCTTTATATACAACCTAAATATAAATTCAGTTTCTAAGTCACTGGAAGGAAGCAATTTTGTCATCTAAAGTGGACTCAGATGACTGGAGACATTAAAAGATAGAAGTGTTCCGTTTTTAAATTAATTTGGGATTTTCTCTTTGTTATATATCATGTTCCCCAATACATACATTTGCAAGAAAACAGCCTCACATATACAGACTGTTAATTTTCATCTTATAAAGCTTTTTATGGTATTTTCAGAATACACTTTAAAGTGTGAGACATAGTAGCAGACAAAGTAAAGAAAGAAAAATAAAAACAGCTCCAACAGTACAAAAGGCAGTTATTTTCAGTCATCATTCCTAACCATTTGTAAAATGCATTGATCTACCATAAAATGTAATCATGGTTAAACTCCCACTTTTGTCAGAAAGAACCCAAGTGAAAAGCAAAGCAAGGTAGAAACTGTATTTCATTTGTCTCATGTTAGTTTTTTTCCCTAACATCCAATCAGTTTAATCTTTGAGCAATATGCAAGTAAAAACTGTCTTGTTTACAACAGACAGAGTATATAAAGGACATTTTTCAAATAAATACCAAACATACATCTGGTTTCATAGAAATTAAGCATTTTAGACAAACTCAAGATGAGCTACATCAAATTCCTAGAACTGTGCTCAAGTTTTTTGCTAGGGACTAGGTCACAAGGCTGCTGGGATTGTCCTATCTGTGTGATAGAAGTCCCCAGCTGGTCCCCAAAAATTTCTCAACAAACCCATATGCAAAACCATGCACCTAGCACAATGTCACCAATGTCAATCAAAACTCCTGGAAGCAGAATATGGAGGTTATTTCTAAGAGCAGGACGCTCACTTCAGTATGAATTAGCCAAGTCCAAAAGCAGTAAGGTTCAGCATCCTGTGCCTGGCCTTTACATTGGAGGACAAATTCACCAACTTGGCAATACTGTCAGCCAAAACTGTCTAGGGCTAAATGTACAGAAACATATCCACAGTGCGTGTTACCTATCCTGTGAAAAAAAATCTCATTTCTCTTTCCAATCACTGACACCTGAGAACAAGAGGAGGAAAAAAAAAAACCTAAATCTCTGCTTTTTTGTCACCATGTATGTTCAAGCAAAATAAAAACTAGAAAAGTTCTTTACACAAGCTGGTTTAGAGCAACTTCTGGGAAAGCCTAATAGCACCAGTAATGCTCCATACAACTTCCCTTCCCATACAGTGGCCTGCCTGCTCTCTATCCAATCTGAGCTTCACAACCGCTGTACCTTCTCACAAGAGATATAAAAGAACGGGCAACCAAGCTTTTTTTAAAGTGCTAAATTAGCCTAATGACATCATGCTGATGCAACCAAGTATCAGAGCAAAACTACCTATAAACCGACCACCAGAGACACTGGCACGAAATTCCTGTTCTTCATCCTTAAATCATTCAGTTACAGCACTATTTTCTTCAATACCAGCTAAAATATTTCCTGACATCAATGCAATTTGAGCCGAAGACTGAGTATTTCAAATTCAATTTTGTTTTGCTTCAGAGTCCTACAGAAGAAGATGCAGGAAGGACAGCATGGGCACTATTTCTGATGGGCAAGTTACTGGCATGTGCTACAATACATCCCACGCAATGTTCTTCCTCTTATTCCCATACTACAAAACCAAGCTAACCAACAATCTGTGCTTGGGGAATTATTATATTGCTCAATTATTTCTTCACAGATTAGCAGTAAATAAATAAAACCCCAAAGTTCACAAAGCTTCTGTCTATCTTCTCTACTGTATAACGTTTGTAACGCATGAGACCACCTAGCTAAACATTCCCCCTTTATGGCCAAATTATGGAGAAGCATTAATATATTACTGATAGGAGACGGTAATGGGCTCAAGTGCTGTATGAACCACACTTGAACATGTACTGTTTATGAAAAGAACCACTGAGTGTCAGGTAAACCTCAGAAAGTATTGCTACATGAAAAATAAATAATCACTATGATCAAACAGATATGAAAGCTACAAAGATCTGGGGAGCAGGATTTCCAGAAGCTTGCATGTTGCTCCAGAGCTTCTGGGAGTTCCTCCACAGACGCTTACGAGCAACTTTCAGGAAAACATCAGGTAATTTTCAGGTGCTCCAAAAGGTGAACTATGACACAAGCTGCTGAGCCAACCAAGAGGCCTTTTTTTTTTCTTGTAAGCGCTGTGTTAGCAGTTCGCGGGGGGGGGGGTCGGGAAGCAGCGGTAGGAGGAACCCCTCGCCGCCGTCCCCGGGGTAGACGGGGGGCTCCGTCCCACAAAGCGGAGGCGGCAGCCGTAAGGCCCGCCCCAGCGCTGGGGAGAGCACGGCAGCAGGGGAGCCGCCGCCGCGCACCGGGGACAGGCACGGGACCCTCCCTGGGCGGTGCGTGCGCCTGCCAAGCCGGCGGACCTCTGGGCACCCAGGGGCTGAGCACCGCCCGCCGACGCCGCTTCTCCGCCGACACCGCCCCCCCGCAGCCTAAGGAGCCCGGCGCCGGCCTGCCCCGGGCCCTCCACGCAGCGGGGCTCCGGGGGAACCGCGCGGGTGCGGCCACCGCCGTCCCCACCCCGCGCCCGGGAGTGGGTGGGTCGGCCGGTCGGTCGGTCGGTCGGTGGGCCCGGTTCCGGCCCCGGCTGGGAGGCCGCTAGCTGGCCGCGACGTTACCTTCCCAAGTCACGTCGTACATCTCCGATACCTTCGCCATCTTGGCGGCCGCCCGCGTGACGCGCAGCCGTGACGGCCCTGGCCGTCATTGGCGGGCAGGGCGGGCGGCGCCCCGCCGC
>JANZLQ010000029.1:33863780-33930328 GCA_026212715.1 Elanus axillaris | reverse complement strand
GCCCGGCCCGGCGGGGCGCAGGGCCCGCCTGCGTAATCCCGCCGGGGCCGCCGCGGGGCTCCCGGCGCCCCTTCCCGGAGGCCGGGCCCACGGGAGACGGCCCGCAGCCGCCAGAGCGGCCTGGCTTCGCTGCCGCGTTAAAACGCGCAGAGCCTAAGCCAGAGGTGGCACGAGGGGCTGCAGATTACTTTCTCCCGGTTTGTAATCCATATAAACTTCCCACGCCCAGTTCGCGTGGCGCAAAGCCCTGCGCCTTCGGTGCGCCCCGCATGAGGAGACACCTGCTTTGGTTTGGTTTCAGCTTGCAAACTGCCAATGCGTTTCGTGCCCCCGGGCTCCTGGAGACAGGGATGAACCAGCGTGGATGAACCATCCGTTCCTCTGCGTTTGGTCCAGCTGCCCCAGCTGCAGCAAACCACCAGTGACAAATTTCTGGCTACGAGTCGGAGAAGCCCTGAGGAGGCCTACAACCCAGAGCAGGGCCAGTGGCCAGCTGCCAGCCGTGCCCATCTCTGTCTCCTCTCCACCACCATTTATTTTCTGACACTGTGGCTTCTGCAGACCACCAGTCAAGGAGATGAAGGGTTTCTTAGTAAAGAAGGCTCCCAATGTCAGTACTGTGTAGTTAAGAAATACGTGTATCTCCGCTGAAGATGTTACAAAAATGGTGATGGATCTTTAACTTTATGTATGCTAATGGCAATGGTCTTCAGAAAATATCACCAGAACCTTACCTGACCGTCAACTCTGACAAGACCTCTTCTGGGAAATGCCTCAGACTCCATACTCAAAATTAATCCCCTAGCTCCATCAACAAATTGTGCCTTAGTATCGAGAAAACTGTGTCTGTATTTATTGTGTTGCTTCCTCTGTACTAGAATAAACTACTAATTCTTAATACAATCTACAGCATAATTACATGTAATGACTTAGTTAAAAGGCCTCAACTAGAATTCAAATAGTGGTCTAGAAAGACTGTGTACGCCTAATTTTTCTTCCCTTGAAGGTGGTTTTTGATCTTTCAAGTTACAGAATTGATTAGACCTTGTATAGCACAACTGTACTTCCAGCTAATTTTACAATGCCAGTGTCTGTATTATCTGAACACTTCAAAAACATTTATTTATTTATTTATTTATACATACATACATATTTATTTATGTATTCCTATGAGTAGGGGACTATTACTCCTGTTTTACAAGTAGAGGAATGAATGCAGAATGGTTGTGTGCCGATCCATAAAGGATTTAGCGCAGACCTGCTCTGCACATTACTGGGTAACGCTGACATAGCTGAGGTAAAAGGAGAAGTCATCTTGCAGAGTTCAGTGCTGCTGGATTGCTGAGCTAGGTGTAATGCCTAATGTGGGATGCAGACATAACTTTTAAGCATATAAATCCAAAATTTTGATCCTTTTAAAAGCCCTGTCAGCTGTCACCTAATGCTGAAGGAACTGAAATTTGAGAAACATATCTTTGAAGTGTTTGGGAGGGGTTTGGACTTTCAGTTCCCTGGACATCTACCTCTGTGCTTCTGCACCTGCCCACAACTTTCTGTCTCAGCAGGAGGCAGGAGACAGTACTTCACAGGCGCTCAGTCTAGTTCCCATTCGCAGTGATAACTCTGATCACTCTCCTAGCTAGATTTAGACAGCTCCCTGGTTATGCTGGATTGCTTCCTAAGACATGCAGCCCTCCACCTGCACTGTAAGAGGAGACTGGATCCTGAAGTTACGCACTGTTAAGTGTTGCCTGCTGCCTTTTTTGGATGCAGTCTTGAACGACTTGCCTAAAACCACATACGCCATCTTCTGCTGAGCTCAAAACTGACCCTTCTACTTCTTTCCTCTGCTCTTACTGTGTAGGAGAAAGCCATCCACACTCACCAAGAGACGGGAATTATTGTTACAATATCCCATTACGCCAGATACTGTTATAGTTGGAAACACAAATGTTTTTGTTATTAAGCTTTTTCTTCTTGGAAACAAAACAGTGGTTTTGGAAGCTGTTTTCTAATGCCAAGGAGCTCCATCACTTAATTCAAATGTTAAAGTGTTTTGCTAATAAAGCTTAAAATGCTCTAAAAAGGGAATAGTCATGTGAAATTTCTTTTCTGGATCTGTCATGTTCTGCTCTTGTGCCACTTCTGCAGGAACCAACTGGAAAAGTAGTGATCCAAATCTCACATAGTAATGATAAATGCAAGGTGTTTTCAGGGGACTATTTAAAAGTGCAGAAAACTCACCACAAGCTTTTTCATAGGTAGCACAGCTAGTTCTACATACTACCAAATGAAAATGAAAAAAAACCAAACCATATCCTTTTTTGCTCAGTTTCCTATTAAAAAACCTCTCTTCTATTATGAAACCCTTCAGTCAGTTCAATAATAATTCAGTCAGAATTATGGTTCAGAGAAGTGACATCTACCAAAGATGAAGAACATAGTAATTTAGTTTGCAGCTTACTAATATAGCAAAGCATGGAATTCTGTGTCCTGTGCATGAGATAGTGGGCATATAGAGACATTTGGGCTCATCACCTAATAGGATCTAGAACCTATTTTAGTTCAGTAATGTTGGGGTGTTAGTTTTGTAATGTAACAATGGTGGCACCCTTCAAGTAGGAGATGGGAGAAAACAATGGGACAGCTGTGGCACAAGGAGGAATGTATGTGTAGGATCTGTGTATGCTGTGAATTAATGAAGTGGTAATTTGTCTTCTATGTGAACCAAATGGATCATTTGCTTGTTAAGATGCAGTTTCCCACTGTGCAAGAATATGGACAAATTTCATTTTATGTATGAAGCATTTAGAGATAATATGAACTTGTGTAGCGATGGTGAAAATGAGTCCCAGAAGATAAATTAGTGGATGAAAAATACAAGAAGTTCAAGAAATTTGAATCATGCAGCTTAAGGACTCTGTGCTTTAATGTAGCTGCCTTTAAGCCTGATCCTACTCGGCATTCATTTATTAATATTGGAGCTTCAGATATTTTCTTACATCAAGTTTAAAATTTCCCAACATGAAAGGAAAATAAGTAGGAAAATACATGAATAAATTTGATTTAGGGGAATTACTATGATGAGTAATATTGAGAGGAGAATATTTTAACATGCTTCTAAGTTTTATCACAGCGTCATCACAAACAAGAAACCCAAATAAAAATTTTGTAGGTAATCTTGAAAAATTTGGAGTTTTTTCCCTTATCATTTTGACTAGCACAAACTATTATATATTGGAACATAGGTAGCAAAGCAGTAACATTTTGAATTTCTAATTCAGCATTAGTATTTACAGTCAATTTAAAATTAATTCCCTCTTTCTGCCTCCTAAACTAAAGGACAAGAGGAGATCATGGCCAGAGGAGTTTTTTACCCTTCGGCTATAAATCCTCCTGGCCATTGGCACTCACAAATGGAGAACATGCCAGAATTACATCAGCATGCCATGAAAAAAGGCAAAGAGGAGAAGCTTTCAGAAAGCTGGGGAAAACAAGAAATATAAATCAACTTGATGAATTGACAACATTAACAATCCTTAAGCAAGTGGAACAGCACTTCCTCCATGGCTTGGTACTCAAAAAAGTATCTCGAGAGCCTCCTGAGATTGATTTTATAATGGCAGTGAAGTGAACAAACACCACAGATCTAAGTTTCTGAGCTCATATGATAAGGTAGTAGGTACTTCAATTTTAGCATTTACTAGCTGAGTATATACAAGCTTGAAACTGCTGCCCCAAAGACAGGTCTCTGCGTGCTTAAGAATTTTCATAGAGTTTTATACTAGATCCTGTGGGCATTAATTAAATGTAAGAATACATTCATAAGTTGCTTAAATTTGGTGCTGGAAGCTGTTACTTCCTACAGCTGAAGTGAACAAATTTGCAGTGAGGAGTAGCCATTTGCTGGGTAGGGATCTGAGGAGGGGGTGGCAGGCCGGGAGCTGGCCCGCACCCCCCACCTGCCTGCTGGCCTCCTTGTCCTCCTAATGGATGCCGAGAACGGGGCCAGCCCTGCTGGGAGATGGGCAGAGTCAGGCCCTGCCACCCCAGTCCTGCTTGACAGTGGTGCCCAGCGCAGGAGGGAGCAATGTGTGCAAATTACGGGCTCACCTAATGCCACAGTTTTAATCCGACTTCTCTTCTGCTCTCTGAGTGGCATGAATGCACCGCTCTCCTTAAGCAGGCCTGCAGGGCTCGGCAGTCTCATGCTTGCTTGTAGCAAGCAGCAATATCCCTCTAAGGGCAGAGCAGAAGAAGCAGGTATCTTGCCCACATGCCTGCCGGGCTGAGCGCTTCTCTCTTGCACCAGAAACGAGGACGAGAATCAGCGGGACTGGAGAGAGCCCCTCTCCAGGGGCAGCAGACGTGTCAGAGCTCCCAAGCCGTCAGCTGTAGGGGAAGCGGATGGGGACGAGCCAGAGGGAGGGCTCGGGGCTGTGGCCCTGCAGCTGAGGAGGTCCCATGGACTTCCTTCAAGGGTGGTGGGGACACCGCAGGCAGCTGTATGCCTGTAGGCCTGTGGCTGAAGGGGGTTGGATGTTCCCTCCCGCACTAACCTCTCCAGCTCCCAGCCCGGTTATTCATCTCCTCATAGCTGCAGTAGTGTGTCATATACATTTGGGGTCTTTTTTGACTGACTTGAAATAAATTGTACTGAAGTTAAGGGAATTACAGCGCTCTCCCCAGGCTGAAGTCTGCTCTCAGAATGTTTTTTTAACACCCTCCTAACATCCGACCATCTAAAAATCTCATTTCTGGACCACGTGTCTGTCTCACAAAGAATTCTCTTGTGCTTTCCCCCAATCCTTATTTATTAAGTTTGTTCCTTTTTGCAAGTTCTCTCCTTGCGTTCAGCTACATCTCATTGTGTTGCGATGTTTCTGAGGTGATTTTGTCAGGACAATCACTGGACTTGGAGGGAAATTATCTCTTTGTAGGGCGGCATGTTTTATTCATGGATACGGTGGTTTGTGTTTCTACCCTTAAAAAGAAAGGTAAACCGTTGTGGAAACAGGGACTGGTTATCATACCTGCTAAGGCAAAATGATGCTGACAGCTTGTTGGTGGTAGCTAATCCATTCGCGCTTCAGCAGAGGCAGAAATGACTTCCATGCTGTTCCTTGAGCAAGGGGTCTCCTCATACTGAGGAAAACAAGAAGTCTCTGTATACGTTTCTCATCTCAGTGTTAGAGGTGAGAAAGTCAAAATACAGGGAGCTGATGTAACTTACCTCAACCCCTAAAGCAAAACAAAGGACTTACCCACCATTCATGCACAATTCAATTGTCCAATTTGAAAGTCCTTATTCCTGGTTTTAACCATATCACTGTTCAGTATTCACACACATTTGTTTTGAGCTACTCACGACATAATGCTGCCAGGCCCTGCTACAATTAGGGCAAGTTTGTGAGGTGTCAAACTTCAACATTAATTTTTCTCAGTATTCCAGCCCTTCTCCTGCCTTGCCTTCTTAGAAGCTTAGTGGCAATGTATACCTTGTTATTTGTCATTTAACCCCTCATTTTCTTTACAAACTGTTCCAGGCTGCTTGGCCAACCTCTGTGAGTTTCCACACTGCCGGCTAGCTGCACTTTTACTAGTGCAAGTCACTGGTTAGAAAAGTAGAGTCCATATCCAAAGGACAGGGCACGTCTGGAGGAGCTACAGTGAACACCACCATTATAGTAACGCACATCAGTATTGGCAGCAGCCTCCTCACCTGTGTTTTTATTCTACCAGAGCCATGAGTACACCAAACATATGAAACAGCTCAACTGGGAATCAACAGAAATTCATCAGAGGGCCAAGAATGCCTTGACTACATACCCTGCTACAAAAACCTATCAGTTAGATACTTGCTGATTCTCTGAATGCTAATCTACTGATTGTTTCATCCAGTTCTTCAGCCTGGGGTTTTTTTGGAGGCAGAAGCAGACTAGAAGAGCAGTGGTAGAACATGGACACTGCAATAGCAGGTATCCCTCAGGAAGCACAAAGCTGTGTGCTCTGAACCTGCTCCATGAGATGGCTCGAGTATTTTCTCTGCAGATGCTTTTGGTAGGGGAGCCTCAGCTGCACCCTAAGCTACCAGGCAGTCTCAGATTCTGCCCTCTTTGCTTGATTTTGGAAGAAAAATTTCAAAGAGGGGAGGAAATTTTCTCATGGATTGATAATGAAAACAGAGTTAAGGAGGATTCTGACTTTCCTGGGGTGTCCACTAGCTTTGATTTGGGATAGAAACTTTAGTGGATGATTTACACATCTCCCCCGCCTTGCCACATCCTTGGCAGTATGGCTGCCAAATGAGAGGAATAACATTTTAAAATCATAAGCCAAGCAGAAAATGCCTCATAATAATCTAAACTGTGATTCTAATTACCATGACATTGTTACACACTAGAGCTGTTACATAAGATTTAAAAAGAATATACAATACATCATTACAATCTGCATGAGTGAGTATTAATGGACTGCAGCTTCAGAAAAAAAAGTTAATCAAAACAAGGCAGTGATTTTGCTTGCAAATAATATGACTCCTTCCATGGAAACTGTTCATGTTAAAAGGCAGCAGCAGAAGGGTTCATCTCACTTCATTTTAAATGCATATGTTCTAGATGTCTATATACATGCTATTTATCTCAGGTTCAATTTATAGTCAGTGGAGCAAATTATGCATTCGTGGGGTGCATCTCATCCTAAAGTAGGTGTCCAAGGCATAAGCTAAATCACAACCTAAAAGCAACTCTTTCTTTCCATTAACTGTGAAAGGAATTAAGAGGACTAGCTCAGCTGCAGATGTCTTCATTGATAATGTCTATGTTTAGTTAGATGAATTCTCCCTAGTGGAGTATCTCCTGTCCTTGCTTGAGCCTTGCTATAGCCTCTGAAAATGGGAAAGAGGAAACAACGCTTTTAGCAAATCTGTCTCTCTTAGGGAATGAGTCATTAAATTTCTCAACACAAAGCTCCTGAGAGTGTTCTTTCTTCACCCCAGTGATGTTCTTCCTTTCTCTCACCATTCTAAAGAAGTGACATATGCAAGTTTTTATACATCTACTAATTGGTGAGTTAATAAACAAGCCGCCTTTGTTCATGTATATATTTTGCAGTCACCAGACACGTAAAAGAGTGTCTTTGAAGAAAGTTCTTCAGTGGTGTGAAGTGCCACCATGCTTTTCCAGCCAGGAACCTGTGAAATATTTATGTTCCTAACAAGATGATCAGCTTGAAAGAGAGCAGTGGAGCCCTGACTAGTGAGAGAGATCTTTTATATCAGCCATAACCATGTCCTGCTTACAGGAAAATTGCTATCCACAAAGATAGAACAAAAAAAAAAATGGTGAAGATAATTAAGTGCTGTAAAAGACTGCTTGGGCAGATTATGGAGTCTTTGTCACTGAAGGGTATTAAGAACAGACAAAATAGGAATGATTGCATTAGGGGATGAATTTCATGTTTCTATGAATTCCTATATTATTTGTATGAAAAAGAAGAAAACAACTTACCTTCCAATATGACTGCAGTTGCTCTGCCTTCCAGTGTTCACCTCTGAATTACCAATCTTGGAAATGTGTAGGCATGATAAAACCATAAAATGCAAACTGTAGCTTTGTAATACTCAAGACAGGATACAAGAGGAAAGGAGGAGAAACTGTATGTACTTAATTTAAAGCAAAACACAGAATGAACCATTTTTATTTCACACTGAAAGCACATGGGGAGCCAACAGTAATATGGCATTTCTGCTGCAGATGGCCAGAGGATGAACCCTGATGGTCATCTCACGGGTGCTGAAGAAGCTCAGCATCTGCAAGGCCAAGGCTGTCCCCTCTTCTTTCACACTTATTCACTGGAGAAAAGATGGGAAGGGAAAGTAGAAACCAAAGGGAAAAGCAAAGGGCATCACTTCTAGGGGGGCCATACTTATGCCATATATAAGATTAGGCAGCAAGGCTGGTGTAAAGAGTTGTCTGTCTTGTCCAGACCAGTTGTCTCATCCCTGAGAACACAGTGTGTCATCGGTTGTGCTCATACAACTGATTTGCTGATTCTCAACCAGTAAATATAGGCAGGTGAAAATTACCCCCAAAAGAGCTTAAAAAAAGGGGATCATTTGCTCCAGCTCAGGGCCAGGGATCTAGTCTCTTGGTTAAGTTAACCATATTGAAGGAGCAATACACTGTGGCCAAGGACAGGAAAAAATGGCTAAGGATTTCCTTACACATGGAATGATGAATCCCTTCTGTAGTGGAACTGCAGCTGGATGGTGTGACTATACTCTTGAACTTTAATTTTATACACACTTAAGTTTTGGAATTATTCTGCATTTTAGTTTTGCTGAGCCTCATTTGCACATTATTTTAGCATTTAAAAGAAAACACTTGTTTGCTTTTGGCACAGCTGACTGTGGGCTTGTTTAGCTTTCTTTATCACATTTTTTGCCAGTTTAATAAAATTCAGTGTTTGTTGAACAATTTATTGCTGTAAATGCAATTGCAATGAAACAGAAAGCCTCAAGACATTATTGAAATATTACAAACCACCAAGCAATATGTACAAGCCTCAGAAATAGTGTTCCATGATCTCAAGATTGCAGGCAGAAAAAGCTCCAATTAAATCAATACTTAATTCAGCAGAAAAACCAATGCTTTATACACTACCAGACTTAGAATTTATCAGGGATAACATCTGCCCTACAGATCAGCATCTTCTTCAGTGCAGTATTGCAACAGTAGGAGCACTTCCAGTCTGCAGAATAGCACATGAGTTAGCAGGTGACTTCTTGAAAGGATAACTATGTGTGGCATGAATGTGAACACATACATACTCAGAGTGCCATATGGGCTGTATTTATTTGGTGTATATATGCAGAGGAGAAAGAAGTATATGTGTTACATTTCATATAATAAAACAGGTGTTGTTGCTTTTTGTAAAACACTTTTTGTGCTTCTCGTGCTTTTCTGTGAAGGCAGAAAAAGTAAGCAGGAAAAAAATGTGAAGAATTTCAATAACAAAAGGTGCTATAAAAGTGCTATTGACCATAAAGTGATGCTGAAAAATTTGTAATTATTATACACTAAAGTTCCAGTGTGACTTTCCTAATTTCCCTAGTCTCTTGAACTAGGACCTGCATTGCCTTTGGGAGCCCTTTCCAGATTTTCAGATCAGCTAATGAGTTCATCAGTATCCAGATATTATTCCAATAAGAAAAAAAAATTACCTCCAGTTTCCCATATGTTGCAAAAAGGTAAAGCAGGTCATCATCATATGAATACTATTTATAATATTGGCATTCAAGTGACTCTGGAAACCATGCCTTCTTGCCTCCAGCCTTCCCAGTAAATAAACCACCACCAGGCTGTAATAGTATGTGCTGGGTGGATGCATTTTGTGTATATTTGGCTTCTAAAGTCCTGGCAGGGGAAGCTAGGTGGAATTCCTCAAAATAACAGGAGGCACCTGCACCCTATTGAGAATGTTATTAGTAGGAGAGAATAAAGACCTCAGCTTGTCCAAGGGTATGTGTGTCTTATCTGCTCCAAACACAGATGTTGTGTATCTTCCCAATGCCTCCCAGGCTGGTACTCATAAGCTTGCTCCATGGTCCTCAGGGCTCTTAAAGAACCTCTTACAGTTCACTTATTCACCAGCTTATTTGGTGAAAGGGCAAATAATGAGTATATTTGTACTATCTATGACCTTACTGCAGTTTGTAAGCTCTGTTCTCTGAAAGGCAGACTCCAGTATTTATCACTCAGAGGTTAACAACTTTTAAAACAGCATCACAAATCTGTACTAATGCACGCAAGAGTTTTTCAAGAACAGATGCAAGTCTTGATTGGCTTTCAGATCATGATCTTCTGCTGGTATAAGCCCTCTAATTTGTGTGCTTTGATAGTAGAGTGATGGGTAGACTTCGTAGGTTGTCTGAGGGCTAGGAGATCTTTTGGGACAATGGATTTTCCAAATCTCTCACATTCTGTCACTGTCTTCCAGATCTTCTGGCCTTGAACGTCTTGGAAAACTCACCAATGTCATTCAGCTTCTGTCTGACCATCTGCTCGCCTCACAAACATTTGGTCCACATTCTAGGAAATTCTTCTGATGTGGTTGTTGCTTGATAACACACAACTAGGTTTTGTCCTTTGATTTACAGCACTTCTGTGAATATTTTCTTTAAGATGATACAATTGTTTCACATCTATTGTAACAGGAACCTTGCCATGGCACTCCCAAAGTGAAGAAGGGGTTGTGGGCTTTTTCTGGTCCCACAAGGATCCTTTTACCTGCTGGACTACTCTTCCAAGGCTTGGAACTAAGACTGCACTCACCTTTTAGTTCTACCCTTCTGCTCTCTGCCATTGCACATCTACTAATCTTTAACAAGGGCTCCTCTGTAAGGCAGACCTGCCTTTTCTTAGTGTGGATCTTAAGTTCCATTTTTTCTATTCTCACAGCTTTCTGCGTCTCATTCCGCCTTTTGTTCTTTCTGATGATCTCCTAAATATCATCACCATTTCCACTTAAACTGTGACCATTGACTATCTCTGCCATATTTCTTCTCTACCTCTTGATACAGAATCTCCTTTCTCTTCCATCTTTTGTTTCTCCTTTTCATTCTACCGTGAAGGAAATACACTAATAATTCTCCTTTTTCTTCTTTATTGTCCTTCTGTTCATATAATGGGTTACTGTTACCACTCACAGATCAGTTTTTCAGGTATACCCATCAATATGTATCTGCAAATCTTGTTTTTCTTTTCCTCTTTTCCATTGTGTGCCTCTCCACTTCACTGTGGACTGCAGACACATTTCTGGATCTTCTCTTCCCTGGGACTATCAGATGACCTGATATGGCACAAACTCCTGATGAATGCCCAATGGTAACATTCAACTCACAACTGTTGTGTGCAGATAATCTTTATTATCTCTGCAATTTTCCAGATCTCTTCCACTTTTGTAGCAGCTACTATCTTCTCTTCTCTGTCCTAACAGTAAAAAACCCACCACAAGAACCACAAAAACAAGACACCCCTCCCCCCCCCCAATATTTCCCTCCTTCTGTTGTCTGCCTGATCTTGTCCTTAGTTAAAAGACTCAGATATTGGCAAATTAAGTTTTGTTTCCTTGGTTCAAAAGAAATGTTTCTCTTTGGAAATAAAACATTTGACAATGGCAAGTCTAAAAGTTGCAGAGCTTTTTCTGTTTCTTCTAAAACATTAACAGTGATAACCATCCTTGCTGAGGATGAAAATGGACCACTGATAATCTGAATTTCCCACCTGTTCTATGGAAAATGGACCACTGATAATCTGAATTTCCCACCTGTTCTATGATGAGGCCCTGTTGTTACAAAGAAGGGACTTACATCTATAAAGGTCCACTCAAGTGTCCAACAGAGAGTTTGCCTGGATTAAATCCTGAGGGCAATTGATGAATCCCCTAGGCACCTATGGAGGAGATCCTATATGCTTCTGAAATGTGGCCTGATTAGCTTCTGCATTGCTTACCATGTGTGTGCAACCAGAAATCAAAGGGGTATCTGCCCTCTTCACAGTTCACACCACGCTTAAGTACCACCAGCTTTATAACAGCCCAGTTGCAATAATAACAAAGTGTATGAGGTGCTGATATAATGCACTTCAGTATATAGTTCTTTGCAAGCTACTGTACAAATGGATGTATTTTATTTCATTTTCCTTATGGAGGCTGATAAGCATGACAAAGTATTTCCAAAATTCCCTAATAAGCTACTTTTTATGCTGAAATATATCTGCAGGCACTTCTTTGGTCTTTTGTCACATCTCACTAGTTTTTGGTAAAGGCCAGTAGCACAGAGCTGAAGTGAATATATGTCTTTCCAAAACTGTAAAAGCGTACATCCAACTTTCTTGGAAATTCAAGGAATAGTCTCTGACCAGATATTTTCACACACCTGCTACTTTTGTTTTGTGTCGTAAGTAATAAAAAATCAGTTACATTAATACCACTGAGAGAAGATCAAGCAAATATGCAACCAAGACCTACCTAGGTTTTAATGAGAGAGTGCTGGAAGTATGAGTTAAAAATTCATTACTTTTCCTTTAAGTTCAACGATGAATTCTATTTTCTTTTTTTAACTAAATATTCCCTCTGCATTTCTTTTTTATTACTCATTTGCTCTTCCATGGAACTGCAATTTTTGGAAAAGGCAGCAGTGAATGTAAAAATGCATGATCTGTCCTTAGAGATGGGTAAGTAGAATGCTGGTGTAGGATCTGTAAAAATTAACATATTTGAAGGACACCAAAATGAATTGCACATGGTAATTTTTTTAATTTCTGCTTCACTCATCTCCAGGTCTTAAATCTTAGTATCTCCAGATGATTGTGAGTGGCTATGAATCCAGAATTACCAGGGAACCCAAACACTTCTATAACCACATAAAATAATCAACTGCTTTTTGTCTAACTACAACTTTTCTCAAAAGGGCCAAAGTATAAAGGAAGTTATAATCTCAAGCTGCACTCCAGACCTGTCTCAAGCACAACTTTGACGTCAACAGCCCTTCCTTGCAAAGCAACTGCTTGTTTTCCAGCTTCTGAAAGTAAGCCTCAGATGGAAACTTCGACCAGGAAGGAACACATCTTATATGCTGAAATTGCTTATTGTGGAAACCCAAAGAAACTGTGCATATGTCTTTAGCCTTGTTCCACAGGCAAGAGGAAAAAAAATGGTGAATATATACATTTTAACAGACTCTCTCAAGCATAAGAAACCATACTGTGTTGTCATTTACAGTTACAACATATCTTGAAGAACTGGCATCATAGAAACAGAAGTGAGAGCTGATGGCTAAAGCACCCCTAACTATAATAGCAACCATCTGGAGGTTAGAGGAGAAAAATCTCCATGATACTCCTACAATGGAGTTGTCTCTAGTGAAGGAATCACAGGACCTGAACTCAAACCCAGATGCCAGGGTGCAAGAGCTTTCTGGTGAAAAATCCCTTGTAGTGAGAATTAAGATGGTTATTGAAACTTCATGTACTTCTCTGGTGACACAAAAAAGCTCATGCTTGTGGCCAATGTTATTCAGATTGTCATATTCTGTATCCTGAATTACATGGTCAAAGAACTGCATTTACCATGGGTGAGGTCTCAGAGGCTGTGCTATGCCTCTGCCCATACAAGTAGATCCATGTACACAGGACCATTTTTGGTACTGAAGCAAACTGGCATTGAATGGCCTGCATCTTTACTGTTGAACTCTCTTGTCCTCCAAAACATGGTGGCTGCATCCAAACTGCAGTGGTCTCTGGCCTCTTCCAGAATTGCACACAGGAATTACTTGGGAGATTGGTAGCTGGCCTTGGACACAGCCATCCCAGGGGCTATTCTGGCAGTTTAATAGTGGAGGTAGTTGATTTCCTGCTCCTGAAAACATTGTTTCATTTACTGACCTAGGTGTAGTGACTGGTTACCATTTAGAAGAGTGAATGAGACCACTGGCACATGTAAATTGAGAGATATGGCAGAGATCAAAGGAATGGCAATTGGTTACTGAGCTCAGATACTGACCGGTGAGTGGCAGTGGATTTGTGACATCTGTATTTTTAGATAATGTGGATTGACACTGTCTTATTTTAAATTTTTTTTTGAGTATTCATAGTTTGAATATTTTTTATGCCTGTATAAGCATGGTATAAATCTAAGGGAAAATTTTTCACTTTCAGTAAATGTTTTCTTACTCTGTGACTGGTCCTACGAATATTATTTCCAGGGTATGTTCATACTCAATGGGCAGAAAAGTAGAAAAACATGTCCTTCAATGTTTAGAGGAATGAATTGGCTATGCTTGCACTCCCAGTTCTCCTAGACGCATCAAGCAGACCTTTGATTGCAAAAGACAAGCAGAATCTGGACCAGTACATGTGTAATGAATTATTTAGTCATCAGCACTTTGCTTGGCAAATAGATGGCTGCTAAAAATAATAGTTGTTACTGTCTTCCCCTAAATTGCACAGTAGTTCTACAATGAGTACCAGAGATGTATTAGTACAGCAATTGAAAGTTTCAACCACAACATTCTTCTCAAAGGTATCACTGTTAGAAACCCTAGGGTCATTAAGTGGAAAGGAACAAGAACTTATTCCACTACATGAACCGCAAACTATTTCTGAACTAAAAATGTGCAAAAGCTGTCAAAAAAGTAGCTACTGGGAACCTCACCATACATAAAGTGTTGTCACTGGATTACTTCTCAGCTGAGTAGTTCAGGCTGTTGCTCAAAAAATATTTTATTTCTGAAAATCAAAATGAAAGAAAAAGTCTCTACTGATGAAGGGAATTTATCATTACCTTCAGTATCATCTTTCATTTTACTCAGTATTTATTTTAGTTTACATTTACTGACAGTTTAGGTAAAATGATTTGCAATCTGATGACAAACTAATAAGTATGATCTCGTTAAATAGCTGATGTTCACCAGTGTATTGAAGAGATCCCCAGATAATGTGTGGGATTTATTTGGTCCTGAATTTACCGAACTTGATCCTACTCAATAAATTTAATTTCTATTTCTAAAAATGGCAAGAGTTTGCAATATACTGCAATATATTTTTCCAGTAAATCAGAAGCACGAGGCAGTATGTTAATACTGCCCAAGTGTTAATATTAAGTCATCTAGAGCTATACAGTATGCTCTTTTTACCTCTCAGACAATTTGTGTTCCATATTTTTGTTGCGAAAAGACAACATGGTCTATTACCAGCACAAATAGTTTCTTAGGTCATCCTATGGGTCATATTTTGTTCTGCTGTGACCCTGATGCATCAAGCACATTTTATGTACTAATAACATGATGGAATGGTATATTTCGGCATTTGCAGGGAGTTCACATTAAATGGTCTAACCCATATTAAAGTTGGCAATTTTTAGATAGAATGTGTTTTACTGTATCGATACTTCCTGCTACTAAACAAGAAAATTTAACATTTTCATAACTGTAAAAATCAAGGAATGTCTAAATTCCTTAGAAGTTACAGCTTAGGGTGCTAGAGGTGGTATGAGAGCTGTTTCTAACTCTTGGTTTGTAATTTGTGTGGATTTACTGCTTGTATTTTTACATACAGTTATATGACTTCTTAGCAAACGTAAATGAAACTTTTATAATCTAGGTCAAACTCAGTATGCATTGATATTCTACCGGTGCCTTTTTACTGTTCTCATTTTCCATCTTTATTCAATAACAGGAATGCCTTTTTATTCTGTAGGAGATGATCTGCCCAAAATCCTTTGGAGAACTCAGAGTACTGACATCCCATGGATGCCAAAAGAAGTTGTACCTAAATGTCTGTAATAATTCTAAGCAAAGACCTTAGGATTTGTGCCATACTTACTTTCATTTTACATTCCTCTCTTCAGACTATCAGTACATCTTGATTTTTTTTCTTTCCCTGGTTGAGAGACATCACCTTTTATGTTTCTGAAGGTGAAAAAATTGTCTTGAAGTCATTTTAAGCGGAGAAAAAGAGCTCTTTTGTCCTGTTAGGAAGTTCTAACTGAACTTCTTTAGTAACAGCTATGAGACAACTTGGCTGAAGTTTGAAAACTGAGATGCCACTGCTAAATTGACTAGACAGTTATAATGGTTACATTTGACTGAAAAATCACTTCTGAAACTACTCACTGGACATCTGTCAAGAAGCACCTCCTCACTCACATAGGAAATGGGAAGGCCATATATTATTTATCTGCTGAGTTTGATAAAGCTGAGACTGAAAAAGCAATTGTATAAAGAAGACTGCAAATGCCTCATTGCTGCGTTCAGAACAAATTCCTCCCCCAAGAGGAATGGAGAGGGTGGAAAATCCCACAGGAGGTTAAGTGCAGTTAGTCAGATGCTGGACTACACAGTGAACATTTTAAAAGTTCAGTATGCACAAGAAACAGTCTGGTTACAATATCACCTTGGCCTCATTGTTCTGCCCGAGTATTCTGAGAGCAATATGTGCAGAACACAGAGGAACAAACACATACCACAAAATCCACACTGCAATGGAGGGGGAAGTGGTAATGCCTTGTTTTCAGTTGCAGTTGCTCCATGTTTACAATGAACAGTATTTCATTGTAGGGAACAGATTTACTTAAAAATTGGTTTTGTTTTGGTGACATTTTTCATTTTATTTTGAACTCTACAGGACATTAATTTACTACAGTAACTCAGGATCTCAATTACTCTGTGCATTTAATAGTTCCAGTTCCCCAAATTAACTAGCCAGTGATGGAACCAGTAAGTTCTAGCTGAAGAAGCCCCTGTCACCAGTACAATACAATCGGATGACTTTACCCTCAGCTTTATATTCCTAGGTTTGAAAGTCTTGAATAGCTGTACCAATCTGCTTTATAATGAATACTCTGTAAAAACCTTTGGCCCATAAAAAGTGGAAGTTTCATATACATTTTATTTTCATTGGAAATGATTATGAATTTGTGACTGCCCTGTACTTGATGTGTATGTGCTTGGCTGAACACTGCAGCCTGTCAAAGGAAAAGAGACCACTCTAGTCAATGGCAGCTTTCACATTCTTCTAGAAGGAGGCAAAGCTCAGTTGTGGGGAAACCGCAAAGGTAATCCTCCATGAGTTCCACAGCTGTTGTTCTGAAGGAAATGAGTACATCTTGTGGGTACTACGAATTATAAAGATAAACTTGGACAACCACAAAAAAGCATTAAAAATTAAATGCAGCCTGACTCCTGTTTCATTTTCCTTTTGGAAGTACACAGCTCACTGTCTGTGTCAGTGTTACCTAACCACAAATAGCCATCTCATCTTCGGCAAGCTGCACTGCTGTTAAATGATAGTGATGACCCAGCCACTCTGTCTAAAGATGTCAGGGGAAGAAAAAAATCAGACTACTACAAGTGACACAGCGAATACTCCTTTCCTGTTACAAATTCCACATTAAATCTAAGTAATTACTTGGCTACAGTGATACTTAGTTCTACAGGACAATGCGTTTACAGGCATTTAGGAACAGCAGTTTACAATAATGCTTGCATATGGGTTTGATATGTTGTTAAAACAAATCAGCAAGTCTAGACTGTAATTTGCTGAAGCAATTTATGGTTATTTCATGGCTTTTTTCTCTAAGTAGAGGTGAATACATTTGACTGGCCTAAGAGGAAGGATGGTAGTGCACATTCTTTTTATTTGGACTATAAGACTGATCTGAAACAGAAGCATTAACATCCTGATTTTCATACCACATAAAAACTGCCCTAACCTATTAGTGCTTTATTCCATTACGATGTTCAAATATTTTGCAAACTGCTGATTAATCATGAAAAACATGCACTGCACATTGGTTAACACTGCTGCAGCCATTTCTTCACAAATTAGTAATTTGAGACTGTCAATACAATAAGTCAGTGACAGCAGAGAGCAAGGACCCATCTGGGAAACCCTCAGCTGCCTTATATTGTTACTGAAGTCATCAAAGCAGAACAGCTGACAGTAGTTGAGAGTTCCCCTTAGCTCTTCACTCCTGGGCTCCTGCTCCAGTAGCAAGGCAAAACAAGTGCTTTTTATATTTCTGGAAACATTGCTTTATGATAGACTTGCCAATACTTTTCTTCTAGGTGAGCAAATACTTGCAGGTAATTTTCTCACCTTATTTTCCCATCTTACTGCAAGTCTCACATGGCATCAAAATCTGTATAGCACAAGAAGATATCATCCTTGTTCTGCTTGGATGTGATTGCATTTCTGAAGAATGTAACACAATATACAGCTAAATAAAAACAGCTCTCCAGAGCTAAGAAATACTTTCCCAGTGAGAGTTTGATTTCCTTGTACCATTCAGCCAAGAAAATGCGTCCCCAGTCCCAGATGGCTAGTGCCTGGCTCCCCGCTGTGGCACAACCCTGTGCCGAATCCCTGCATGGATGAAACTGTTTCCAGACCAAAGACCCAGAGGGCCTCTGAGATTTGTAGTGAACCTTCACAGAGATGTCTCCTACTTTGATGCTCTCTGTCCTCCAGAAAGAGAGCCTCCTCAAACAACATGGACTATAGCTTCAGGGCACTCACCAGCAAATGAGTACACTTTTAACTGGCAGAACAGAGAATGGATTTATATGAACTAGTCAGTAGCTGACTACTAATCTGAGGCCATATCTTTTTCACAGAATTTTGTAAAAAAAGGCAGCAAATTAGGCAACAGAGAGCTTTTCATTTGCATGGACTGCAGTGCTTTCCAAAGCTAATCAGTTATTATAATGAAGATCCTCATGGACTTGATGGAGCCTTGTACTGTACTACTTTGTTTTTTTCTTTATTTTTTAATGCTCATGTAGATGTATATGAATTACATTCTAACAACATACTGTTTAGATAATTTTGTGTGTACTGTGATTGTCATAGTACTGACAGAAAGACTTTGAAAAACCAAATTTTTCCTAGAAATCATCAAATGCTGAATTTACAAGGAAGTATGTCTTTTTATTAAGAAGGTAGAATGGCCATCAGCCTCTATTGGTACAAAGTGGCTGAACTCCACTAATGTTAATGATCTGCTACACTACCTTGTTTTCAAAGATCTAACTATGTACTCATTGCTTGCTGACCTTAACTAATACCCAAGCTCCTAGTTGTCCATCTCACCTTTGCCATTGGCTCCTAATTTCTATGCTTTCGACAAGCCTTAATACATCTTTTGTGGTAGAAAACAGAAGAGTTGGTTTTACAGAGCACTACATGAGGATCTCACAGCATTGTACAGAGCATAACTAATCGAGCCTTTGAACCTTCCAGGACTTGAGAGAAAGAAGTTGGATTGGACTTCTGTTTCAAATAGGCTGCAGTTTGTAACAAGCCACCTCATTTCAAATTATTGCTCTTCTGATATTATTACACTTTGGGCTGTGTTTGGTTTTACTTACTTTGTGCTGCCCATATGGACTGCAGTTTTCTGTAACTTAATCCTTAAAACATCAGTTCTAAGAAAGGATCCTCCTTCATGTAAAAGAGATGTGCATGTTTATCAAGGTTATCAAGAATCAGACTTGAGCTTCTACAGGCTGGCACTTAGAACTTCTCTAAATGGGTAACTCCCCCTGTTTTGATGATCTAAAAAGGCTGTAGGAAGACAGGCACGAAACTGTGATTGTATCAGAATAGTCTAAAAGCAATAGCTGAGTATCTGTCCCTAATTGTTGAGAGAGATGTGCCAGATTATTAAATTAACAATCCTATATGAAAAATGTCCTGGGGCTCACACTGGTGTTTGTAGGAGGCCTCTGCCCATGTAAGATGTTTTTGAAATTTCCATACGCCTTTCCAGGATGTGTGTCATGGCCTCTTCTGAGAAGCATGAAGTCAGTTGGCCTTGTGACTTCCAGCACACCCCAGGAAAGGAGTATCTCATCGGGAGCCATAGACTGTAATGTCTTCTGCTTTAATTGCTATTCTAGCTGTGCCAAACTATATTAACCCCTACTAAGCGCATATGCTGCCACGCTCCCCGAGATGCCTATGCTTGGATAATCTTTGAGAAGGCTTACTGCAGTATCTGTATCTGTTGTAACAGGTAATCCCAGCAGGAGTGATTTCAGTCTCTGCGGTAAATAGTTCATGCACAGGATCTGATTTATTCTTTTGGTTTTCAACATCTTTTCTATAAAACAGAAAGTTTTAAAATGGGATAAAAATCAATCAAATACAAAGTTCCTACAGTCAAATCAGATACAATCCTCTCATACTCCTTTTCTCCCAGGACTTCTGTGAAACAGTTTGCTCTTCAGCACAGGATGTTGACCCTGGAATGTGATTGTGACACCACAACTGCTGACTGTCTGATCAGACCAAAGCTGTTACTGTCCCAGACAGGGTAGATCTGGGCTTAGCACAGGTATGCATTTAACTGTTTTGAGCCCTGTGTCAGATGGAAAGGAAAAATGAGTTGTTCAGTGCCATCACCTTAGTGTCCTCCAAGCAAGCACTCGCATTTCTGTATATATGACAGTCACTCTATCTGGCAAGAAGCACTGTTTTTAAACAAATATTTCTATCTAGACCCTTGCCTCTTACCACTATGTTAAAGGACTAAAGGTATTAGATTTATTAATGTGTTCAGACAAATACTACTCCACCTGTTTTTTTTTCATATTTTCATATTTTCTAAATGTTTCTGACAGCATCTTTCATGATCTCCAGTCCAAATGTTGTTCCAAACCTCTTAGCAGCAAGGAAGTGGGAGAGGACCCAGGTGTCATCCTTCGCTGGTTTTTCTGCCAACCCATGTAGATCAGAGAGAATTTATTTTCTAAGAATTTGAAAAACTAGCTAGTACAAAACCAAAAATAGTGATTAACGAATGTCCCCATGCAACACAGGACTTCTGTATTTTTCCACTTTTGCCAATTAGTGTGCAAAATGATCGCTTTTAAACAATGCACTTTGTATCTAGCTTTGTGTACAGCATTACATTCTACTTTAAGTGACGCTGATGTAAATGCAAAGTGACTATACTGAAATGAATTTCCTCCTGATTTTCACCAATGTGAAAACATGATTGGCCTGCCTTCTTATCAGAGCTCTTACCTTTCATCTGGAAGTTACCATTGCTCCAGATGAAATGACATTTGACTAATGACAGGAAACCAGTGTCAGAAAAACAGCATGTAATGTACCACATACAATACACATAGCAATCAATCAAGACTAAGGCTTTAAGGCAACAATACTATTTATCACTGCTTAAAACCTATGTAAAGCTTTTCTCGGGGTGGGGGGAAGGAGAAAGAAATCTAAATTTTTCACAGTAGGCCTAACTGAGAAAACAATTCATTGCAGAAGGTGTTTTAAAGCACTTTTCTGAGTGTGTGCTCATTTCGTCTGCTGCTGCTGTTCATCCTTGTCCTGAATTTTTGGGATAAGGAGTTTTCTGGCCCACAGCTCTTGGCTGAGAATGGCCCCCTCTCTCTTTTCACCACATTAAAAGTCCATCAGCTGCAGCACAATTATTTTAGACACTTGTCATCTTAAAATACTTTTTTCAAAGTAAATATAACTAGCAATCATAAAATAACAACCCTCATTTGCAGCTGTAACAGAACAGTGTTATATTACGTATTGGATCCTGGAACCAAGTATTTGGTGGGAAAGGACCAGACCTTCCTAGGTACTGAAGCCACACTGGGCTCTAATGGGCCATAAACTAGCTTGTCCACTCCAAAAATTGTATTAAGCAATACTGGAAACTGCTCAGTGGGTTATTCTGAATCTGTTGCTGCTTCAGTCATGAGAATATTGCTAGAGAAAAGAACATCTAGCAGAAAAGCTGGAATAATCATACAAGACATCTTCATTCCTTCTTTATGAATATGCTTTTTCAGCTGCTCTTGGGCTTGTCTTGAATCCCTTGATAAGGAGATGCTTGGTCC
This sequence comes from Elanus axillaris, assembly GCA_026212715.1. Classification (NCBI taxonomy): domain Eukaryota; kingdom Metazoa; phylum Chordata; class Aves; order Accipitriformes; family Accipitridae; genus Elanus; species Elanus axillaris. The sequence goes on along the minus strand of JANZLQ010000029.1, from coordinate 33,908,898 downwards.
TTCTGTTGAGAATAGCATTTTCCTTGTTCCTAAGAGTGTCACTGGGAAACCATCACTTGACTCACCTCTGCCCACTAGGGCCACAGTGAACTGCACAGAACCACGAGCAGCTCCTACACCTCTTATTTAGGGCCTGGCTCCCTAAATGGTGATCCCAGGGCTCGCTTTGTCAAATCTCAGTTTCTGGCCTCATTCTCTGCCTCATGGAGCATTCAGCCAAAGTAGAGTACATTAAAATGGTATTGCAGAGATCTGTACAAACTTCACTCTGCGTGGTGTGCACACAGCCAAAAGCCAACAGGGGAAGGCAAAGGGGAGATGGCTGTGCCGTGTCTTACAGACTTTGTAGATAAAAAGTATCAACTCTGGCATGTGAAAGGGAAGAATTTTTTCTACTTCTTTCTGTGGTTGTAAAACAAGATGTTCTTTTAATTATTTGGCAGGGCCTTTAAGCCTGACTGGAGAAAGGCAGCCCCACTTGGAGGGAGTACCATGTTATTCTGGTCCTCGCCAAAGTAACTCTGAACTGAAGGAGGATGGACCAGCCAGCTGGCTTCTAGTTGACACTGAAAGAGCGATGAGGAGGAGAGGGACAATAGACTGAAAGCAGACTACCCACAATACATAAGAAACATGAAGCAGGAGGACCAAAGAGAGCTGTATGAGTGGCTGCTCTCTGTAAAGACTTCAAACACTAGCATGATCACCACCAGATTTTTGGTTCATGTTTCCATTACCTGAGGCTACCAAACGATTCTCAATTTACATAATGCAGGATTTGCAGGATATTCAGCAAGACGTCCCAGGGCCTATCCTACCGTATCTGTATAGATATGACATAAGTGCAGCTCTTCAGTACAGACTCTTGCCAGTAAGTTTGGCTGATTGGCTCTGCATTGGATGAGCTAGTCCATACCCAAATGCTTAACAGAAATAAACTCTTCCATGAAGATAGATTGTGCTCCTATACATGTAGGAATAACATAGAAACATAGCAAACATACTTCAAAGAAGCCTCCTGACTCTTCGTACTGGAAGTAACACCTGTTCAGTAGCAAAACCTACATTAGACCTGATTTGGGTGTTTGCTTCCACTTCTGCTGGGAGGCTGTTCTGGAATTTTGCATGGTTGACGTCTTCCTCCAGATGCGTAACAAACAAGCTAGGTTATCTCAATGTTAATGTTTTGACCAATTTGATAAGTTTCTGGGAAGGCAGGAAGAAGCTGAGTTTAGTAGATGACTGAAGAAATAATCCTAACTTGGATATGATTTCTGCAATAGGAATTGAGGGAATAAACATAATCTGATACCAGAACCAAGAGAAAAGGAGTATACAACAATGCCAAAATTACAAAAAGAGAGGATAACGACATTTGTGGGAAAGATAGTCCTAGACGTAAGAACTTCAGTTGAGTTGGTAAATGGAAAAGAGTGCCAATGAAGATGCCTGCAATCTGGTTTACTCTTTCATCAATCCATTAGATATTTTTGTGTGCCATTATTCCTTTAATTTGATGTTGCCACTTGTATGTCATGTGAAATACAATTTGAATGCCAGGGCAACTGAGACTCTGGCAGACACTTTTGACAGCTGTTTTGAAATTACGAATATGATGTGTGCTACATCTGGTAAGGTTGGAGTGGAAAAGTACAGTGGAAAAGTACAATTTCTCTTTTGGGACTGCTGGGAAGGGTTTACAGTATCTAAGTCCCTTATTAAGTAAAGAGACTCTACAAATACCTACCCATAGAGATAGTCTCGTAAAATCAGAGGCAAAGATTGATGTATTTCTTCAAAGCTGGTTTGTTCTTTGTAACTAGGAAAAATGACATAGAACATGAAAGAAGAGAGAACCTTAAATGAATGAATGAGTTAAATCAGTGAATCAATAAATGATCTAAAAATATTTTTCATTAATTTTCATGACACAGATGTGACTATGCCAAGCAAGGCATCATGTGTACTCAAGCCTAGTAAAGTCTAATACCTATGACTCAGTGGCGGAAGTGGCAGCTGGCCTCCTGGAAGCTGCAATGAATAATCAAGGGATTGTTGGTGCAGGGCTAACGTTGTAGACACTACCAAGTAAAAGAGAGTGAAACCACAAATAATGTGCTTTAGAAAGTTTGGAGCACAACAGCCAGGTGAGCAGTGTTATCTCTGCTAGCTCCAGATCTCACTATTCTTCACATATTATTTTGGTGTGTGTATATGGGTAAATTTCGATAAGGATTGTCTGCACCTATCTGGTCTTTTCCTAGTCCTGTTGTTTTATCAAGAGAAAAGTCATCCCTAGACAGAAAGACTAAACTAGCAACAGAAGAGACTGACATGGAGTCTATGAAAGGATATGTTTCCTTTTTCCTTTTCTTTTTTTAAACAGAGGCAGAGGTGTCAGACTGTGGCACAGGAGTATCAGACATAGTAAAAATGCTCTGGATTCCTGAACTGATTCAGGATGATCATTCAAATCTGAGAACTTCCATATAGGTGGGTACTCAGCACTCAGTGCCCTCAGTACGTAAAGGGATCTCATGAGGAGCTTGAGAAATCACGAGGTAATCTGTTAATTCAGACACAAATTTTCCCTTCAAATTAAGGTTAAAATGGAAGACTTTTCTCAAGACTTAATTTTGGTACACATAAGACCACAAGAGCAACTGAGAGCACTGAAAATACTTCAGACAATTTAAATTGTGCTCCAGTTGTTTGGTTTCATGAATAAGCATCCACACTGAAAAAAATATTCCAAATAATACTGATTTGTTTTACCCCCTGTAGAAAAGAAGTCTCAAGGCCAAACCAAGAAATACCTATAGAAGATGATACTAATAGCACCTACTGGGAGCAGTATGTTTCAAACCCTGACCCAGAAGTGTGTAATCTTTAGAAAACTGCTGCCTCTTTCTGCTTCAATTTACCATTTGCCTACCAAATTCTCAAAGCCTTTATTTTGCAAGTTGCTGCATGATAGTCCATCTTTATCAGGAGAAAAGAAGAAATGCTCAACCCTTTCCAACCTAACCCAGGGAATCTTTGGAGATGCAAGATGTAAAATTGACATCAATAGACGGGGCTGGACCTGCACTTAGATGTCCCACTTTCACAAAAGGTAGCCCAACTACCCAATTGTTATATGTAAAAATGGGCTTTGACAAAGCAAGCTGTTGATCAGAACCTAAGGGTTGCCTTACTAGGTGTGTTTGGATTGTGACTTTCCTTCTCAGAGCCGCAAGTTAGACAACTAAGTGTGGGACAATGGGAAAAACTTCAGTGACATCTTGGCACTGGAGTTTCTCATTTACTTTTCTGTTCAGTTCTCTGATTGCTATGAACCCTTTAATAGGCTTCTAATGCTTCTGTGTATTATACTGATGATAAGACAGATGGCATGGTTAGGATTGGCAATACTACAGTTAATCTGATTTTTTAAAAGTTTAGCCAACACTGCTATCTAACCTTAGATGAATAGCTAGGTGAGATAGTGAGTGAAACATATCTTGGACAGATTCACTATAGAAGATTCCATTGCAATTTGCTAATTTTTGCTACCAGATAATTAAAACTAAAATGACTGGCATTGCTATTTCTATATAAGAAAAGTAACAGCATGTTAAGAATGAACAGTATCATGTAGAAAGAAATCCTTGGATTTTTTTGAAACTTTAACTCTGAGTCCCTAAGACACTAAAGCCTCTGCAGCAGATGCGTTCCACCACCGGGGCCCTCGAGCCCCCTGGAACTGCATATTTGCAACCAAAGATAACTGGCAGTTTAGTTCAGAAATAATATAAACAAAACAATTTAGCTTTTTCTTTGCAATCTGCCTTTCATCATTTTAATTTTCATACGGATAGATAAATTTTGGCAACACAAAGCTAAGATGTATGAAAAATACAGCTGTAAAGAAATGTTTAAAAAACCACTGAAAGAGTCCTTTGATAGTAAAGAGTAAAGGACAAAAGACTTACTTTTCTGTGGGGATGCAGGAGGTTCATGTGTACCTTCATGATGAATAACCAATGATTTTGAAACTGTCTGGTTGCCACAAATGAGTGTATGTATTTATGAGTGCATAATGCATAAATAATTAAAAATGTACACAGTGACATTTTAAATGTCAAAGAAATTATAATTCAGGCTTTCATTACATTATTATATCATGTCAAAGCTAACAGTTTTCCATTACTCCCTGAATAATACATAATAATGATTAAGTGCACAGAGTAAAAAAAATGAAATATCCAAATTCAGCCACAGAAGTTCTGGAAACCATATAACATCTGGGTGCTGAGTAAACTTTAGACCACCCAACCATCATTTGGCCATTGGTTCTGCAAGTAAAAACCTCACTAGCTTCTAGAAGTCTGATGTACTACATAGTCTTTTAAAGCTATTCTGGATGGAGGAAAACAGAAAATGAACATTTCATAGAGCAAATTAGTAATTTGAACATTTCCCTGGTATTTATGTGTATAGGAAGCGAGGTTTCTTAAAAATAACATATCATTCAGGAATATACAGGTCTCTCATTTAACAAACGGTAACTTATTAATGATCAGCAAGGTTTCTCTTCTTAAAATGTGCAGTGAATGGAGCTGACGGAGTAGCTCTGAGATTTTCTCAATTTTCTTTTCCTAACAGCAGCTTTCACTTAATGTAAAATCACTCTGTGGCTGATACTCAAATCCTTTAAATATGTAATTTTCCCAAAGCTAAAGTCAAGTTCTTTTGCTATTTCTTTAATACAGATTGATTAGACTGGGTGTCAGAACTCAATTAAGACCATCTGACGGTGGAGCTTGCCTGGGGAAAGTGAGTACAACAGCAACACTAATATTTTATTTCAGATGGAAAAAGTCTTTCTGTTGAACTTGCACATTTCTGTGTACTGAAATTATTTGGATAGAATTTCACCCCAAAAATCTGAACACTTACATTTTCTACTTCTATGTGCTACAAGGGCCTTCAACAAGTAGTTGTAGTCCTGTCAAGCTGTCCTAGGCATTACTGAATTTTTTGAAACATGACCAGAGTGGAAGTTTATTTTGATGATCGCCTTATTCTTGGCTGATGTTGGCAAGGATTCCTGCATTTCCACAAAACAATGTCACTGGCTTCAAATGAAAATACAGCCTTGAAATTGGAAGACAAGAATGAGTACAATGCCATGCTTGAATAAGAATATGCTCTGGTGCAGCTACAGAATGAAGCACTCAGTAGGAATCACCATTTTAAGCACAAGGTTGAAGACAAGTCTGGATTTGCTGTAGTAACCATCACCAAAGCATCTAAGTGCATCCCAAGTGCATCCCCAATTGGCTTTATCAAATGTTCTGCTTTTCCTTCCAGAACCTAATAAGCTTCACTGTCCTGAGCACTGATGTACAGGTGCTGGACAAAAAAGGGGCATCTCGATGCTTTGCCAGCTCCTCCGCTGCAAAGGGGATTTGTGGAACTGGGCAGAGGTGGGGAATGCTCCATCCAGGCCTTGAATAGGTCAAACTGTTGTTATGTGGCACAGTGCAGCTTTGAAGAGGGATATAGTGTGGACATGAGAGATCCTCAGCTCCCCACTGACCCCACCTTTGCTTTAGAGATGTATCCACTATTCATGGCTAGCACTCAGTTCATTGGAAGCACCATGTCTCCAAAAGCCAAAAGGATGAAAATACTTAGAAAAAAAATCAAGAAAATGCCAATAACCAAACCAGTCACCAATCCCAGACTCCTTATACATTATAAAATACCCAGGATACTTTTATTTTAGGAGGAACATTCTGGATTGATAAGTAGAAACCTGAAATATTTGGAAAGTACTACTCTCAGGAAAAAGTTATTTCAGGAGGAAGGCCTACAGTTCCAAAAATGCATCACTCTATGAATGCTACAGTGTGTAGAAGAACTTGGCCAGCTTTATTTTTTAAGTATGCAAGTCTACAAAGTGAGTTTCTATTTTTCTCTGAAATTAAGCAAAATTGATTGTATTTTTATATAGCACTAAAAATTGAAGATTTCTTGTAACTACAAGAATGTACTGGGTTTATGTGACACAAATGTGTGATTGAAGAGTTTTTGACTGGGTAGGACATAAAATCGTTAGTAAAAGATCATCCTTTTCCCAGAACAAAAATGTTAACAGATCAAGTTTAAAAAAATAACTTGCCACCCACTTCCCTTCCACTCCACTTCTTTAAGACATACTGCACCTTCATTTATTAGGCTTGAATTTCTTGAGATTGATAGTATTACCAGTTTAACAATTCTCCGGTCATCCATAAAGTCTGCTATGATGTCTAGATTCAACTTTACACTGATATGTATTAAGTAAACAAAAACATATCTTAAACATTAGAAGAAATTCAGTCAGAAAATGTATACATTTTGGCTGCCATTTCAGGATAGTATAGGCAATGTTCATTAGTCCTCCAACTGAATATTTAACTTGTTTTTATTTAACTTATTTTGTAGTATCACAAAATGTGCCATGGACTCCTTGGCTTTGATTTTGCAACGGCATCTGCCTGAGTAGATCCTTATGGAGTCCCCTTCCTGAATGAGAGCTTAGATACTGTAAATCTATCCCAGCCATCCCTAAAGAGAAATTGGACTTTTCCACTGTCTGCACTCAAACCTCAGCACCTCCAGATGTAGCACGCATCGCAGCCTTCACTTCAAAACAGCTGTCAAGAATGTGTGCCAGACTTTCAACTGTCATGCCATACAGGCAGGATCCCACACGACATACAAATGGCGAAATAGAATTAAATAATGGTACATGATATGAGAAGAAAAATGCAATAGAGTTTCAAAATGGTAACAGTCATGCTCACTGACTTTACAAAATTCAAAATTTCTCTGCTGGAGTGAGTTTAATACCAGACAGTTCTAAAATCAAGAGATTAAGATGTAGCTACATTTGTTGAGAGAAGAAAAGTAATTCTATGTGCTTAATGTATTTTAAGAAAGGTGTCCCCAAATTTATCTGGACTGTTGACTTGTCTAAAGTAGCTGTTCCATTTAATATAGCTGTTATTTACTGTGCATATAAAGATCTTCTGTTCGTGAGTGTTGAGGCATAGTGTGTAACTTGTGGTCTTCACATTGTGGTGTAGCAAAACCCTCTGAAACTGCCTTTATATCGAACTTGGAATTATTTCATCAATTACTAACACTCTTCCTAAATATAAGTAGAATTTTAGTTAGTAGTGTATTTGATGAGGCAGATTAAGCTGACAACTTTCATTAGTCAGACATACAACCATTGTAAAAATCTTCCAAACCAAAAGGTTAGTCTTAAGAAACTAGACACTGATGTTGGCAGGTTCAGAGATTATTTTTTCAGCTTTATACAACAGTTCATCTGTGCCATTATAAATGACTTAGAAAGTAATATACTGAAATATATACTGATGGCTTGACACTGAAAGAGGCCAAAGAATAAGGAAAATTTAGATGGTCCTGACCAAGTGGTTTTATTTGTCAGATGCTATGACACCAGAAGCAAACAACTTGAACTAAAGCTCAGGTAAATACTAGGAATTAAGTTTTGCATTGGATTTTGAAATAAACACCATCATAAAAATGGGTATTCAAGAAATATATTGTGAGAATTATTTCATTAAAGATCTGTATGACAAAGTGTTTCATTTTGCACTGCATGTTGTTAGTTATACAGTATCAGATAAACTGGGGAAGAGCCCCCTCGGAGGACTCTCTAGACATTACTTTTATACAAGATCAAGTCAGGCCAGATGACCTAATAGTCCCTTGTGAAAATAACATTTATAAATCTATGAAAATTTTTTAATAAAATATAAACCCAAAGATGATCTTGTATTTCTAAGTTTTTTAAACTTCAACAATCCTTGCTCCTCCCAGCCCCCCTGCACCTTTTGTATTTATCTCAATGAAATTCAGGTTTTTATTTCAGATTTTCTTGTACATTTAAGCACACTGGTTGCACCGTTGTCTGCTTTCCTGTTGTTATTCTTGAATTCAGTAACCTGCCAGTCACAATTTCTACTATGGCAGTGGTCTAATTAAGCTTCTTATACACTATTTGCAAACCTAAATAGAACATTTAAAACAAAGTACTGGATCACCAAAATCCACCAAAATTATATCTTAAATGAATACTGTATAGATTTTTCCTTACCTCCTCTGTACACCTTACATGTTATCTTAAAAATTTGTCCCTTAAATAAGAATCCCATTAACTCCTCATGGACATAATGCCCTGCCAGGTTAGCTCTAAGTAATGAGATAATTTGATTATTGTAGTATTTTAGGTATGTCCTGCTAACCGATAAATGTAAATTTAGACACTGCCACTCCTTATACTATTTATTCCCTGTTAATGTAGCCTGTCCTTTTATTCCTGCCAGATGGCACCCATCTACTTGTTCAGAGTGGGAAATTTCCATATGTCAATTAACTACTATTTCTTGAGTGTCCCTCAAGTGATATTTCACCTTTTGATAGTTCAATTTTTATTGAGTATCACTCATGTTGGTCAAGGAATTCTGAACAGGTTTTCCTAATACAACAGCAACTTTTTTTTTTCTGTTTTTGAAGATTGTAGTGACTATGTAAAGCTAATAAAAAGTTTGGGCATTTGTTTGGGTTTTTTTTAATTAATTCAGGGAGTATTCTCCAGTAGTAAGAAAATTTGTATGTTCACATGCTACTAATGAATATCAGTTTAAGAATCTACATAAAGAGATGGACAAAACTAGTTTTCTTTTGCTTTGTATCCACTTAACAGCAACAGGAAGCACTCAAAGAAAATTGTAGTTACTTGACTTTTGTATACCAGTTTCACAGACTCAAAGAATTATGTTTAAGTGAGCTGCCAAACGTGGGTTTGGTACCAGCCTGAGCACTCTCAGTTTAGCACCAGCTGACCTTCTGTTGCAATTCTAATACCCGCTTTCTTGCTATACACTCACATTTCCTTAAGAATAAGATTCCACAGTCACTGCAGTATATCCACCTTTTCCAGGGTGTAAGCCTCAGTTAAAATATGCCTGGCAAAGACTGTAGCCTATGAAGCACCCTTAATATCCACCTGAGTTTCTACCTGTGCTTATAATCTCCACGAGGTATTGGAATCACTAACTTTTTACGGGTGTCTGTATCTAAACTGACAGCATCCACTGCAGCCTGACACTATCCCAATTGGTTTCCAGCAGAATTCATGCCAGTGGGCACTGTCTGGATCTGATTTGGAAGATGGCGATGGAAACAGGGATTGTTAAAAACACCCCATTATCATATGGTCTGGTAGTTGGCTACAGTGCTGTTCTACAAACATGATTTAGTACAGATGTTTCATTTAAACTCTAGGTTTATAAAGGTACACATTTTTTCGGTTTATTCTGATTATAACCACAGTCTACTCCTCCCCAGTAATCAACTGCTAGAATTTGTCAAATGTTGTCATTTAATATGTGGGTCACTTCCAGTGCTGTGTTTGTTGCATGGAATGCTCCACTTCCATAGAAACAGATGTTTTAACTTAACAGCAAAAAGAGCTAAACAAGTGCATGTGAAGGCACAGTACAAATAATGTGTTTCATTTCTGTTATTTATAGCTGTCCGCAGCTATCATAATTTTTTATTTGAAAATTATTAAATCAATTACAATAAGTTTATTTGCAGATACTGCCAAGAATGATGCATGCTAGGCAACTGCTTCTGGGGAGAAGTGTCTTCTTCTGGGCCATTACAGAGGTGTTCAAGTGAAGTTAATGCATTTCTGAAAGACTAGAGTATGACAGGGTCTATACACTGAGCCTCAGAGTACATGCAGGAAAAAATTACCCTTTTTAGATCTCCCAACCCTTCTGGCAGAGTATGCCAGGTGGGAAGGGCAGTGAAGCTAGTACTTGCTCAATTCCTCAGTGTATTTGAAAAGGGCAAGGGCAGCTGAGATGGTGGTTAGAAGGAAGACTCCAGGGAGGAGGAGTCTCTTCCAGAGCTCTTCCAGAGCTTTTCCAGCTCTGGCTGGAAAAAGGCTGGGCTGAGAGGATGGGTTTGTTCCTCCTTTCAGGTTGATTTGACTGAAATACATCCCACCTCAACTGGGAATTACAGTTGCATGAAAAACTATCAATAGCCTTATCTAGAATGCGAGAGGGGAATATTTTTTTGAAACACCGAAGTATTTACACATACCACAATGAAGTAACAAATCAGCCATTTGTGAAATTCTTTGCTCTTTTAAATCCTACCTGACTAGTTTCAGGTCACTGTAGGAGCCACTGATTTTTATAACAGAAGTAATGTTTGAAAATGAGCCATATTGCATACTTTCCAAAGCACACAGACAGAATAATTCGTAACAGTGCTGTAATATTCCACATCCAGGGGCAGATCACGTAAAAAGCGAGCTGCATGCAACCAAGGTAAGAGGCTGATAGCTGTTATTGTCTAACATAATTTCCCAAACAAATCCTGTAATTTCTACACTTGAACCATGGGCAAGCCTGAAACTACAGCCCAGGTTATTCCAAAAGTTCACTGTGTTCCCCTTCACGGCCCACCCAAACGCCCTGGACGTGTACTCCACCCACCTATACTGGGGTTTCTGTGCAGAAGACAGAGCCAGGCCAGATGAGAGACATATCTGTGTTTGGAAAGCCTCTCCAAATGTGGGACACAAAAGCAGTAAACAAATCAAATGGGATGCCAGACCAAATGTGTTCCACATTTGCGAAAATAACAAAGTTGAGTCAGGAAGAAAGGTTTATGTGTCTTCTCCTCGTACAATCCTTCCCAAGGTACTTTCTTTCAATCCCCCCCAAATTAAACCCAGCACAGACAGCAGCAATATTTGTGAATACGCAGCATTGACCGAATGCATTGCAAAGCCACTGACAGCTCCCCGTGGCTTGGCATGAAATACAGCTGGAAGGGACGAGCAGGTGTTTCCTTCCACAGCCCTCCTCCGTGCCCGGGCATGTTCCGAGGGACGTGGATGTGCCACCGCATAGCACTGCTGGCAGCGAGGGTTTCCACCTCACCTGATGCTTGCAGTGGGCCCAAGCTCCAGAGCCAGGCGGGCAGCTTCTTCCCAGGAAACTCTCAACCTCTGTCCCCACCGTGAACTGCTGCATGGGAAAATCTCTGCATCATTTCTCTAGCTACGAGAAGGACCTTGGGCAGCCTGCCTCCGTTCGTGTCAGTGACGGAAAGCCTCTCCAAACGTCTTTTTGAGGAACTTGTGAAACCACGGGAATCAGCGCACCTCTCCTAAGCAGGTCACGCAGCATCTGGTAGCTCCATGGTTTGGTGTCCAGTAGCTATACTGCAGCGATAGGAAGCAAGATACAACTGAAAAGCATACAGGCAGTATGGGATAGAACTGCTGTTCGACATCAAATTTACATTAAATGTTAAATGAAAAGTACAAATTACTGAAAAAGTTTCTACTAATTCCTTTTTTATATGAGAATCTTGACGTGACAAAAAAATCACTCAGAGCTATTCATTAAAAGTGTGCTTTAGAACATCCTTAAGGAGAGATGGGAATTTTGGAAAGTTGGGAATTCTGGAAAGCTTTTACAGCTCTTTTCAGTGTATTTAAACTGAATATTTAATGTCCACACATAGTAAGTGAGCACAGTCCAACCCAACCATGCAATAAAGAAAAATAACATCAGCTGATGTTTTAAAATCCTCCTCTTTACAGAAAAATAAGTCATCATGATTGTTTGGCAGCAGATCAATATGAAGATACCTTGCATTAACTTATTATATATTAAGGGGTATAGGTATATTATTTATTCAATTAACTCAGCCCTTTCCCTGAGTGCAAGTTTTCTACAGAGCAAGTACTATAAATTTGTTTTGAATTCATCTTTGTCTTATGATTAAAAAGTCAATTTATGGTCCAATTTACATAAATGAAGGTAGTCATTTAATACTTGAAGTTTAGAATTTCATTGTCCACCTGAGTCACCTATCATCATTTTTAGTCATTGTTGGGTAACTTAACCTTTATATAAAGTGGGCAGAAGGGCCTCATTAATTTACTGGGACTTTCATTCACTTAGAAGTCTGGTTAAAGAAGGAAGATGTATTACACTAGTGCTGGATAAGCAGATCCAAGGAATACTAGGGCATTACATATTTTTCTGGCTTTCTTGACTAATAAAATAATTATTTTCATATATATATGGTCTTCCTATTTAATATATGCTCTCTTCCTGAACAAATGAACCAAAAAAACCTTATTGCCATAAAACCCAACTGATTTAGTAGACCTCAAAATTCAGAATCCTTTTTATGCATCAGATATGCACAGTTTCACCTGCGCATTATAGTCACATATAACTTTATTCCTTTGATATGGTTATTTGCCACAGAGTGAAAGTCTGAACAAAGATTTGAGGATCCAGCTTTAAATACCAGTGAGAAAAAAGTCTTGCTCTGCAATGTTAGGTGTGACCTTTTCCTGATTTTCTTTCAATTACACCTGTTTTCTGTTCACTAGCTAACTAATCCTCAGAACAAATCTAAAAAATAAGGAAAAAGTCACAACACGCTTACAGATTGCTTTCTGTACCTGGCACTATAGCCATGTGCCTTCTACCAAGCATTTCCATATTCTTCAACTCCTTTACTTGCTGCAAAAAGTAACTGAAGAAAGTATTCTCCTGCAGGAATCCTGGCCTTTTCAGGGATTCATGTGCTGAATATCCAGGGGTTCAAGGGAGCCTCTTGCCATGCCTGCCTTCTCCGTGGGATTCGTTTCACTCCTCTGATGTGTGTGCCCAAGCCTTCAAGGTGAAGGCTCGCAGGCAGGTCTTCGCTAGTTCCCCTTCTCAACTTTTTCATCATTTTCCTACATTTATATCCTTGCTCTCAATTCCATAAATATAACACTCTGTGCCTTGCAAGCTCCAGTATCTTCTTGACCTGAAAGACAACCAGACAAAAAGAGAGCTGATATGAAGAGCATTTTCACAAGGCGAAACTATCCTGTGACAGTAACTTGATAATAACCATTCTCGTACAAAATTGAGTTTATCTATCACCCTTGCTGTTTCCTTTAGGCTGGTGTCTATTTTTTGTCTTCTTCTGTTACCACCACTCACCACTGTTATTTTGCAGGAAGGAGTTAGATACAAGAATAGAAATTATCTGCGCACACACATCATGTCGTCTCAGCAAAACCCTCCTCCCACTTCCAGCATGTGCTTGCATGAAGAAACTCATCTTCTTTGGCAAGCACTGGACCGTGTCCCGGGGAGGGGAAGCAGCCAACCGTGCATGGGAGGTACCACCAGCAAAATGTACCCGCTAAAACCGGACAGCGGCAGGCTTTGACCCATGCCTGCTGCTGCTGTGCCCCTTCCACAGCCCCACTTCCAAAGCACCACCTGGCAAGCACTGACACAAACATCTAAAACCAACACGCACAGGACTGATGTATGAATCCGTCTGGTTTTCCTCCATTGCTATTTTTAGCACGCAGTCGCTAAATTGCAAGATTCAAGACTCCAGGCACCTCTCTCTTTCCGCTTGAGCCCTTTCCACACGCCCCCATCACATATAGCTCTCAAAAGCATGTAATTACATTAATTGGGACACTGCTGCAACACATAGGTAGATATGCTTATACGCTATAAACTTCATTCTGTTAAAATCAATGGCAGATCTAAAAAAAAGTAAACAAAAAATTCAGGATGAAAAGTAAAGTCAGGGGAAGTCCTGGATGAAACATTTTCGAAATCTGATTTTTATTTTCTTGAGGTGTTTTACCTTTCCCAGGTAAAGGTTTTGTGTTTGGGGAAAATGCATTCGTCCTAGTGCTGTGTGCCAGGTCCTGCCAGCCCGAGCACCCCAGCCCGCCATAGCAATTTTCCTGAAACCCAATTCCTCTCTGGATCTGCAGCACTGTCAAATTTGCTAGTGCTGTGGTTGCTTTAGTGGGAAGATCAAGCAGTTAATTCACAAGAGGTAGAGATAAATTAATGTTTTCTAAACTACCTAAAAAGACTGAGTAAAAAGGGATTTTTTTCAATTTCTATTTAGAATTTCAGAAATAAGCTTGTGTGTTAAAACCAATGTGGAGCTAAATGCTGTTTCGTTGAAACTGGCATATCTGGAAAAACCTGAATAGGACAAAAAATGCATAAAACCAGTATTTCAGAATCAATTGCTTTTGTGCTAAAGCTGTCCTTGAGAGGGTTTCAAGATACTATTTTGTGATGTTATATTCGGTATTTTATTTTATATTATTTTATTATGCCTTGTTAAAAGCAGAGGAGTTGCTTTACATTTTCAGAATCCTTAAGATATTATCATTAAGCTTATGTATAATTTTCACTGAAACATCTTTTATTTTCTTCCTAACCCAAAAGACCTTGTGTTTGATAATGAAACAGCTGGACACATGGCTATTGCATAATATACACTGCCATTACTATACCTGAATAAAGCAAAAGTAAATTATACAAAAATGAAAATTAATGTAATACAATGCAAAAAATATTTTTAAAATTTACATTAACTTTTATGATACCTTCAATATACTTTTCATCAAAATAAAATTTAAAGGAAATATTTCAATATAATCCAAAGCAACATATTCATAAAAATTATTTTGTTAAAAATTTCTGCTTACTTCTACAGGGGTTAATCAGGAAATAAGGTTGACTATTAATCCCAGAATGTGGAGATACAAACATCCACTTCTATTTTATTATCTGGAAGTATGAATTCCTGTAAATTGATGTTATACACTTTTACCTCCTGTAAAATAGTGTAAAATGTTAAAATATATAAAAATGAAAGATATTACAAGGTAAACCTGAGGGAAATATCTCAGCTTAATGCAACTTTTTCCCTAAATCTTAGAATCTGGAATTTCTGGGGTTTGTGAGAGATACAGAAATGTGGATAATTTTTATATTTCTTCTGGGAAACCTCTTTTACCTGTTTGGGGTACAATGACAAACTCAAAACTCCACTGAGATGCCAAAAATGCTGGCTTCCACTGCTGGAAAATTAAAGCTCTAACTTTCATTTGATGGATCTTTGGTTTCTGCCTGCCCCACTGAGGAACCAAGAGAACAGCACTGATCACTCATCTCACTGTCTCATTTTACAGAGGTGCAATGAAACATTGATTTCTTTATGCATTTTAGCTTAGGATACTAGTGGTCAGGTATTAATCTGATTCTTGTTTTCATTTCCATGGCTGCAGAGAAACATTTTATCCTTTTAGAAGAGTGGACTAAATGCTTCTCTCACTCTGTTTTTTGATCTGGCCACTTGGGATTACATCTGTAATCTCTTTGCCTCCCACCCAGTTTTCCCAGCACATCACAATCCAGGAGATGGCACGTTCTCCTGGCTGGACTATGCAGCTGCAGCCCACAAAGCCTCTTAAAATGCTTTTGAGCAAAAGCCACCTTGTGAGATGTGAACAGCAATAGGTAATAATTTCTCTGGAGTTATGTGGGCAGTATTTGAAATGACATTCAGAACTCCATTTCACAGGCAGCTCCCACAGTTACAGTGGGTACATGCTTCATGCAGGCTCTGCTCAGGATTTTCCACGGAAAGTACCTTCAGCCATATTATCCGTGCAAGGTTCATTGTCGCAGTTCCCCACCAATGACATAAGAACCACAGCTGTGCTGCTGTTGGTCTTCCTCACACATATTGTCTCTTCTATGGTAAATCCGTTCCAGTCACATCCTTCTCATGATGCTGACAAGAGGGCTGGATTGTCCAGCAGCAGCAGGAATTATCTGGGCTGTGGTCAGTCACAGACTGCAAAAATCAAGCAAAAAGCAAACTTCTTCTCTCACCTGGACTTAAAGCAGGAACAACGCTACACCAAGGAATGCATGTATTTTCCCACCCTATTTTATTTCCAGTGCACTCATATCCATGAGCTTCTGTTTCCTACTTGAAATCAGTTCCCTGAACACATAATTCCCGTCCTTTAGGTCTGCTCCTATATGCTCTGTTTTCCCTCCCTGACAAAAGAATATATCTGTACCAGGAACTTCCATATTCTCTGAGCCTCCTTTGCGACTGCTGTCTGTGGTCACCGACATTGCCTAGCAAGCAGTCTCCTCATGAGGAAAAATATGTTCATCTCCTGCCTGACAATGTGAAGCATCCTCTAGAATTAAATAACAAAACAAATTAAACTGAATTTTGCATTGAATTTTGCAGGTTGTATTTTCTAGTTGTCTAGAAAATTTAAATTGATTCAATTTCAATTAAAATCTTGCAACATTTTCAGACATTTTTTTTTTCATTGGGAAATGTTTTTACTTAGCAACAATGCCATTTTAAAACAAATTTCCTGAAATGTCTTACATTTAAAATCCAAAAGAATAATTTCAATGAAGATAAATGGTTTACTGGTTTAGGAACATATCACTCCATGTTGATAAACAAAGGATTCAATGAAAAAGAATGAAAACTGAAAAGATATGAAGTGCTCATGGATGCAACATAATTTCATTTCCCAAACTATCATCCTGAAGTAAAGCCAAAAGGAATCCAGTAGGATTTTTCCTAAGCTCAATAAAATTTAGATTAGATCAAATTAGGTGTGTCAGAAGTTCTTAATGCTCACTGCAGAGCTGATTTCTACTCTCCATTTTCCCAGGATAAAAAAAAATTGGTTTATTTTTGCAGACTCATAGGACAACTACTGGAATCGAGCCTTCAGAGGCTGAGAAGACAGCAGGTCTGCAAGACAACAGCATCCCAGAGCACCCAGCAACAGTACGGGAGAAAGGGAGAGACAGATAAACTGCTCCTGCTATGAAAACAGAAATGCTACAATTTCACTTTGCTCATTATGGAAACATGGGCACTGTCTTTTCTATCTTTGAAAAATAAAAAGATGAATCAAAAATGTTATTATTTGTTCTGACAGCTATATTGATCTTTAAACCTGAAATTTGGGCAGCTAAGGCATTCTGGCTTCACAACTTTTCTTAATTCCTATGCAAAAATGATTCATGCACATGCACTTGGAGTAACTGTGGCTGCAGACAAAGGCAATTTCCAATGAGTCGGTTGCAATGTCTGACTCTATTTTTACCTGATTTGGGGGAGTTAGCCCATCAGCTGGTGGCCCCTGTGCAGATCCATGGGTTTTGCTTGCTTTGATAGTTCGTCGCATACAGAACCCAGTTAAATTCCTGGCAAGTTCAGATCTGCTTTGGAGAAGTCAGCCACTGAAAGGCATCTTTCCTGCCAGCAGGGCACTGTGTGCTCTGCACTGCATTTAATGGGCTTTTGTAAAATTCAGTAGCTGTCTCAAGAGTTCAGAAGAGAAATACAAGGCTTTCATTTAACAAAGTAATTTGCTTACTTAGAAATCAACCCCTTGCTAGGATTTGATAACTGCAACAAAATTTCCTACCAAATTTGACAGAACTTCTACTTAAATCATTCTAAAAGCTTGTGCTTAAGCACTTTATTAAATAAAGACTTACGCAGAGGAAGACACTGTCTGCATGCTTGTCTTTGGGAAAACAATCTGAAACGCTTCAGACTGGGTTTGCAGCCCCCTACATCTTTTATACCGTTCCCTAAATCAGAACCATCATCTGAAGAAAAAGAGAAATGATGGAAATTTCTCATTCTGGAAACTGTTTCCAAGGCACATGCTTCTTGAACAAGTTTCTAAAGTTGTATATTACAACTAAACTTAAGTTTAAATGTTTTAGGCCATAAGGAACCTGAGTGTTGCCAGTGTGCTTAGCACACTACTCCTGGAATGCTTGTAGTCTCCAATTTGTTTATTGCAAGTGTGTTTCCTGAAGATTTTGCTTTTTCTTCTTACATATTGGAATCCACAGTTTCTTTTTTTTTTTTTTTTTTTTTTTTTTCAGAATTAACCATATCTATGTGGGAAAAACCCTTGTATGTTTATAAGTGCTATCTCTTCTTTGATGTCATCATTTTGGTGGGGAAAAGGGTTATTTTAAGAATGGGAGATAATATAAAAGCAAAATTTCCTTTCATCAGACATGTCTCTCTCCCTCACTCTATGTTCCTAGGTCTGCATCTAAATCATCACTTTCCTCCACATCTTGGAATACATGTTTACAAGACACAAAAGTTGGATTTTCTTTATGGGCAGGCAGAGTCAGCCCAAGACCTGGAATTTAATGATGCACATCGATTTTGTGCAGAGATGGATAAATTTCACCAGAAATAACAGGCAAGATTAAACCCAGTTATCTGTGTATTCCTTTGTACACCACTGGCTTGTCTCAGTTCAGTAGATGGAAGCACACATATTTATGTTAACACCTGCAATTTAGTGGTGGGTAAAAATTTTGTGAAGCACGCTGTTAATTTTCATTTTGCTCATTTTTTCATTCAAGCTAAAAGAACCCTGTTCTATAATGCACTGTTGATGGAAAGGATGTGTTCTCAGCGAGCCCTCACATTCCAGCTACATTTTTCGTGGTCCAAGCAAAAAATGTTGATTTCTTTAGAGTCAAAGGTTATCATATTTGGGCCCAGCCTCCTGAGGTGCAGTTCAGCAGTGCTTCCCTCTGCCTTGCCATGAAGAAGGAGTTTTGCATGCAAAGACCAAGACACCACAAGATGCTAAACCGTCTCCAGCTTGCCCTCAGTGGAGAGCAGCTTGCAGCAGTGCTGCTGGAGAGCTGATCACACCTCCTTTTAAGCATGGTGCATAATAATGTTGTTTTTCGTGAAATTATGAACTATTAAATCTGTGTGACATATAGATGAGAGATGTTCACAGGCCCACTGTAATTTATGAACATGTGGTGCACAGATGTTACATGAGATTTTTCTTCCCTTTACTTTTGAAAATTTGGATTACGTTTTCACTCCTCTCTCATGTTCAAACTCTGTACTTGATGCTTTATTAGATGTCTCAGCAGGGTAAATGGATGATTAATAATTGTTGATGACATAAATTTGGTTTCTATAAGCTGTGGAGTGAAAGATAAATATAAGGGGAACGGCCATATCTATGTATAACAACTAAACCTCTTTAAGACTGTGTCAGGGTTACCCATGATTTATGGGGATGTCACCACTGTCCATAGATAAGGAAAACCTCTAGCAATTTCTCTTATTGTAATCATCACTTTTTTCTTCAGATACCTGGGGGAAAAATATCGCCCCCCCCAAATAAAAAGAAAGAAGAAAAAGTTAACTTTTTCAGGGTCAGGAAATATTCCATAAACCCACCCAACTCCTGATAGTAGGACCATTAGAGCTTTCTTCAGAGCAATACACACTCTGTGTTGCCATCTCTCAGTTAACCCTCAAGAACAAACCACCAAAACGAGACCATGGTGTACATGTGCTAGGATCCACGGCTGAACTATGGGTTCACCACAGACTCTAGTCCCCACTTCACTGTTGCATTGTGAAGAAAATAAAAAATAAGAGTTCTGAACCCCCTTCTGAGCAGAGATGAGCCATGCTGTCCTGATCTGAATCCTGGAGAGCTATATACCAAGGTAAGGTTTTGCCTTGAGACAATTTCTTTTGTAATGAGAAGTGGCTGGCCACAGCAAGTTACATCCAATTTCCAGTCCTTTAAATTCAAGGAAGAGATTTTAATGGATTAGGTAGGTCAATTGACAGGAATAACTCAAAGCAGTTGGCAAGCTGAAAAACTTCCCTCGTTTTGAAATTTATCAAATTCTAAAATACAAAATCCTCATTTGCAGAAATTCATCAATTCTGTTTCTTCAGGTCATATTTGTTGGATAAACAGCAAAAAACCACAACAATTTTCTCAGCAGTTCTTTCTAATTTCTTTAGGTCTTCTAAAAAAATTACACAGAAGTTGCCATTGTGATACTAATTTGTTTCTAGTATCAACTCTTGATAACTGCAGAACCCTGAACAGAACTGGAAATCCTATAGGCAAAAAAGTATACCAGACAGGAACAGAGATGAAGGAGAAGAAAGGGTGAAACATAACCAAGGGGAGTCAGCGATAACAGTTGAAAAAAAGGAAATTTGCCTTACAAATATATAATAAGTTATTTCATCATAATATAGTAGTACTACATGTGCTAAACAAATTTCAATCTATTACTCATTATTCTATAATAAAGGTCCCTTTTGATATGTAAGCAACTACTGATGATATTTTTCTTACTCAAAACTTCTGCAAAAAAAAAAAAAAAAGAAATTTTCTGGAAACTTTAATTTCTCCTAAAGTTAGTTTAAAAACTACTACAAATTTCTCTGACTCTTACTGTTACAGTGTCGTCTCCCTTTGGGTCTGTGGGAAGACAGGAATTCTGCTTTTCTGCATCTTTCTTCTCATCTCCATGAAATTTCCGTGAGTTAAATTTGCATATAGAAAGAGAATGAATCCTTCACACATCTGGTAATTAGTCTGGGAAAATCTGCTGATACAAGAGATTATCTGCATAAGAACCACAGTCGAACTATATTACTATAAATTATTCTTCCTGATTAGTAATTATGCGTGTTGATAGAAACCTCATCTGATTTTTGTTTCAAGAGAGTATGCAGCCTGATGAAGGGTTTTTAAAAAAGGATAGGAACTCCACTTTCTGTTTGCAAAGGAAATACCCATTGTGTTACTGTTTGGCCCTTCCACTGTTGCTTTGAGTCCCATGTACACCCGAAAACCTAACGCAAGACTGACTGAAAGAAAGGTTAATTTGAAGAGACGGGAAGAGACTCTGTGCTGCAAGAGGCTCAAATACTCTGCACCGACATACTGGCCTCCTCCTTCTCCAAGACTTCAGAAAAAATAGCAAACTTATATCCTCCTATCTGCCACTTTGATCTGAGCTTCTGGCAAAGCGTTCCTCCAAAACAATATTAGTTACCAGAATCAATAGCAAACTCCCCTTAATTTTAATTGCGTTTGGAACAACTTAAACATTACTACATTAGCTTTGATTTTGATTGCAACTTAATTGTGGACAGAAGGGTTGGAAAACTTAGGGAACCTCTGCCAAATGTTCCTCAGAACTGGTTTCGTTATGAAACCCCACTCCATCCTGCCAAAGCAAAACAGCTCTTAATTGCTTGAGCAGACAGGTGAGCCCGAGATACAGCTCCACTCACACAGTGGCTCCATGGCTGGCAGGAGGTGGCGCGGGGACACCCAGAACTGCTGGTTCTCAGTAGAGACTCTGAGGAAAACTAGTAGAAAAATCTTCCAGGCTAAAAACGGAATATAAAGCTCTTTTAACCTGATCTCGATTGCTGCCACGGGCTCAGAGAAGCCCTGATGCCCTGCAGCCTGTCACTATGGTGCTGCTCAGGCTGCAGGGAGGGTCCTGGCACTTCCCACCGGCTGCGGTAGCTCCTCCACAGCCTCTCTCCATGACGGTAAACTCCTTCTCACGTGAGGATGCACGATAGTCACTGTTGTGATACCAGTTTTGAGCCAGGGTATCCAGAGCTGAGATCACTGTTAGTTTCAGCTATGCAGACAATTTTCTTCATCTCTGCCCTTCCCTCAGCACAAAGGACTGACAGAGGATTGCACAGGGGGTTAGCAAGCTCCCTTAGGAAAGAGACAATTTTGTACAGGTGGGAACAAGTATGTTTTAATTCAGAGATGTTTCCCTCTGGAGCAAAGGTCTCACTTAAGGGTCTTAAGCAGGATGTGCCTCTCCACATTTCCAGGCTGAAGGAGGGGAGCAACCCGACCCAACCTGACAGTCCTCCTGCAGTTTCCCGGTGCTGCAGCATGTGTCTTTCGGGTTCAACAGCCGGGGTAGAGGGACCAAACCTTTTTTGAGTTTTTCCGGCTTCCAAGAAATATTCAAACTGGCACATTCCCAGACATAGAGAATACTAACCTTGTACTGTCCCAGAGCACTGAGCAGATCTTAACTTAGGATTATCCATACTTTTCAAGCCAGTGAAAAACAAGAGACAGCTGTCACTGTATTTTGGCTGTTCTTAAATTTTCATGCCGCCCACAAGGCTGAGATGGACATTCACATTAATTCTAGGTCAGTGGTACTGAAGGCAATGAATAAGTAGATGGGATAGGTTTGGAATCTTACCACCCATGGTGGCTCCTGTGATGGTCTTGAAATCACTTACGACCTCTGATTTGCATTATCTTATAGCCTAGGCATTTTTTATAGTCAACAGTCTTATAGTCTATCTTATAGCCTAGCTCTATTGGATGAGGATAGCTGGAAAAATGTACTGGAAGAAATTCACACCACTATGGATGTCCAAGTCAGTCATGCAATGTACAATATAGACGTGCACAGGAATACACTTCTGCTATTCCACACCTTACTGCTGTAAATCTCATCTCTGAGAGCTGACTGACTCTGAAATGTGCACTTTTACAACACAGCGTAACGACTCACCAGTATTACAAATATTGACAACTTGCCCAAAATCAAATCTAGTTTTCTTTTCTGTTTTTCTCTCTTCACTGTAGCTGAGACAGTGTTGTTCTCCCAGGTGGACCCAGATGATGGAGAGTGCATTTTTTCCAGAGGGGCTGACAGATAGAAGAACAATGATGATTAGCGTAAAGCTGTAACAGATATGAGTCCCTCTGTTTCACACTTGGTTTTTGACATTTATTAAGCTACTGACTGAACAGTTTTAGAGTGCTCTTTTCCTCAATAAGCAGCTTAATAATAAATACTATTAATGAACAGTAATCCACAAAAAGAGCAATGCATTCATCCAGATATTTCTGGTCATCTCATAGTTCCCACCAATAATGTAGAAGAAACTGTAAGAAGAAAAGGTTTAAGAAAAGAGAAGTTAGCAATATTGTTGCTGTTAGTCTTCCTTTTGGAGTCTGGCATGCAACACTGCTGCAGAGAGAAGACCCGTTTAGCTGGACAGCTCACAAAGATGCAAAATAACCTGTGACTTTATAATCTAGATCCTGGACTGAGGTGTATAGGAGGATCTAAAGTAGTATCACATTTAGGTACAAATCTCACTCCCAGCTTCTGCTTTCAGTCACCTCCAGAATCCTCAGGTTAGTAGCAAACCACAAGGTGTGAAAGAAAGGAGAGCATGCGTTTTATAACTGCTAAGAACTGCACTTACTATCTTATATTGAAGGATTCATGCATAAATTTGAAATATTCTTGCTTTGTCTGTTACATTTCAAATATGCTGCCCTGTGCTAATGAGAGGGAAAAAGGGGATAACCTTTATCCTTTCTCCAGTTGATCTGAGCTTGGCACAAAAATGAGGCTCTAAAAAAGTAACTGGTTCCAGCCAGATCCTACAGACCCTACAAAGGACTAGCTCCTCTTAGGCAGATTAGAGGAATGCAAATTCTTCTTATGTCATGACAGTGACAAGCACTCAAAGCCCCTACCACTGGGAAAAGTTGTGGAGGACAAAACAAGAGCATGTAACAGAGAATAGAGGAATTCTCTTAAGAGGAAAAAAATAATCCACACAAGAGATTGTAATAACTAGATGTACACAAGAGTGGACTTCATCAGCAAAGTATAGAGAATCATATCCCATGAGTTATTAAAAAGTGGACTGGGCAAAATAATGCAAAATATGCTGTATTGAACAACCTTTCATTAGGAGCAGGAAGGACACAGTGAACTATCAAGTAATTTTTCTTATTATGCATGTCTTTCATTGCTTTTGAAAACAACCTGGCTTGCCAGACAGATCCTTGCTGTGGGACAGAAGAGCCTCACATTTATAATAATAGTCCACAAAGAATGAGTCAATGGGGAACCCTTTGTAAAGTGCATCTTTGACAACACTTTGCAGGTTGAAACTTGTTGCTTTTTACTTTATCTTTCATAAGCAAGTACAAATCCAAACTGTAACTTTTAATGGCAGGCACACTGTGAATAACTGAAGCGGTTTCTTGTAAATATGTGAATGCATTTAAGCAAACGATCTAAGGCGGACTTACCACAGTGAATGACAAAAATGAAATTCAATATAATCCTGAGTTAAGCTGGTGTGTGCTCTTGCAATATATACCTACTGGGACTTAAGTTTAAAAGTGGTTTTGAAATATTTCTTTCTCTAGTATTTATTTAAATCAAAACTTTCCCAGCTGTTGATGGCAGATATCATATGCTTGTGGTGATAACAAAAATGGTAAATCTTCTGTTTCTGTGGAATGTCTCATTTTAGCTGTATGCAAAGAAACACCATATTGTAAAGCTGAACGGGAAGCCTGTCAGTGACACGAAAATATGGAAGAAACTTAATTCTTTCCATAATTCCTTATTTGAGTTAAATAAATCTACTCAGACACGTAACCCCTAAAAACCTGAAAAAGCTGCAGATGTTACGATGTTAAACAGTTTGTGGTTCTCTTGATAGCAAATCTTATTAAATGTGAACTGATACGGTTTATGCAAATACACAAGATACAAAATAGTAGAATCTTTTAATTTAACTGTGATAACAGCTTCCAAATATAATCTGTAAATCTTTAAGCAGGGACAAAAGGTACTGGCTTTTACAGATCTATATACAACATTTCATTAAGAACAAAACCAATAACCTAGTACATTCAATTATAGTATAATGCTGGCAATGACTGCTGCTCCATCCCGTATTTTCTCATAATGTCTGTTACTTTCTCCCATTTTGTGATTGCCCTGAATTTCTCCTCCTATTTTATTAAAACCAGGCCTGAATCAGTTTGGTTTATTTCTTCAGAGCAAGGAAGAAAAGGTAGCATAATCCCACTAAATCTTGGAATACACTTTCTTTTGTACTAGCAAGTATTTTCTTTTTCTAAAAATACAACATTTATCCATTGTTAAAACTTGTCATAAAATAGAAACTGATCTGGCAACACTGAGTAAAACCACACATCCAAAACAATTCCTTTACATCTGCTTTTATTTCTTGGACCTCTTCAACCTTGCTCAGATTTCCGCTCCATGTAGCAAGTAAGGAAGAATTTTGCAAGGCATAAAGCTATCAACCTGCATGAATAAGCAAGGTTCAGCAGGAAGGCTCTGAAGATACTGTCTGAGGGGTCAACACGGTCATGACGAGGTTCTTCCCAAGCATGCTGTCACGCAAGGCATCCTAGCACATGAAGCCACTGTGTAAAGACAGTTACAGTGTACTAATTACAGATAATTTAATTTCACAGTTATTATTTGACTAGTATTGCTAACTAGTAGCTAGTCTATTGCTAATACTGTCACAGTATCACAGTGAGATGAAGCATGTTATGGGTTTAATGCCTGGATGAACTTTTCTTAAGTGTCTGAGGAAAGAGGTATCTTTAGGAAGGAGGTAAAATTGAACCCAATAACCTGAACCCATCAGAAAGAGGTGTACCAGCTTCAGAGCTGACTGTGACTGGCCTTCATACACATAGATGGAGAGAGGCAGCTGAACAATAGCTCTGAGTTTGTCACAAGCACAGCAGTCCCATGACACTGGAAATGTTGTTCCCAGGAGAAAGACGGGTGACCGTGGCTGGCACATAGTGAAGACTACTCCATGAAGCAGTGGGAAAATTTAGACTCGAGACAGAATTCCTCCTTAAACCAGTAATGCATATACTCATCACACTTGACATTCTTGGACATAATTCTTTAGCCATCATAGAAAACCAGAGAATGATTTTTCAGAGCAACTGCATTGCAGATACTAACTTTACAGGCCTTGCTTTTCTGCTTTGTTCTCCTCTAGTCAATTAAACAAAGAGATGTAGAAGAACTAAGGAGAGAAATATGAGCAGCTGAAAAAGAAAAGTGCTGTCAAATAGGTTGCTGGTGTTTGCAAAATTCCATGTATTTAGGTTCAATATTTTCCATATGAAGATTATCACTTAATATTAATCCTGAAGTGGTATGGAGGATAGGGTCCCTCTTCCAATAAATAATTTGCAGGCACAAGGACAAGTACAATCCCTGCCCTGAGGAGCTTGGAAATAATATTCTGCTTGTTTAAGTTGAAATAGAAAGGTGTTTATTTTTACTACAATAAGTGCTTAACACGCAATAACTAAACCAAAACTATTATTTCAAAAGGATTTAGAATAATATTTTAATTATACCAATGTTTATAGAACTGAAAAAGCAGGAACTTTTAGCTACTGACAGTCTAGAAAACTTTTATTTTTTCTTTGGAAAATCCAGAGACTAATAGAATGATGTGCATTTGTAAAAAAGAAAGTAGTTGGACAGACGAGCTCTTCCATTACAGGATTTGGCCTAGAGGAGTGTAAACAATCTAGCATTCTCTTCAGGGCAATATACATGTATCAGCCTCCAGAAATTTATATTGTTGAAGAACTTTGGGAGTTTTACTACGCCAAGCCAGAAAACCTGCAAGTTATTTACGAGATCGTTGAAGAAATGGTAACCACACAAAAGACTATATAGTACTTTATTCAGGTTATGTAGGAATACAGAATAGAAAAAGTAACAAGGAAAAATGGTAAGACCCAGGAAATAGAAGTGTTGTGGGAACTCATTCTTTTCAGATAATTCTTATCAACATGAATCCTAAGCAGCATCCATCCTTCACTGTCAGTCAATTCAGGCTACATCTGGCTCTTAAGAAATGTTATCGCATTGTCTGCTTACCTCTTTCACAGAGTATCTGCAATATTCACAGAATATCCATGAATGAGGACCTACGGGTTCATTGTTAAGTTACTACCCCCTCTGTAACACAGACCAACATGAACAGAGTACATCAAGGATGAGATTCATGACAAGTGCACATATGTGAAAAAAGAAAAAGAAGTGCTATTTGAAAATGCTGCAATATGGACAGCACAGAATACCTAGTTTCAGATGAGGATGAAGCAGAGACAGGACTGGCCCCACACATGCCATGCAGGCAGCTCCTGGGCTCCCTCTTTTCCTTGCTATGCTCCTCTGCCATCGTGAGCAGTACCACAGTCTCACATGCACGGGATCTGCTCCCATGCCTGTGAACTGGGGCCTTTACAGCATCACCCATCCCACAGAGGAGCTCCAGCAGACTGTATAAAAGAGCTAAAACAAAAAGAGGAAAAGACCCAGAAGAGAAAGAAGTACAGAAAAGAGAGGAAATCACTGCTTTAATCTACACCACATGTACAACATGGCTGAGCTACAAGCTCTAGGGAGTCATAACTCTGAATGTCCTGACTTTTGTGTGTTTAAAATCTCAACTGTAGCATTACAAAATGGGTTTTTTTTTTGCATTTAATTTAATTTTTTTCTTTTGGGAAAAAGAAAATATGCTTTACCATACAGTCAAAGAGACCACATGACGGACAGTCAAATAAATATCATCCACACATTTATTTGCATGATTAAGCCATCAGACAGTCAAGTAAATGGAACGGAGTACATTTATTTGAATAACCTCCAAGGTATTTGGGGGCACATAAATGAAATGGCCACAGGAAACCATGGCCCTTAATTTTCTCATTGTTTAGAACAGTGCAACTCTAGAGGAACTCCTCTGAAACAAATGTAAAATCCATGTAAGAACAAACTGATATACATCTGAAAACCTCTCTGCTTTCCCCATCCTCATCCTACCCAAAAAAGCTGCTGATTTTAATTCTTTGTGAAGGGCAACATACAACACAAGTGTATGTCTAGACAAAGTTCAGTGCTGTAGTGGTTAACCAGATATCTAACAGATAGAATGTACAGTGCCCATACATTCTTGGTCTGTAAGATCAGGAAGCTAAAGCAATTTCCAAAGAGGTAAGGAAGAAATGTGGATAAGTGGTTCTACTGTTCTCACAACTCCAAGATACCCTCTTCTTCAAAAGCGTGTAACAGCTGCATTGTGTGCTCTGGTTTCTACATCAACAGAAGAACAAAAGGACAGAATTGGTAGAGCAGAACACTCAGTGTGGAACATCTTACATCCACAGTACACACATTTTAAGGGTTTTTTTGCTTTTATCTTCTTGGGTTTTTTAGAGAATTCTGGACTAACTCTAGACTGGTCCCATAGACTAAATGCCTTATTGTGGCTGGAGTGTATTAGGTGTGCTTTGGGCATCTATACTCCAGTTTAGTTTCATCCAAAGGAATCTAGCCCATATGCTCCAAACCTACCCCACAGTGAGAAGCAAAGCAGTCAGCAGGGACAATCGGGAGTTTTGTTTCAAAAGTACACTCCTGATTTGCACTAAAATTTTAACATTCACGCACTGTGAAGGAGAAGAAAGATGACTTAAGCTGATAAACTATGCCTTCTACATTTTTCTCAAAATAAAAGAATAAACCTTAGAAAAAGCGCCCAGTTTTTACTTCTCCCATGGTGTGGACAGATTAATGCACCTACAGCTGGGAAAGCTTCAAGACATAATTGTGGAAATGCTTCCAAGGAAGCACATATGAATTCAGACATTACTTATAGTCCTTTATGTCTCAGACCCTGGTATGATGCTTAGTCATGAGTCCTGTGCTTAGGGAGTGATGACAGAAAACATTTTAGTATCCAGAAGCATCCAAATACCAAACGGATCTTGTTTTTACCATCTGAAACAATAGTTTCATTCAACAATGTTGAGAAAAATGAACTGAGTTTTGTTTTAAATCAATGGTGAAGGCAATTCAGTACAGTATTACAAATCACAAAAGTGGTAAAAGTGTGAAAATCACCCAAAGTGATGATTATAAGCAAGAAGATGTTATTAAAAAGTTACATTAAGCTAAGGAAAATGTTAACTTTCTGGCGTTGCCTTAAGTCATGCATTATTTTCCTTATGGGGAGGATCATGATCAAGGCCATGAAAACAGCAAACGTCGTAACTTCCAGATCTGGTAAAATCCGGTGATTTATAGTGGAAGCACTAACCACTCCAGAAAACTGCCCCAGGAGCTGGGTATTCTGCTTCTTATCATGCAATACCCCAGTATGATATTGTATCTTCCAGCAGACGAACTACATCACATGGGGACCTCAGTGGACACATCGACACTGTGCTTTGCTCCTTGACAAACTCCCAGGTGGTGGTCACTTGGCTACCTTACTCTCCAGCTTTCCTTTGGAGGAAATCAGCTAGCTCCCTTCAAATCAAAACACAAGGGCAGCTCTGTGGATAGTTCACTAACAACTGTTCCCAAAAGACAGCACAGGCTAGCCTGCACTCTGTTGGGGGCTGGCTTAGTGTAGTCCTCCAACATTACTGCAAATAACCACACGTTCCTCTCTGTCATACCCCAGAGCCTGCAGCACATACCTTAAGATTCATATAATGAAATCACCACTCTAGCAGACTGAAGTACAACCCAAGCATTACACTTTGATCAGAAAAACACATAAAAACTAGCGACCTGTAAGGCCACCATGTGAGGGTCAGAAAAGTCAAACACTATGGATGTGACCAGTCTGTTTCAGAGTGCAGTAGCCCTGAAAAATATGGATGTGATCACCCTGCACCAAATGGTCTATGGATCATGCATTGCGGTCTACAGCAGATACATTTACCTGCATAAATGTACTAAGAGCATCTTAGTTTCTTTGCAGGGAACTCCTGGATACCTGAGAAGTAGTCTGAGGAGAGCTAGACGGATTAAGCCCCTTCTTGGATCTGTAATCTCATTGGAGGGGAGTGAAAGGCAAGTGCAAAGGAGAGACAGTGGAGCCACTTCCAGAAAAGTTAGCACAGCTTCCTAGAGAAGCAGTAGATGACTGTCAGTGGACCACTTATGTAGCCCCTTGAACATGAGCTACTATAGGGAGCAACTTCTATAGAGGTTTCCTACAGGGAGGTCTCCTATGGAGAGGAACATCAGACGTACAGTGATGTGCCAGAGTCTAGCAAGCTAAGCTACATGGCAGGGCACTGATTCTGGTGCCAGGTAGCTATAAATTGCCACCTCTGGTACCAGGGTACCAGCCTGGAAGCCTGTGAATACAGGGTGAGGAATACCACTTTCCCATGGCAGGTGGGAAGAGTGCATCCATCAGGTTCACTGGCACCTTTTGGGTGACAATGTGAGATGTTTCAACTCTTACAGAACAAATGGTTGAATGAAGAGATTTATTCAAATATTTATGTCTGTATTCCCACTGAGGACTGAGATTAAAACCATCATCATGAACAATAGAACTTTAATCCTGAAATGAGTGGGACTTTTGCCTGAGGATGGACTCCCAAGCTACACTACCATGCACTTCTACAGATAAAAGTGGGAGCTATTGTGAAAATAAGAGCGTTCTTTAGCAAGAAATGACATGAAACCACATTGAAAATATTTAAGGCAATACATATTACCATAATAACAAACCTTAATTACACTATCACAGTTATCAGGAAGGATTTCATTAACTCCCTCTGAAACAAATCATATCAGTCATTCAATAGAAATTTTAATGATCAATCTAAAATGCAAGTGAACCAAGCCATAACTTCTCTAGATTCCTCATAACTACTCACAGAATACAATCGACTAGTTACCGCTGAAGTGTAAGTTTAACATATAGGTTGCTACTTTGAAATGGTCTAAATTTAGTAGACATCTATCCCAGTGCAGTTTTAAAACCCCCTTTGCAGCTTCTTGCTGAAGAAACAAAAATTAAGTTGCCAAGAAGAAAAGTCAAGGGAGGTCCAAATGTAAAGAGAACAAGAGAAAGAACAAGAGAAAATTTTTTTGCAAAATCTTTTTAAAAAACATTGTTGTTCACTACAAAATTAAGGTTTTGCCTAGCCAGTACTTGTATTTGTTTAACTTCACTAGTGTGAACTTGCAATCAGTTAAGCCAATTCCCTGTGGCAAGCTGTTACTGAGCTTTACTCAGCAGGGCACTGACCTGAGTCTCTCTCCTTTAGTTTCAATCTTCATGAAATGTATAAGACCTTAATAGTTCTGAGACCTCTAATCCTCAGTCAAATTTGGTTGAAATTGGGTACCAGGTTCAGAAATTATGACAGGACTGTTAGACAAGCAGCTGGATAGATGGAGGAACAGAAGAGCAGTATAATCATGTAATTTTTCTTTTAAACTGTTTTGTAAGGAAAGACAAGGGGCACATTGAAAGTAGACTGTGAAACATGGAGAAAGTTCCTACTGATGTTCCTGTTTGATTATCAAGAGTCTTCCAAAGAAGGTGGTGGAAATGCCATCCCTTGAAACCTTTCAAACGTCACTTGACAAACATCTGTTAATATATGGTAATAAATTAACCTGTAGTCAAAGCATTTTTATAGTGAATAATTAAGTATTTTCAGTAGAACTGGTAGACTATATACAGAGATAGTTCCTTGTTGTATCTCTCTTCATGTGAAAAAATATATATGCATACATATATACAGAAGTTTATAAAGATATGAAACAGTTTCTAAATTAAAATCTCCTTCAGTAAGTCTTCTTAAGATATGAAAATATGTCACTATATCAGAATGGAAACCCACAAGGCTTGAAAAGGACACTATAGGTGTTAGACCAAAAATCTGTCCCTGTTGGTCTGTTTATTAAACCACCTTTTCAAAGAAGTACAATGAAAATAAATGGTTTTACTTAACATTTATATCTGAATGACTCATCCTCAAAGTCAACCCAAGTGGCTGGTTACATGTCCTTTGTCATTAATCATTCTGAGGAAAAACAATCTTAACTTTCTCCTCAAAGCACATATGGATAACTTTATTGAAAAGAATGTACCCTGGCAGTTAATAAAAATCTCTTTACTTGTACAGGTATCTGCTGGTGTTCATTGTGTGTACATTTACAAAAAAATGAAAATACCCTTTACTCAGTCTCTCTGTCAGTATTGAGCAAACTAATTTCCTTATGAAGAATGCAGTTCAAGTTAGTTTCTCCCCAGCATCTTTATTGTTAAACACCATCTTTGCAGAAATTCCTCATCTAACATTTGGAGTTGTGTTTCATTTTATTTCACAGACCTAACTAAGGACATCTTCAACTGCTCTGTGCCCCACAGTGCACATGGACATATGGTGATGAGATTTGGTAATGTAAATACAACATTCATTACAGGGGCACTGGCTGGGAGGTGGTGTTAAGATTCTGGGATCACAAAAGCTAAAGGTATGATCATGTTGTTTATTGCAAAAAGACTCAGAAACGTTCACTGGTCTGTACACCCCCAGAACCGTAATACATACAGGTTATATTAAACAAATATTACCTCTCTTCAAAAAAAAGACCAAGTAATCTTGAATGCCATATTCATACATGAGTTCTGATTTTCACTAGGTTTTATTTTTATATTCAGCTTTTTATTAACAGCAAGGGCAAAGAGAGAAAGCAGTAAATAATATGGCACATACGAAAGGAAATCCCAGCTGACTACTCACTGGTAAGCAAGAAAGAACATCTGCATTTTTAGGAAACTGTTAGATGGCTGTACAATGCTATGGGGTTTCTATGTGCTTATCTTCATAATAGCTACAGGTAGGACAGATACTACTGCTTTTCTTAAATTAAGGGAGTAGCTGAAAGATCAAGTTTGAAAGTCTAAAACTGCTCTTAACTTCTTATCTAAGTTAGCAGATAAAGAAGTTTATCTTTTGAAATGTGAACATCCAGTCGAGGTCCTACAGAAGTCAATGGGCACTGCACGTTTTCAGCACCTTTAAAAAGAACTGGAAACTTTTAATTATAAGCCAAGTATAGGCCCACAGAGCAAAAGTCTAATCCTGCTCAGGTCAATGGTAACCTACTGCCTTCAAACCTGCCCGTTGATTGTAACATGGTCAAGATTTCAATGGGAGATTTTAAAAGAGGCTTCACAAGTTACTGGAGCCATATCCTTCTGGGTCGAGCGAGCTCTCATCTCCAAAAGTTTGGTTTGATTTCAAAGCTTGACAGAAAGCTGCGTGCAAACACAGAACTGTCATTGAGAAGAGGACAGAGGAGCTCTACCTGAGCAACTCCATCCCCCCATGCAGGCGTACTTCTCGCACAGCTGCCTGTGCGGGCCAGGCACCAGGGCCAACGTGCTTTTGTACAGACTACAAGTAATTTCCTTCTCCCCTGGCAGCACCTCGTAAGAGCTAGCAGCTGATGAGTGGACGACAGAAGGAATCCTGCTTGTGAACCATGCCAGACTTCTGACAGCAATGCTTAACTACCCGTGTAAGGAAAAGTTTAAGGGATACAGAGACTTACAGTACATTGCAATGAATCTTCCCATCCATGTTGCCTATAGGACCATTAATAAGAAAATTTTTTTCAATGCAGCCCATGAAAATTCCCCAAAGTTTCCAGTTTTGCTATGTACATTTGGCAAACTGTTTTATGGGACTTGCAGCCTAAAACCCCAGAGAACTGCTTGGTTTTGCCAACTTCTCTCTTAGGGACAGCTCATGGCATCATCACACATTTTTCTCTTTCCAGTCACAATACTGCACAGATGTACTGACACCAGGAACTTACAAAAGAATTAAGATCTGCAGCCCCAAGCCACAGGGGACACAGGGATGCTAGCAGAAAAACTGGAAAGATTAATGATACCTCCTTGGAACAACATAATGCAAAATGAAATGTAGATTAAAACAAAGGGGGAAATGAGGTAATTTTACTGGCCAAGTGAATCGAAAGCTGCTATTTCAGCCAGCTATCCTGCATGTTACCTTTACCTTCGGTTACCCAGTAACAGTTAACGCAGCACTTCAGTGAATTAAATTACTCAACCTACTATTTATTCACAGAAGTTTTGCCATTCTGTTTCAAGAACAATTCTAAACATAAGCTGCTAAGAACTAGTTCCTTCAGCTTAAAGGCAAGATTCCTATTGATGTCCAGAAAGATGTGAAGCAGTAGCAAATGGGGGCAGGTGATCAGTCATTTTGACCTTTTGTCCTATTGAACCAATTACCAAAGCTACAGTGAAAGCTGCTTTAACACAAATACACCTGGAGCAAATTTTTTCTCTTCCTGACTCAATGGTAACATCAGAAAAAGTGTGTCTAAAAATCTCTCTCATTTGAGAGAAGTTAGACTTAAGGTGTCGAACTCAGGATGCTGTGGCACATTAAAGTGGGTTTCAGAGCCGACCACTACTTCTCAAGTTCAGGTTCCAAGGCCTTGTTGGAATTCAGTCATTTGGGGTTTTTTTCACTGCTAAACCCACCATGGTGATAGTACCAACAACCTTGATAATGGCTAAGGTGATTACAGCACTTAAAACTCAGAAAGGATGGGCAAGATGAAACCTGATCCAGGATTATTCTCCTATATTTCAGTGCATAAGTTGCATCTAAGTTGTACTTGAGGCATGCAAGAGCTCTTTTGTAATTCACCCTAAGTTCAAAATCACACTCCCACAGTCAGTGAGAAGAGGGCAGATATAAATGCTACTTTGGGAAAAGCTAAGCTACAAAAAAAAAAAAAAAAAAAAAAAAAAAAGCTAGGTATACACTGGCCTGAAAATAAGAAATAACCCACCTCTAAACACGTGTGACAAGCAAAGACAGAGTTTCCAAAATTAGAGAGAAAACAAATCTGCAAGAGGCTTCTTTCTACTATGCCACTTCGGGTAGACTCTGTAGATGCCTGCACTAAAGGGCTGGTATCCTTTAGGAGATGAGCTGCTCAAAAGATGCAATGTTTTACAGGGTATTAGATCTACTGCATTATTTCTGAGCTCTGAAAGGCTTTGTGAAATACTGGGAAGTGCTTCCTATGCAAATATTTCTGCTTTTCTACAAGGAGAACTGTGGATTTCTAAATCAACAGTTTGGATTGTTGAAATAAATCTGTATTTGTCATACTGTATTTCTATTTAGTATGGTTGTTTTCAATTGAAAAATCATATATAAGGAATATTAAAGCAAAAGATGATTAATCTATCACACGTAAGACGAAAAATTCTTGCAAAACTTTGGTCACAGAGTTGTACCTTCTGGCGTGACCACAGTTGCTTACATATGTATGCAGTTGGCACAAAAAATATAAGAGAGTAGTGAGTAAAAAGGTATTTCTTGAAGGAAATCTTTTTGTGTGCTCTCTTCTCTCAACCTATGAGACAATTCCCTCATTTACATAATTTGAAATACGTCAGGAACATTTTAATCCTAAATTAACATACCTGAAGTTAGTTATTCCTCTTTTGCAACACTGTTACAAAGATCTGCAGAAACAGAAAGATCTTCCTTGGTATAATTTTTTTTGTCAATGAAAACTACCGCACTTGAGCTCATGGATTTAAGTGTACATTAATCAGTCTTGTTTGCACTTGTTCAGTGAGTAGTTCCACTAAAATGAATGAACCAGCTACTGTTTCAGCAATGTCTTGATCCAGAGCCTAAAAACATCTCTCTCAATTTAAGTATAACTAACAAATAGAAAAATATACTGTGCTATGAGCAGTGAAATCTGAAATACAAATACATTGAACTGTATTCCAAGCTAATTTATATGATTAAAAACTGGAAAAGTGAATTTCATTTTAGTGAACTGAGGTGCCATGTTGCTGTTCATAAGGTACCATGTTGAATCATCCCTTACTTCCAAACCTTCAGTTTTAGGAGTGGCCAAGCAGTATTAATTACAGTTCTGTTTGCAAAACTTGAAAGTATACTAAATTATGAAGGGATGGAATAGCTAGTAATATGCACAGAAATATGAAGACACCTTGTAAGACAGCCTATTGGTGTTTTGCAGTTTGCAAACTAAGATGTATTGTAGAGTCTGGAACCCTACTATCTGCAAAACATTTTGCTTTGGGCTGTTTCATATGAGCTTCTGGTACCAAGACAGGCAGTGAGTCATCTTACTGGCTTTTGTATGAAAAACAGATATTCTCTGTATTTATGATAACATTGTGTTATCAGCTTGAACATTTTCACTAAGGGATATCATTAAATTTTGTACCTACATACACAGCTGTACGTTTCAAAATCTACATCCTGTTATCCTCAGGTGGGGCAAAGAAACACATAGATGAAAAGAAATTTTAACTTCTACAACAGCAATAGCTAGAGCCAGTCAGTTTTTGTTTGAACTCAGAGTATACAGCTATTGAAGACATTTTCAGTATTTGGAGTAACAGCTGTGATTCCTACACATATTTCGCCAATGGGAGGACAAGCATTTTCCTCTGAGTAACTAATCATGCCTCCAAAGGGTTGCATTAACAACATACACATCCTTTTAAGGGAGTAGGGAATGCCATTTTTGCTACAATCTTGACCTAAGCCCAAAAGAGAAAGGCCCTTAGGGTCATGATTTCAAGCAGCACTACCCACACCTTTCCCCTCAGTCATGTGTTAGATCTTTACTTCACCACTATGGGAAAAGAAGTATGAACAAGTTCATTTCTGCTTTTACATTTCTCACTATTTCAGCATTTCCTTAAGTCTGATATATAGAAAGGTCTTGTTAGAGACTGATTATATTCTGGTTGCCAGAAAGATCAAATAACGTATTTTAAGCCTCATCAACCATATGGATGTGCCTTAGTTTTTTAGAGGATGTATTTTTCCCTGAGGATTTCCAGCATTTTAAAGTTCTACTATATTAAGTAGAATTTATAATCATTTCAGATAAATTTAGGATGACTGTGAGACTCAGCAAGAAGTCCACAAAACTGACAGCAATTGTCCAAAAGTGGCAAGTTCTTTGATGTTAAATTTCTTTAACTTGTCTGATTATATTTTTAATTGTAGATACATTAGATAGCAATTATTAATAAAATAGAATTTAAGGTTTGTGGCACACTTGATTAGCTGCAATCAAGTCTTTCTTGAAAAAGCTGGGTTTGTCTTCATGTCTTGTGGCTGAACTGTTACACCAACAGCTCCCTACGACCCCTCAACACATACACTTATGTTTTGCAACCATATCTTCAGCTTCTCCTGATCTACCTGCATTTGTTTTCTGTTGGAAAACAGACATAATGCTCTACATCTTGCAGCTAGACACACACCTGACAGGCTGGCTAACATGTAAATGTTCATCTACTTGGCTGCCAGGAAATCCAGCTGAAAATCAAGTCTCTCATCCTCTGGCAGATGAACAAATAGGTTCAGGGGCTGTCTTCAGTCCCTGGAACTGCCACAGAAGATTTTCCCTTCTGGGATCTCTACCCTACTTTTAAGCTTGACTGAACTGCCCTGCAGGTTAAACAACTGTTAGAAAGGGACTAACAGAGGTACCTGTGGCATGACTGTAAAAGCCTTACTTCCTCAATGAACTGGGTTAAAAACTGACTTGCACCTGATCTCAGAAACTACTACACGTGAAATAAAGGCTGTTGAATGCAAGAATAACTATTCATCTCAGAAGTGAAACTAAGGTTTTACCAGATCACAGTCATAGGAGGCAAAAGGAGGTGGCTGTATGTTTTAACAATCCACCCGCCTCACAATTTCCACTGTTTCAAATCCTCTAAAGCCAGTGAAGCCCACTGCAAAGGCCTCCAGAACAGGATGTTAGTTCAAAGCTCCAGCAAGGAATAACCTTATACGTCTGAAAATCCTCCTTCAAGTCCTCCCTATCCATACCTAAAGGAAGAATGGGATGAATAGAACAAGCTCTTTATCCCTTGTATAGTGTTCCTGAAATTTGTAAATTAGGAATTTCTCCTATTATAGAAAATTGTCCTGAAAATGTTCTAAATTTTAGGTAGAAAAATGGAAAATTAAAGGACTGTAATAATGCATACCGCATAATGGTAAGTAGCCCTTAAAACAAAGCCCCCAAAGCCTCTAGAGAAACAATATGTATTAAGTGCATGATGACGTTCACCAAATTTAATTCTTCAAAATGTGTGAGCTTAGGAATGTCAAAAAGAGGGAGCAGAAGATACCAGTGCTACAGAATCTAGAATATCTCCCAATAATCTGCAACAGAAACAGCAGTTTCTTGTAAAACCAATGCTGTGCTCTTGTTTGTGTGCCATGTAAGATATGTACACAGTAACCATGAGTACCACAAAAAAATGTTACGAAAAACCTGCAGTTTCTATTATTTCACAGCAACTTCAGAACACACAAACAGCAAAGGATCAGTGCCACTGTCTTTATGTTCTTCAGCAATGTCATCATTAACAATATCTTCAAAGGAGATTGTGGCCTACGCAACTTCATTTCAGTCCCTGAAAAGTCTCCCTATGACTTCCAAGACAGCTGGACACAGTTTTATATGAATTATATTTCCTTTATAGACTGATTTGCATTTTATGCCCAAGTTAATTAATACCAAAACTCCCAAGAGACACAAAATTTCCTAGAACCCACCGTTTGCTCTGCCTTTATTCCCTCCCCAAAAGCAATCCTGAGTAGAAGCATACAAATGTAACGAACTAGTTCTTGGTAAGTTTTGCCCATCAGTTAAATGCTTATTATCTTTTTTTAAATTCAAATAAGTATGCTCAATGAAAACTGAAATGTGGAAACATTGCTGGAAAGCTAGCTACTAAAAGGTCTACTAAAGAAACACCACCAAAAAAACCCTCAGAATTCATATCAAGTAGGAGAGACCAAATGTCCCATTAATTTCCATAATATGGGCAGGTCAAAACCAATACTGTAGCAAGTAAGTAATAACTGCTGATTTATTGCACATCACAAGCCTTTCTTGGAGGAACACAGAGGACAAAATCTGCAAGCCAGTTCTATTTTTATTGAAGTATCAGCAAGACCTAGTGATAACTCACTAGAGCCTCAGGTGTGTAGTCTCATGCCATAAGCAATGCACGATGCAGCACATGCACTTCAGGAATGGCCATACATGTGCACAGCCTCCTCCATTCTGCCTACTGCTGCATTTGGCATCAAGACAAAACAGAGGGTGTTGGCACAGGCAGAAGTTTCAGAGGAAACCACAGCCTCTCTGAAGAACAGAGATAGCAGCCCCTAGAAACAAGTGCATAGGCACAGACCATCTACAGCAACAAATACAGGGTATAGAGCATACATGCATCCAGCAGATGCAAACCTCCTCTCACGCATAAATGCAAAAACCTCCCTGACTTGTTCTGTTTTGTTCAGGGAGCTCATCCTTCTCTCAGCAGACAAAACTTCAACTTACAAGCTCTACTTAACATGCGATCACAAAGGTTACTGTTAAGAGCAATACCTGAATGCATAAAACCACCCTAGTTTAATTACAGGAAGAAAAACTGTGAACATCATTTGCTGTCTCTTATGTAACTGCACATGCATAAAGTATCTTTAACCTACACGATGACAGCTATGACAATTATACATTATTTAAAGTGTATGCCATTGCTTTATGATTTAGATGTGCTCACAGTATTTGAAATGTGAAGTAAATATATTACTGCTGTAGTTGTGCTGTGCTTCCTGACCAAATTTCCATAAAATGTGATGCATACACTGAGAAGACTTCTCGCCTCCTCCAGAGATATATTAAATATCTTGGGAACACAT
Source organism: Elanus axillaris (assembly GCA_026212715.1). Classification (NCBI taxonomy): domain Eukaryota; kingdom Metazoa; phylum Chordata; class Aves; order Accipitriformes; family Accipitridae; genus Elanus; species Elanus axillaris. The sequence goes on along the minus strand of JANZLQ010000029.1, from coordinate 33,869,600 downwards.
TGCACCAAGCAATGGTTCTTTTCGATATCTATATACGTGAATATGTCCCAGAGTTTTCACTAGCCTCTGGATTTGTTCCCAGAATAATTTCAGGAAATTTCTAGGCCTTTCTTTATAAGTAAGCTTTTCTACAATACTCTTTGGGAATAGACTCTAGAAGCAGATGGATCACAAACACTGGAGCCCAGCAGGAAACAGAGATTATTAGTAAAGTCAGCATTTACACACTTGTACTTCCTTAGGACTTTTCTTTTTGATAAAACATGATGAGATATTGGTGAAAAACTAAGATGACCCATTTTGGTCTTCTGAACAGTCTCTTAGTTATATCTGTAGCATCCAACTATATTTGCCCGGTATCTTCATCCTGATTACCTTCAAGATGTTTCCTGAATTTGTGCTAGTGATATATTGCTCCGCCTCATTTGGTTAAATAAAGAATTAAATTTCACATCACTTTCTTGTCAATGTAAGAACACCAAAATGATTCTTGGAACAAAAATGTGTCTCCTGTCTTTTTTGGAGGAACAGCCCTTAGAAATATAGTGAGTGGGCTATTCCAGAAAATAAAGTGGCAAAAGAGAGAGAGAAGTCAGTGATGAATCTCAAGGCCTATTAATTCCAGTTCCCTTGGGAACTGCACCGTATTTTGCTTAACATTACAAAAGATAGATAGGTGTGAATTATACTCTACTGGAGGTGAATATGGAAGCATATTAAAAAGCAGTAGCATTTCAATTGGATTTCCCAGGAGACTGCCCTCTGCATCAAGTTTTCTTCTATCCCACATAAAACGTTTATCAAAACTTTTCAACACTTAAAAAGATGAAATATATTTACAGGAAAATAGACTAGCCAGTATTTGGGGAACAGATCTTTGCTTCTTAAGTATTTCTAAAAGGCTGTAACAAGAAGTGATTTTTTAAAAGTATGATACTAACATAAAATATGTATTTACTGCATTGGACTTAAACTTACTCTGTAACTACAGTAATTCGGTATTTACATCTGACATAACTATGGATCAAAATCTACATGGAAACATCTGCTTGAACATAATTGCACTTGCAAGCATTCTCTCCCACTAATATTTAAACTTTTATCTCAAAGTATTCCGAGACAAACCATTGACGTATAGTTAAACAACTTGGCAGACAGGAAAAGCAGTATTTCAACAATTCTTCAACTTACTGTTGTCTCAGCACAAAAAAAGCCCATACTCACTTTATGAAAAATATTACAAGATCTCCAGGGTGTACAAAACAAATTGCTTTTAATGCAGCACTTTTGGCTCATATTAAAAGCATGTGGAGATTAATTTCTCTCTTTCTGAAGGTAAAATGAGTTAACTCTGCCAACACTTAGAGGAAAAGTTCTGATGCTTTTAAGCACTACATAAAAACACCCAGACCCAAAAGTTATCTTTTAGTGACAAGGTAGATAGATATCATGTGAAACACTACACACCTAATATTTAAAATTTATGTAATAGATTATTTTTTGCAAGCTTTCGGTATAAGCAAGAAATCTAATTTCTAATTTCATTCTAAATAAGTCCTTTACATAAGCCAGCATTATTTTCAGGATACAATCATCCACTTTGATCTGATATTAGAAGCAAAGTGTCAACAAATACATGCATTTTTATACTGTTTTGCAAATGAATATTGAATAGAATACTGCCACCTTTTGGCTATGATCTGGACTTAAAAATGAGACTGTAAAACTTCTAAAACCATTTGATGTATAATGATTATTTTAAAGAATTCAGTATGTCAACAGACTAATGTTATGCTTATCATTAATGTATTGTTGATGTAAGAATAAAACTTTACATACTTAACTACATAGTATTATCCTGTTATTTCTCAATAATGTGCAAGCACTTTCACAAGGGCTTTTGTTTTTAGCAGAAGACACTGGTATAGCTTTGACATCAAGCTAATGGAATTGCTACCTCTACTTCTTAGAGTAAAATAATAATACTTCTGTGTAACTCATACACTCAACTTCATAAATATTGATTCACTAACGGATTCTCAAAAATTCTTACTGGAGAATTGTTGAGTCTAATATTAACATATAAGCATTTTAAAACGCAGGTGAATGGTACGTAAGTCTTTTGGCAACCTCCAAAAGAAGGGCTCTACAGTCTCTTAACATGAACATGTGAGGCCACTAGAAAAGGCAGTGGAGAAGAATACGTGGTTTGGGATTTGGGCTTAATCCCTAGCAAGTGTTCTAAGTCATTGCAGAGAGATTCTTCCAACTGTGAGCTAATCAGGTTTCAATTTAATTAATTTATGCTGAATAAGTTAAAAAAGAAGATTTGATCCATCTTTGGGGAAGAGTTTGCTTGTTAAAAAGTTCAGGAAAACAAGTGCTCCCTTTTTTAGTTTCAGTATTTGTTTTATGAATCGGGGTGATTGGCTATCAAGCTACATGGAAGGACTATTGCTTACCTAAGAGCTACTTTAAAATAGACCCTATAAGCCTAAAAGAAGTTTACTGTGAATTCAGCTATCTAAACTCTCTGGTTTTGCATTGTGAGAAAATAACTAGTAACCTGATGAAAAACACAAAGAAAACCCTAAATTCCTCTAATTTAAAAGAAGAAAGGTTCTTACCAAACTCCCTGTAAAATGCTAATGCCATGCTTCAGTGGAATATGATTTCAACTTGTAAGCATTTTCATATAATCATGCTTTAAAGAACATGTTAAAAAGCAGTAACCACAAATCATTTTGCTACTGTAAAGGTGGGGTTCTTGAATGAGCCTTTTTACTAGTATTGTAAATATGTTATATGGAAACTTTATTAAACAGTATCAGAGTTAAGTAGGGGGAATTCACTAGACTGGAAGATTAATTTCCATCTACAAGTGTAACACTTTGAAATATATACTGACAAGGACATTTTGGAATTGCAAGACATCGTTCACTTTTAGAAAAGAACAGCAGGATACACAGTTCATACACTTTTAGCCCCAGTACACTAGTCTCCCCTTTTAAACCAATCCTACTTAAAATACCTGCATTTTTCCAAGTATTGGCTATTGGCACAGGGAGTTTTTAGACACAGACCATCCTAATTTTCTGACTAAAACTGTGCAGGCTCAGCTTGAACCTATTTATAGAGAAGATTAGTTCTTCATAATTAAGCAAGTGTATAAACAATTTAACTTTAGACACTTTCTTCCCTATCTGTCATATCAAAACTATTTTTACCAAAATAATCTGAAAAGGACAACTAGTAATATTTACAAACTACTTGATTCTGGAAACAAAATCTTAAGCAGCATTTAACTTTGACAAATAGCCTTCACTAACCCTTACAAATTTGCGTGTAGGGATAAAATGACAAATGACTCTCACAATGGGGCTTATTAGACTCCTAGAATATTGCCCTAACATGGCCCTTTCAGGAAATACGATTTCAGATTATATCAGCACTTCCATTTTTCAGGGCCTAATAATTCAGCTTGAAAAAAATAACCAACCAAGAAAACCAAACAAAAAATCCCCACACACCTTCCCTATGGGATGAAACTTAACACATAACATCATGAACAAATGTTGCTTCAACAGCTTAAAAGGTATCACAGTTTCATAACATTCTGTGCCTGTATGTAGCTCATGATGCTTTTATTTCTGAAATAACAATATTGTAAAAGATTACCACAGACAACTGAAATGTTTTCAGTATTTTGGGAGGGGAAAAGAAAACTGGACCTCTTTATATACCTTAAGGTGATTTAGTATAGTGAGGAAAATGCTGTGCTGCTGCAGGCAATATTATCTATCATGCTAATGCTCTAGTTCAAATCCTGTATCTGTTTCTGACCTGTTTCAGGTCTCTGATCTGTTTCAGGCTGCATCTTCTCTTTTTTTAGTCATTTCTTTAACTTTCTTGTTATAAAATCTTTCAAGATACTCTTAAAAATAAATTTGCTGAGAGTTCAAACTTTCCAGGCCATACAGTACAATTGATTAATAGTGAGAACAGAAGAGTTGGAAAATGTGAGAATACTTGGCTCTCAAAAACCTTAGCACAGGGCTGGTAACAAACCTATAAAGGGTATCTCAAAAAAAATTAAAAAAAAAAATTCAAACCAAATCCAAACTGCCTGCTCACCGCTGTCTAAATCCTACACCCTTCAGGAGTGTAAAAGAGTACCTCCTATCCACACGTGCTCTGCTTTAAATCCATTGAATTCATCTCGCATTTTGTAAGGCAGCAATTTCTCTCCTGTTGCATCTTCCTGCCTCTTTGGATATGTCTAGACTGCTCTGCAAGCTCTGTGGTGTCTCTCGGTCCCAGCTTCCCAAATATCCCAACCCTGCCTGTACACCTGGATTTACTACCAAAGATGAAAGTGCACTTAGACCTCCTTCTCATACGTAAAAAAGATGGCACGGTGCACAGGGAGTACACAGCTCTTTATGAGCATAGATAATTTGTTTCCTTTTCTGTCCATGAGCTACTTACTGTATTTTTGTGCCTTACCTATCTGTAATACTTCAACTCATATGCTTTTATGTGACTTGTTCCAGCAAATGTTTTAGTTGCTCTTTCTCTTACCCATTTTTATCCCTATTTGGATCTGCTGTACCATCTCCCACATTGTACCCCACAAAAATTGTCCTTAGGTTATTTCTTTGAGCTGCCTTTGTGTAATTTATTATCTCCATATGATCTTCTAGTAATATTCTTACACAACTTTATCTCACGTATCAATCATCCATTCTACATATTGTCCCACAATTATCACAATGAATGTAGGCTACTGCAGCTGTGGAAGAACAATGCCTTCAAAGACAGCTCTCAAACAAAAGAAGAGAAATGAACATCTTCACCACAACCCCCGCCCCCGTGAGAAATTCTGCTTTCCACTGTCTTAGACTCATTACTGACTGGAGGCCCCTACAACAATTAAGTACTGCAAGGGACCAGAGTGAGGTCAGATCTTTTCCTCTTTCCCTGGTCCTGCCACCAATCTATTGTGCTAGCTCTGAGTAAGTCTTTATCATCGCCCTGCTTCAATTTTCCTCCTCAACAAATGCGCCTAAAATGCTATCCCTCCTGGAGAAGTTAATTTGAGATGAGTACAGGGAACACTGTTAAGACTGGAATGTTTTTCTTGCAGTTAGCACGGTGACTCAGTCCACTTCCCATGGACAAAGCCTGAGAACAGCAATGGTTTCTTTTTGTATTTTCAGGCATTCTTGGTGCATTATTGTTGTAGGGGAAAAAACCCAACGTTTAAACATTAGCAGGCAGGTGATAACTGTGTCTATACCTGTGTGAATGTCTGAAACTGAACTTTTGAATTCTCAGGAAGACTGCTGCTTCCTACTGGCAACCAGTACAGTCTGGCTATAAATTTTGATAAAACTGTGACTGAAGAGTGGCACATCCCAACTCCTCCAATTAATACATAGACAGAACCCCCAATTAGGAGGCTGATTATGCATTGTGTTTCTACACACAGACTACTTGAGAAAATAGGAGGCTAGGGGCCTCAAAGAAGGGGTCCCTGAAAAAAAGACATGGCTTTGGAGAGAAGAAAGGGGCCTAGAAAGAAGACAGTGAAAATCCCAGCTGGGTGAAAGATCCTGGATATCAGGGGGTATGTGTGGAAACGACTGCCAGGGGGTGCTCAGGGACCTTGGTCTGTAACGCCCGAGGCCAGCAACTGTGAGCAGCAGCACACCACAGTCCAACCGGACTTTGTGTCTAGCGTTCCCGGACCAGCAGTGACCTCCCCCTGCTGGGAAGGGAAGCAAAGACCTACTGAACATAATGCCGGGGGGCCGGGGG
>JANZLQ010000029.1:33831618-33863680 GCA_026212715.1 Elanus axillaris | reverse complement strand
GGGGGGAAGTGCGTACGAGATAATCTAGTAGGGTAAAAGCTCTAATCTTGTTGGTTCTTGATTAAAGCCAAGTACCTAGATCCACTATGGATCCACTCTGCCTTGCCCATGAACCTTACAAGGTAGCATCCTGCAGCCCGTAGCAGTGCCATCCTTTCTGAACAAATGCCATCTGTTTTGACACTGATGCACAAGGCCATGTATGTATTAGACTACTTTGAACACAGCTTTCTAGTAGGATCTACCACAGTAACTGTGACCATTATCATGATGTCCTGAAGACAGGTAAAATAAAGGCATCCAAAAGTGAAATATCCTGCCTGTATTTATACAGCATGCTCATACGACATCTCCAGATTGCCCTTAAACACACACTATATACCCCACAGGGCTCCCACAACAAAGGCATCTAGCAATATTTGCAAGTATTCACCACCACCCTTTCCCAAGCTACTCACTTCAGTGAAGCTACTGCAAGCAGGCAGGACTAGGCTTGCTAGTCCCAGTCCTGCCCTGTAACAGAATGGGGCAGGAGTATGGGTATGGGGCTGCAATCTCTGAGACCCCATCCTCCATGTTACTGGGGCAAGCCTAGACCCCAATTAACAGGGCAGGCTGACAGCAGAGTGATTAACGAACGATCCAGAGAAACGACAAATTATTTCTTCAGTAAATGCAAGTAAATATGCAGCTGCCAGGCAAACGTGTTTCAAGAGTGCCCCTGATTTTAGCTGTAAGCTCTTACTAAGATACCTGAAACCAATGTCCAGACCATTTGCTCACAGCAAAATTTACAGTTTGGATAGAGAAACATTCTCAATTAATTTGCCACACCTGCCTTTTCCACTTGCCCAGACAACAACTGTAGGCTTCTCTTCTCTTTAAATGTTGCCATGCAAGAGAATTTTGTCTTGCTGCAAAAGAATGATAACCTATCTTTCCTTCTGGGAGGTTAAATGAGCTATTTGGCAACCCAGGCCAGGGTGCACAGTGGGCTGTTTTATGAAAAAAAAAATTGTAGGTGGGAAAATAATGAGAAGTGGAGGAGATATGGCTTCATTCTGCTTGGTTCTGATTCTGAACTGTTTTCTGATGTGTTTAAGTTCATGGCCAGGCCCACCACCTGATTAAAAAGCTATGGATTTTGAACCTAAAATAAGATGGAACATTTATCAAGGATTATACACCTCTTTTCCTGTTTTCCCCCTAAAATTCTTGGGGCAGCTTACTCGAGCATTATTTTATTGTGTGATTAATCTATCCAGTTTTGTTTCAGTGAGTAAGGCTTTTTAAAAGGTTGTGCAGTGTTTATGTTAACAGCTGTAGACCTCTGGATCAGAGCCGCCTGGTTCCTAGTAAACCTAAAGTGCAAGCAGGGCATGTACAGTTTTTACATTTGGGTACTACTTTTGCACAGGTACTTTAAAATCCTGTATTTACGAGTCAAATTTAGGGTTGTGAATGTTACACACTTAGAGCCCTTAATAGAGCAATATGGTATCCATAATGTGCTGTAATTACTGAAAGGAACATTACCAGTTTCATCAAAGTTGGACTTAAATATTGCAGTATCTAAATAAAGAAACTAATGAACTATTAAATAAAGCAGTAACAAAACATTTAAAATATAATAGAAGAAGAAAATACAATAAAAATTAATTCATTACAAGCTGGTAAACTTCTGCAGGTACTACCTAACATACATGAATGTGACAAAAAATTATTTTACCTTCCCTTACTTGGAAAAAGCTAAAAAAAAATCTTCTGTTTCAAGAAATGCACTTACTTGCTATATAATGCTTTCAGTTTGCAACCCTTACATTAAAGTCCTTGTGAAGCAAACACCCTCTCCATTTTCTATGTACTAAAAATATTTTAAAAATACGAAAACTTGGATGTAGACATAGTAAGCTAAGATATTTTCAAGCTCTATTTCCTGAACAAAGAAAAGGGGAGCAAATTTTTAAAGCCACAGTCAGAAAATATATCTGAGATGAAAAAAAGACCATATAACAGAAAGAGAGGTCATGAAACTCATGGCTACAACCAGGTTTATATCAGGTTTATATGAAATTCAGATGGTTTTCAAATTATTGTTTCAAAAAGCCTGGTGATATAAATATATGTATCACCTTCAACTCAGATTTTCATGTACAGTAATTTCACAGATTTTTAATTTTTCATAACTGAACCTAAACTGATCCAATGATCAGAGAAAGAGTATACAATAAGAGCTGCTTGCTGTTCATCAGCATGTACAGTTCTTTCCACATGTAAACTTATAAAATAATATTCACTGCAAGTTGTTGGATATTGATTATATTGGAAATTTTTCATAGTAACCTATTATGTTTCCCCAAACACTTCCTGTGCATATAACATTTTAAAATATTTCTGACAGGGAAATTTTCCTTTTTTTTCTCCTCCTTTTTATTCCACCCCCCCCTTTTTTTTTAGTAAATCAAAGGAGCAACAATTTCAAGTTACTTAATGCACGATTTATTGTACCAATTAATGTATAATGCTATTTTGAAAAATAACTTTAGAACATGCTTATTTTGAAAAGCCTCATTTGTTTCGCTGATCTCCACTTCAAGTATACTTGAACTCCAGTGGTTTTTCTCCAAATTTCTCTCCTGCAAACAACTTGGGATTGGAAAGCAAAGCTGGTTTCTTTCATACTCATCCATCATCACCAATAATAAAGATCCGGGATTAAATTATGTCCTTCCTCACTGATTCCAATACTCTAGGATAAAAAGCTTTACTTAAAATTTCCTTTGCCTTGTTCTGTATAGTTAAAGTATACAATGTCATACTTAGAGAGCCAAATTCATTTATTCCTAAGCAATCCAACTAAGCTCACTGAAGTCATCTGTAAGTCCCAGATCTAGTTCTGCCTTCTAATAGGCCTTTCAAATCTCTCTTGAAAGTATAGAATTAGACAAGCTGGTAGCAATGAAGATGCATTTGTTATTTTCAAATCAAATTATACTTTCTCCTACCTTTTCTTTTTACCTTGACAAACAAAATCAAAATTCTACCACAGGGTGGAAAGATGAAGACTACTTCTGTGTAAAAGGTTCCCCCCTCCATTCTCTTCATATATTGCATTCTCAAAATAAAGTGAAGCAATAGACTAAGAACAGGCTCAAAGCCGCAAGTCATATGGTTTTCCTTGCAATCATAATTTTAACCCAATCATGTGCCAGTATATTACGATACATGATGTATGCTTTATGAGGATGTCAGTCAGCAGAGACATCTACATGTATAAGATTCAACTCTTAAGCTTTATTTTGACAGGTATCCTGTATTTGTAAGCTATGAGAAAGGGAATATTTTTCCTCACAAGTGGAATGTACACATAAATACCCTTTCCTTATGAAATAACTATTTCTTTGCTTCCTCTGTTCTTCATCACCTTTGTGGAAGAGGGAAAAAAAAAGTACTCTATTTACCTGTTTTACAAAAACCTAAGTTTGGCTGAAAGCTTCAGAGAGAATGTATTGGAACTGACTGACTTTCATTAAAATGTTCACTTGATTCAAATTATCAGTGAACCTTGCAAGACAGTAGAGTTCCATAATTGTTTGGGGTTTTTATAAGAGAAGTATTTCCAAAAATACAGAAAATGTCACACTGGAAGTTGAGGATAGAGCATAATACCATTAATTGGTAAAATACAATCAGGTAAGCACTGCTGCTCTCAAGATTATTAATAGTCATCCTTTCAAGTGAGGAAAACCTGCTTACTTATGCAAGTTCCACTAGTACAAATGCAGACAAACTCCACTAATTTAATTATCATTCTACTAGACAAGTTCTTTACTAATATTGTTGCACCAGAAAAAGTGTATCAAATAATTATGAAGTTTTAATGTGGTACTTCCATCTTGGACTCTTGCGTTTCCTTGTAATTTTTTTTCCAAATATTTTAAATAGCACATCAACATGGTCATCTTCTATTTTATGATGATTCAGCTGAATTATGAGCTACACTTAGTGTAAATTTGACTGCTATCCAGAAATAGTTGACAGCAGTGAATTCTTCTAGATGTCATATTCTTGATTTTAGGAATATTTTTGTTTTAACAAGTGTAAAAAATTTATGGAATGCAGGAATTAAAATCTTTTTTTTCAGACATAAACAAAGCTAAAAGAAAGAAAGACAGAAATACAATTTCTTAGTTACAAATACCAAAATGCAAAAAAACCCAAGTTATGTAAGGTTTGAATCATATCTTCTGTGTCAGAAAATGTGGAAGAAGTTAATAGGTTCAATTTCCCTTTGATAATGTGAGATAGAAAAATATTTTATTATGATTTCCTAGTGATTATTTAATTCTAATAATTCAAAGAATGCTGGATTCCACTGCTGTGTTAACAATAAGATGACAACCAATTATGTAAATGGAATCTTTCAGACATTTCCTCACTGTGAAAGAACTATGAAATTAAAAGACCCAGCCTGAGCAAAACACATTCCTATTGATTTTCTTAAGATATTTTTCTAGATAATTCTAGCCAAATGGCTTTTATTTCATGAACCAAACTAGCAGTCTGAAGTACTCTGGTACTTAAGAATCTTTAGTATAGTGGACTGAAATTCCAGAAGGGAAGTGCTCCACTAGGTTAAAGCACTTCAGCTTCAAGTCTTGTCTACGTCAAAAATGAAATTTGGCCTAGAGGTTACTACACCTTGTATAATTCCTCAGTCAGGTGTTCTGCATGTGCAAGAGTTCAAAATAAATTTCTAGTTACTGACTTAAGATTGGCTAAGACCGTTTTGCCATGAAAGCTTAAACGTATTTTAGAAGAATTTTCACCAAGAGGGCTGTAGCTATTTCACTAAATGATATGGCTAAAGCAGTTAGACATGCTCTTTTCTCAGAACAGTAGTCCTCAGTGCTGAATACATTCTACTTTTGGAATTTCCAACAAACAGTTGTCCTGACAGCTCCTCTTGGCACAGTATTGTTCTAACGTTCCTTCTCCTAAAACGCTCTCCCCACCTAATTTTTTAAACCTCTTCACTCATTACTGTACTTGTTTCTTGCAAACATTCACTCATCAAATAAAACTGAGGCACAGTCCTTGGATCCTCTCCTCTGGCAGCTCTGTAAGCTAACTGCCATAACAAGGAACAATCAACAGCCACTTTGAACAGACCTTGGTGAAACCCATGTAGTTACTATGGGAGAAGTATTATAGGGGGATAGCCTTCACCATTGCAGATGATGTATGCCATCAGCGATATCTAGGTATCATATAGGTACCATTTAAAGCAAATCGCATCTACAATTACTATGAAAAATACAAGGTTGTCTTGCAGATAAAAAGAGATCATTTTCCACAGCTGATGTTCTGTGAAGAGCGCTACTGTATACAAAACTACACACACACCACAAATTTACATAAAAGTGTTAATAACTCAGGGTCACGTGAAGAACTGACTTAATTCAACCTGCATACATACTTTTTTTTTCCCTTATAGGACACCTTCTACCATTGTAATCATTGAGCTGCTCTGAAGACTTACCTCTAAAAGCCAGCCTGCCACATCCTTAATTCTGTAGCCTTTACATCTTTGTTAAGGCAGGAAGAACATCACCAGCAGCCTGAAGAATGGCTTAGTAAACGTACTAACTCCTTATTATTTCTCATTTCACATTTACATTTAAAACAAACCAACCAACTCTAAAACTAATCTGTACTACAACTATATTAACTTACTATGCAGCCATAGACATAGTCTGTAGTTATATGATTCACTAAGCAAATGATTTATGCCTCTGCCTGGGGAAGTGAGAATTTTCCTTGTGACAAAGGCTCGAGTCACACTTTATGCAAAGAGATGAGGCTTGACTCACCAGAATCAACTCTATGCCCTGCCAAAAATCAGCAGAAAACTTACAAACTATAAAAGCAGAAAATACATTTTGTGTCTTCCAATGTTAACATGGTGAACTTGCTGTACACTGGCTACAAGAATTATCCAAGTTATCACCAACATTAGTGATTCCCCTGCTTCTTTTGCTAAACTCAGCAACACATTTCCACACTTGCTTGGATTTTGCTGCGCAAGCCATTGTCCCACCAGCTCCCCAGCCTCCTGACTGCATCTCATCTGTCATGCCCTCCCCACTAAGAGCTCAGAACCATGGCCAACACGGACCCACACTATTTCCACTGGTGCCCAAGACAGTTTTAGCCCCCCCTGCCTGCAGTTCCTCCTTACCAGATTAAATCAAGCTCTCACACCCAGCACAATGCGGTGGGGCTGGACTCGTACCTCAAAGTTACTCTATGCTGCTTTTAGGAGAAATTCATCACTTCAGATACCAAGTTCTATTAAGCTGACCCCACCACAAGGCACAAACTCTCAGAACACGTACTAGCGCGCTATACGAGCACCTTCACCCAACCCGGGGTAGGGGCAGGACCCGCATCGTCCCCACAGGGCCGCGATCCCACCACCCCGCGCAGCCAGCCGGGTCCTACAGCCGCCTCAAGCAAAGAAGCGGAAACCAGCCCAGGATTCAGCCCAGCCATTCCTTTCGCACCGACACAGCAAAAGCCTTAAGCCCCTTGCCGAAGTCCCGCTCGCGTCGCCCCGCCCGACGGCCCCGGTTCCCTCCGCTTCACGCAGCACCCTGCAACCCACCGCGCAGGCGCCCGCCGGCTCCCCTCCGCCTCCGGCCGGGGCTGGCGGGGCCGCGCATGCCCCGCGCAGGCGCACAGCCCATAAGAGCGGAGGCCGCCCACCGCTTGCCCTCCTCCACGCGCTGCAGGTTCTGCCTCTCTCTTTTCTTCTCCGTCGCCAAGATGGCGGAGTACGATCTGACCACCAAGATTGCGCACTTCTTGGACCGGCATTTGGTCTTCCCGCTACTGGAGTTCCTCTCCGTCAAGGAGGTATGTGGCTGTCCCAGGGGTGGGAGAGTCGGCCCCGCAGCGGGGGGTGCGGAAAGGTGGCAGGCGGCCCCACTAGCTGCTGCTGCTGCCTCGCCTGGGCCTGGGCCCGCCGCGGCCGTCTCCTTTCTCGGGCGCTGCGCGGCCTGCGCCCGGCCCGTGAGGCGACTCGGGGCTCGCTTCCTGAGGGAGGGGCTTGGGACTGCCGCGCCGCGTGGGCAGAGGGTGAGGAGGAGGCGTGCGGGTTTCCCTCGGGAGGGGCGAGCGGGGCCGTGGGCCGAGGGGAGCTCCTCTTTCCCCTTCCTGGTATTTGGCGTGGTTTGTTCCTTTTCCTTTCTCCTTATTCGGGGGAGGGAAAAGCAACAGCTCTCCCTCGCAGTCGTCGTTGGTTTTCTGCCTATAGTCCCATAGCGTGAGCCAGCCCTCGTTAGGCCTGTGCCTCCTCGGCGGCCGCCGCCGCTCTCGCTCGTGTTGCCCCCAGCCCTGGAGTTGCAGGGTGGTGTCGGGGGTTCCAGCAGTGTAGGCAGTGTTGCTAATCAACTTTCATCTTAAACCCTTGACATTACGCATTTGTGTTTAAACCAAGTGTAAGTTCCTTCTGGTGCTGTCGCTTCTTGGTCTTTATATATTTTCAATTACATTACTACGAAGAACCTAGTAACGCTGGCGATAGTTTAGATTGATGAGTTTTCTCTAAAGTATCTGAAGCGCTCATCTGATCCACTTTAAAATGGAAACGAGATGTGGAAAATACATAAGCTTTGTATTTAAAATAGATATTATTTTAAGCTTCAAAAATGAACCAATTAAGCATGCATATATTGAGACAACTTGACCTAACCAGTTTTCGTGTCTAGCATATGGACTTTGCTTGATGTCTGTCATCTTGGGGGCACTTTTAGTATTTTGGCATTTGTAAATCAGCTCAAGTTAATTAAACAAGAGTTATTTTTGTCATGTTAATCTTGAACAACACAATGTTCAGAGCCAAATTAAACATTTGCAGGTTCTGTATCTGAGATGTCCTTAACTGTGGTGTGGTGAATTGTAATATAGCCTTTATGCAAATGTATTTTTGAGGAATACTCTAGTTTAGGCCCCCACCTACATCTTGAAAAATCTAACAGCAGTTTACAACTCATGACTACGTTATGGGGTAGAAACTTTAAAAGAACACCATCTAATTACACAAGCTTAAACAAATTTGCTCTTATGCCATAGACCTAACAACATATTTTAGATTAATCTGTGCTGCAGTTGAATTGTAAGTTTGGTCTTGAGTATCTCTTCTGAGAACCACTTTAAATTATTGATTAGTGTGCGCTGTTTGGCATGTTATTTTTGTGGTGTTTATTTACTACTTTGAAAGAAAAATCTGACCAAGGTTTTATTAATTTTGTTAAATATATATAGCTTTCAGAGATGTGAATTGTAATAGGAATTACTATTCCTTTAATAGGAATACTAATCTAAAATGTTACTTGTCTTTTAATTAGTCTTGAGAAGTTTCTGCATTCATAAATAGCAGGAAGCTGCCCATATCTTGCCAAGACCAGAAATGTAGAGAGGGTGTATAGTAAGCACACTATAAACAACAGCTGTGAGATCTTGCAAAGCAGTGAGGTCTGATGTTTAAAATTATTTAAGTGGACAAAAATCCATAAATAAACTGTGCCAAGGTAACTACATAATTGGAAGCTATTTAATAGTATTCAAAGAAATCCATTAATTCCTGTTTCAGATATACAATGAAAAAGAGCTACTCCAAGGAAAACTGGATCTCCTTAGTGATACCAACATGGTGGATTTTGCTATGGATGTGTACAAAAATCTTTATTCTGATGAAATTCCACATGGTAAGCTGCTCATTTAGAAGTAAAATTTGTTTTACAAACTTTCTATCTAAAATAGTAATAGCTAGTGGTAATTTGCTTGTTGCACTGAAGCTAGGATACTCTTTAACTTTGGCCCTAATAAAAGGACATGCAATACTGAAACAAATAGAACCCCCTGATCCTGGGAAGTTTGGGTTTTGTTAGTGTATCAGGAACTTAGTCTTTGACTGATGCCTGAAGTATTTAAATGCTCATTTAGTCATTTCAAGCACTATAAGCTCTAACCTAATAGAGTTGCACTTATTTTCATCTGTCAAATTAAACACTATTGCGCAGCAATTTGGGCATGCTGAACTTTTTCTTTAAAGCATCCAGTATATTAATGCTAGATTTCCATTGTAAGTAATGCCATTAATCTGTGTCTGTGGCCTATTTTTAGGCTTTGAGGAAGTAGAGATGTTTTTGAAAATGCATGTATTCCTCACTTCTGTCAACATGTTAAGTGCTGTTTCTCTAGAAAAAAAATCAAGGATAATTAATATTGGTCATAATGAACATGAAATTTAATCTCTTGCTGTCTTCATGATTTTGGAAACTTTCCTGTTTACTTCTTAAATGTCTGTCTTCCTGAGGAGTGTTTGGGGACAGGGAGAAAATTAGAGTATCTTGCTTTCTCCCTGTTTCTATCCTTAATGTTTTTTTTTGTTTGGGTTTTTTTCCCCTATTGTTGTTTCTTTTTTCTGGGTTGTTTTTTTTGTTTGGGGTTTTTCTTTCCTGACCCTAGTCTTTGAATTTACACTTTCTTCCTATTTTTCCATCTTTTTTTCACTTGTGGAATTCCTCATCTTCTTCTAAACTAGTGGAGCTACAGTCTGTCTTGCCTGCAGCTTAGGAGGAAGAGGCTCATGTTTTTGCATAGTCAGGTACCAGATGGTACAAGATCCAACTGTTCTTTTGCCTCTGGGTCTTACTCTTTCCAGGCTCTTTCAATGGAAGAGTTGGCAGTTAGCATCTTTGGAAACACATGAAGAGAACTGATTCTTATGCATATTGGATTCAATGTTTTGATGAAATCTTTGCTATGCTAGCATTAGATGTTGTTGCTTATGGATGTATATACAATGATGTACCCTATGAGACTGATAAGTAATGAGAACCAGAGCTTTTTACTTCTGTGACTTTCTTAAGAAGCAGTTGTAATGATAGCTTCACCTTTAGCTTACTTATTAGTTCTGCTGATAAAAAAAGTCAGACCATCTCAGGGCTGTAAAAATCTCAAAGCTGAATAGGTTTTCCACTTTCTTTCCTTGCTCCAGCCTTTCTAAACTGTTCTTCTAGAATATTATTATATCAGTACTAAATAAGTAGTAAAATGTGAAGGTAGTAAACAGCATGAGAAATGGCAATCCTAGCACACTCTGAAGTAACTCGTCTAATATTTTTAATATTCTAATTACAGCCACTTATTTCAGCAGGTTGCTAAGTGTATAATTTCATAAGGTCATAGCTGCAAGTAAGTTTAATGAATTTGGTCACTGGGAAAGCTCTGCCTTCATATAGTCCAACAATTTCCACACTTAGAATTTTTTTTATTATACTTTTTTCAAACATCTCTCAAGATTTTACATCATCAGTTTGAAAGGATTTTTCTTTATATGACTACTTAATGTTGTTTGATCTGTGGCTTTTATTCAACAGTATAAAATTAACTTAAGCAGAGGTAATACTTTTATGCAGAATCAGTTCACAGTGCTTGCTTGTACAGCTTTCTGTGAAAAGGTTTTCAAGTTATTTCTGGTATGCGTCATTGTCATGGATCAACACTTACCAGAATGTATGTACAGCCAGGTTATACTTACTTATGGAATTGCTGGTTTCATTGGCATTTTAAACTGATTTTTTTGTTTTGGTTAAGACCTCACTGGTTTACATACTCAAAGCTAAGTTCAGTTACACTGATATACTTAAAAATGTCTCTGCACAATTTATAGTTGCTTTTGTCTTGTCTTCTATGAGATCAGCTTAAAATTACACAACCAGGAAATATTGCAGGAAAACATTTTCATACTCTTAAGTCAACTGAATGTTTTTTCCTTCATTTTTTCAATTTTTTTCCCCTTTTTAATAATACCAAGATTCATCTGAAGTTGGAGATAATGTCTCCTTATTGGAACACTTCCTATCAGGCAAGTCATTCTTAGATTTAGGCTGGGTCACCACGCTGTTATCCACTTTGGACCTCCTTTACAAATATATATGTAGTCAAATCACAAAAATGTCTGCTAGGTTCACTGTGGCATTGAGTGCCCTGGTGTGTGGCTCACTTCCATGGCATAGTGCACATTCTTCTCTCCTGGGGTTTGGTCTTGGTGTCTCTGATGCCATGTGTTTCTGGCTCATGTAGCCAGTCAGAGGACTACTGTCTTTTTTGTTTTTTTTTAAGTGTATAGGCTTTTTCTGAATTTTACTTAAGTGTTCATTTTATTGCACTGGTAGCACTGGTGAGGAAGTTTGGATCTGTGTAAAATAATCACCCTAAAGCTGTTAGATCTATTTTCTAACTATTTTTCATAAAAGTTTTAGCATGCATAGTATTTCAGACCATAATTTTGCACACTGACCTGCTTTAAGTTCTTCCTGTCAATTTTCAGTTAAGTATTGTAAAAATGTGCTTTCAGAACCTGGTCAGTTAGAGGACAATTAGTCTTATTGGTATCGTAACACTGTTTACTTTTTTCCAAGTTTATTTAGAATAAAGGAACTTGCTTAAAATGTTGTTTCTCCCTTAGTAGAAGCCTAAAGATACCTTGTCCAACACAGATTGCTCCAGTTGTACCTGCTCTTTAGTGGCTTGATTACAATTCCACACAGGAGGAAAGAACCAAATGTTAGCTTTTTATTAAGTATTCATTAACAATTAGTTAACAATTAATTATTGTTAGATACCTCTGGTTTTCTGACTTGACTGAGAGGACAAGCAAGGTAGGAAGTGAGAAGACATGTTCAAATATGCTGTCAGCATCATGTAATTACAGGATGGTTTCTGTAAAAACTTAAGATATTTCATTAATTTATTTTTGTTTGTGTGTTTAGCTTTGCGTGAGAAGAGAACAACTGTTGTTGCACAGCTGAAACAGCTTCAAGCTGAAACTGAACCTATTGTCAAGATGTTTGAGGATCCAGAGACTACAAGGCAAATGCAGTCCACTAGGTAATTTCTAACATAATTTCTCAGGATAGCTTGTTGGTACCTCTTAGGTGAGGATAGGAGCTCTCTCCATGTAGCAATTGCAAAGACAGACATTTTTATTTCCAGCCAATACTTATGTAGTGCTTCTGGTCAGGTAATTGAAATTGCTGGACACAATTTACTCTTTTCAGTGCTTTTACCTGCTGTGCATAAGGCATCTCTTGTTCTTAATGTTGATGAATCAACTCAGGACAAGTGACAGTTGTTACTCAGTGCAGTCAAATCGCAGCTGAGATTGATTTTGGTGGGGTTAGGGTGCTTTTTTGGTTTTTTTTGGGGGGGTGTTTGGGTTGGTTTTTTTTTTAGGGGGGTGTTGTTTTGGGGGTTTTTGAGAGGAAGTGTGGGCTGAAACAATTCAGATTCTGTTCTCTAGACCATCTGCCCTCTTTCCCTTTTCTACCTTCCACAGAGGATTATGGAGTGCTATCTTTATTATTCTGAGAGGGCTGGTAGATAAGCATCCTTTCAGCCTCCTAGCACATACTTATTTCAGGAGTTTCGCCCTTTCCTCCCTTACCCTTCTGCACCCCCTGAACTGGTGAACTTGTTGGTATAAGATACAGCTTGTAATTATCTTTTTAAGACATACACAGTTTCTTCTTGCTTTGCTTACAGTAGTAATTGAAGTAGAATGAATTTGTCTGCATGTTATATCTAAGGTCTGTGACAGTTTTCTGGTGGTCAGGCCTGAATTTGGCCCTGTAGGAAAGGGTTCAACTGTAGTCATTGAGGAAGTAACTGCAACTTCAACAGAGAGGTGTGTGGGTATTTGTCTAGTGTAAGTTACTGCTTTTTGCCTTTACATACAAAGCATTGCTACTACTGTTGTAAATGTGTCTAACAAACACCGGAAAATTAATTAGATCCCTTCTTTAGCTGTACCTGCTCTAAGATTCCAAATAGAGCATACCACATCAGGTAGAGTACCTATGTCTCAACTTGAATTTGAAGGTGAAGCTTATACTTCGATTCATTGTTGGCAAGCTTTATGCATCTACTGATATGGAGGACTGTAACATTGCTTCTGGAATTTTCTTAGAAAAACATTGAATGCATAAACCCTTTTTTCTAGTCTGTAGAAATATTCTTCATGAGGTGTAGCTCTGTTTGGGAGCAACCCCCCTGAAGAAAATGGGTCCCTGAAGGGGAGGGAACTTAATTAGATTTTACTCCTTGTGTCAAGTGCAGATTATCATTCTTTTTTTCCTTTCCCCTCTTCACCCAACTTGCTGAGAAACCTAATCAACCCATTTGGCCTGTCCTTCCTCTACTCTGCACATTGTTTTCAGAATTTGTTTTAGTCTGAGGTGAGGGCCAATGCATTTGGTGTCGATGCACACATGAAACAAGATGTCAGTAGAAATCATTAAATCTGTTTAGCTTTCCATGACTTCAGAAGAAGCTTCTATTTTCTGGTGTAATATACCAGAATCTACTTATGCTTCTGCTTTAAAGTATTACCGGGATAAGTAAGTCATCTTTGTATCTGATTTCAGCATGGATATTTGTCAGATGATTATATTAAGAAAAGGGTTTACATTTGTTTACAACTTGAGTGGTTATGCAAAGCCAGGAGCCTCTTGACAGCTTTTGGAAGTATAGCTTTGAAAATGAAAGGCCCAGTTGCCCTTAGTTAGCTGCCTTGAAATTATTAACTGGGAGTATCTTTACAGAAAAGACTGCCTGATACTATCACAACTCTATTCAAATCTAATTGAGCTTCTGATCCATATGAAAAGATCTTGTTCAGTTCTTGCTTTGCCTTTAGCCCCTTTTTATAATAATATTTGATGTAGAAAAAACTGCCTTGTTGCAATTTTAAGCACTAGCATTTCTTGGGAAATGTGTTCTGTTACGTGACCTTTGATCCATAGCAGTTGGTCAGTAGAACTTTTTCCATATTAGAAACACCCTGTTTGGAAGCAAGAGATAAAATCAAAAACTGCATGGAATATAACTTGCCTAATGCTGTAAAATATTAACCTTACTCATATGCATTGAGTTTTGTTTCAGAACTGGTAGTTATTGTTACCTTTAAAGTGTCTAAAAACTTTGCAGCTCAGAAATAGTGGGTTTGGTTATTGACTCAACAGAAGTTCTAATCCACATTGTTGGGATTCTACAGTAATGGGAAGAATCGGGCTGAAAGGTGTAAGTCTGTCTAGACCCGAGTTGCATGCTTTAGATAGTAGAAAGCTACTTTTGATTCTTTGGCTTTTATGAATTTCTGCTGGTGATTTGGAATCTGTATCAAGTTCAGAGATGCATATTATCAGGGCTTTAGATCATGGCTTTTGATCCATGACAGTGCTGTTTGAAACATCAAAGTCTGGGAAATGGTAGAAGATGATGTGTAAATGAGATTATGCAAGTGGAAGTTCTTTCAAGAATAAGCCAAAACATTTCACTTCTTTTTTTCTATGCAGCTGTTGGAGGACATTATCTTTAAAATTATAGAGGAATAGTCAGTATTCCTCACCCCTGAAGTATGTTCCACTGGAAGAAACCCATGAGACTGTTTCACTGCTTCTACAAGTATTACTGGGGACTGTCATTCTTAGCTACCATGGCAATGTGCCATTTCCCTGTGGAATCTTACAGCATGAGTTCTAATTAAGTGAACTCACACCTTTGCAGTCAGTTGATTTCAGAGTAAATGGAGAAGTTTTCCCCTGCATACACTTTTACTGTATTGTTGTCCCAAGAGGAGTTTGCAGCTTGGTCCTCTCCTCTTCAGTTAGATCCTGGGTACATGTTTTATCAGACATGATAGTTCCAAGTCATCTTTACCACATGATTAAGTGTACATGCACAGAAGAGATGAAATGGAGGGTAGCCACAGGTATAGAAGCATGCCCAGGAGGATCAGGAGCTGGAGAATAGAGAAAAAAAAAGTCATTATTTCTGCACTGTAGAAGGGCAGTCCATACAATTCAAGTGCCAAATTGAAAATATGAATATGAATTTGACTGTGGTTATGACTTCAGCAGTTTTTCTTGTTGTCAGATGATTGCAGCAGAGTTTGAATGGAATTCTTATTGCATTGAAAAGCTGGTGTGCTAAAATTTCACTCTTAAGAGCTGATTAGGACCCATTGCACATGCTGGATAAAAAAAATATTCACCAAGTTAAACATTGTTTAAAAATACCACAGGTATCTAAAGTCCTGTGGTCATTAATGTGAGACTTATTGGTGGTAGATAATTTTGTGCTTGCCTACTGGATGCTTGAACTTTCATCTAGATAATATTGCTTGTGCTTTTATTATCCATGCTGAATAAAAAAAACCCTTCAGAAACATGATGATGTGTGAATTAGATGTTTAGAACTTAAGTATCATTATTGTTCATAGTTGTGCATTCTGCAGGTATTTGCTGTGGTAGAGGTATTCTTGCTAACCTCTGTGTCCCAGTGTTAACAGTGGGATAAGTTTCCTTTCTAATTCTATTTTACTTCAGGTTTTCGCATTTTTCTTACCCCCAACTCCTCTGCCTTCTCCTATTAAATTAAAACTGCTTGGCTAGAGTAACTGCTGTGGAATTAGAACATGAGAATGGGAAGAGCTCCAAGTCAAAATTTAACTTTCGTACTGAAAGCTAAGGATGCCATCAAATTTAAACAACCTCCCACCCTTTCTTAACTGTAGTTACTATTGCACGTGACATTCTTTATTTGAAATTATAATAATTATGAGATTTTTTTCAACTTCATGACACTCTGGGAATAGTTGGCTCACTATTTCTGCAGTTGCTTTTCCATGATAAGAGGAAGAGTATAATGTTAAATTTGTACTCTGGGTGTTTTAACAGCTAAAGATCGTGTTGTGTAGTGTGTTGCATGGTAGCAACCAGTTTGCATTGTAAAACGAGCAGTTTTTGTCTTTTTATTATAGGGATGGTCGGATGCTGTTTGACTATTTAGCTGAGAAGCATGGTGTAAGTGTTTTAATTCTTGTATCTGATCGAATTCAGTTCTAAATATCTCCATCTAACCTCCCCTACAGCCAACAGCTCTGAGCAGTTACAGGCTAGCTTTTTGGCCTATCTCATGTCAATGTAGCTAATAGGCAGAATTCTTAATGCTAACATATGTTATTTGAATGCCTTTGAACTTTTAATTTTTATACAAACAAAAAATAAAGTTGGAGCTTAATGTTAGCTGCATCCTTGTAAGTAAGATGTGCTTTACTTTGCAATATAGAATTGCACCTTTTTTCCAGTATTGGTATAAGCTTTAATTCGGTGATGTGGATTAAGAGTATAATTTTCTGTTGTCTGTCTTGTGTACAATGTCTCTGAAAGAACCTAAAGACTTCAAATGTTACTTTTAAAGTTGGCTTGTAACAGCATTTTTCCTAGTGAAGCAAAGTGTGTTTTTTTTTTTTTATTATTCCTTTTCAGTTTAGGCAGGAGTACCTAGATACACTCTACAGGTATGCAAAATTCCAGTATGAATGTGGTAATTACTCGGGAGCTGCAGAATATCTCTACTTCTTTAGGGTTCTGGTAAGTTGGGATGTTTTGTTGGCTTGGGGCGTTGTTTTGTGGTTTGTTTGGGTTTTTATCAATGAAATACTTAGACCAGTAAGTTATCTGTATTAATTCTTAAAATATACTTTTCAGCTTTTTTGAGACAATTACTGTGCACCAAAGAAAACTTGAAAATAACTGTTAATAACCATCACTGACTATTGTCCAGGAATTCTGTTATTGTCATGCTGAATTCAGAACTGTCCTTCAAATCTGTAGGTCTTGTGGTAACATTTAATTACATAATACTACTTCTTTCTTCATTGTAAATGTATCCTGGAAAAAATATTTAAAAAAAAAAAAAAAAAACAAAAAAAAATACCAAACCCAAAAGACCAAAACAAAGTGAATACTTATTTCTGTGCACAGATGTTATCAACAGTAGTGAAAAGCTTGCAAGTGGGCTGAATGTAATTGGTGGGAATGGTGAACTGCCAGCTTGTTACCTGAACTCTCATCTGTTGTCTTTTGAATTTTGTGAAGTATTTAAGAGTATGTCATCTCCCTAGGAAATGTAAACAGCTTAAATAAGAATTATAGAACCAGATCCATCATTTCTGAAGCAAGTTGTTTCATGTTACTGTAATTCATATCATTTGTTAATGGTGGGAGTGAATTTTTTGAGAATGAGGATTGTGAGAATCTCAACCCAGTAAATTTATTGTTGGTGGTCAGTGAATGTGCCATTTTGCTAACAAATGAAAACTTAAGGTAACTGCTTGAAAATACAAATACTGTAGCTAGAAAAGCTGCAGTATCTAAAAGCAGTTATTTGAATAGCTAACTGTAATTATGGGATTTGGAACCAGGGCGGTGTATGTGAACTTCCTCAAAAGTATCTGCTAAATTGGTACCTTGGTTACCTGGAAGGTAATGATTGCTAAACAGTGTATCTCTCACAGATACATGAAATGATTGCTGAAAATATGTAGTGGTTCATATATTGAGGTTTGTTTCTTGCTGTCTAATTTCTAGTCCAATCCAAAAATATCCTAAACTTTCTGAAATACTGCTAGAGTAAATAACAATAATTCCTGTAATTGACTATAATTAAAGAAGCAAAATTGGGAAATATCTTTAATCAGAACAGCGTTTAAAGTAGGAATGAGGTGAATTCTTAGTCTAAATTAAATGTTGGTGATAAAGCTGAGTTCTTCTCTGACTTTCAGTTATATGTTCCATGTGCTGAGAAGGGAAATAGAAGTTACTTATATAGGTTTGTGAGCAGCTGTCCTTAATTCTTTGTGCTGGGCTTAGCATTATGTTCTTATGTCAAATAACTAATTTTAGAAAGTGAAGTACTGCTTTTGTGCTTGGTATGGGACTTTTGTTACTAATTCTGATGGGAGAAGATTTGTTTAAAGTTCTATGTGATGAAACATAGCCTATGAAGGAACTATTGTAACTGATCTGAGAACAAAATTTGACACTGAATGATCTAGTGTAATTCATTCTTGTATAAAACTAACACAGCTTGACTTTAGGACTAGCCTTCCAGGGAATAGAGCCACTACTGTGAAGTTGCAGTTTTACTGGACATTTCTGTAAGAAGTATGCTTTTTGGCACAGCATTACCAGAAAGAACTTTGAGTACTAGGTTTTTAAGGTGGTTACCTATTGTCATGAGTTCTTTAGGAACCTGCTTTCTAATAACCTTGTTTGAGTAGTTTAGAAGCATTTGTATATGGTGTGTTTCAAAAAAAAAATAGAAATTTGAACTAGTGTCGTCTGGTGCTCAGCCTTTTCTTTTTTTCTTTTTTTAACTTAAACTGCAGCAGCATGGAGCTTTGTCTTACTTTGACAGGATTTTCTAGTTTCTACTTCAGAAGTGTTACTGTAGGTTTTTTTTGTACCTAAATTTCTTTAAGAAGTTCTTCATTTAGAAAGAGAGGGCCATGCAAATTTGGTATCTTGTAAATTAATACTGCCATTAAATATTTTTTAAGTAAACTAAAAAAAAAAAATGAGTATGACTTTGTTGCTGTTGTTGAAAATAGGTTCCAGCAACAGACAGAAATGCATTGAGTTCTCTGTGGGGAAAACTGGCATCTGAAATTCTGATGCAGAATTGGGACGCAGCCATGGAAGACCTCACAAGACTAAAGGAGACAATAGACAATAATGTAAGTAAAATCTTGGTCACGTTAGTAAGGTGAGAGGCTAGAGGTGTTAGTATACAAGTTTTATTCTGAATCACTTGCAGCCTTGTTTAGGAGTAGTTTACCACCTTTTCACTAGATACTTTTGTCATAATAGGGGGAAAGTCAAAGGGTGCTCATGAAGAAATAGTGAGGCTTCTTTTTTCAAATTTCATGTTTCTCTTACAACATTTGAAAATGTAGTTGAGAACTTTTAAGGTATTTCCAATAAACAAAAAAACAAACTAGTCTCAAAGATGAGTTTGAGGGCAACGTACCATTGTGTGAAATTGCTGCTTAAATTTCAGGTAGTTGTACTATTCATTTTCTGTGAAGAATTAAATGCATGCAACTAAACTATACTCTTCTCACATGACAATAACACTTTTGACAGAAAATGCAAGACAGCTTGTTTTTAGAACTAGTTTTTAGCCAATTCAGCTTCCTCACCAGCTCCTGAGTTCAGATGAGCACCAAGAACAGAAGAGAAAGAGTGGGGCTGCAGTACTAATTCAGAACAGCTGAAGTGATTAAAGATATCTCAGTCTTCCTCTCTGCTCATGGGGCTTCAATGGCCATTTCTGAAATGTGAGAGTTTCACTCTTGCTAAACCAGAATCTTAAAAAGGTCTTTGTTCTGTAATTTTCCCCCAGAATTGTTCTTTATCTATGTGGCAGGTAACTGATGTTCACAAATTTTCTTCTCTAATTTTCTTATCTTTATGAAGCTCTATGGTTATAGGAGACTATTAAGTTTGACTTACTCATTTAGACTCAAAGATTTTTGGGGGATAGAATCATAGTGGTTAGTTGTCATGCTCTTTGGAGTAGTTATTACTTGTTACATCAGTTCATTCTCAATGTATTGCTTTGCAGTCTGGAGTGGTGCTGAAATTTGGAGCTAATATAGATACTTAGAGCTGAATGCTTATGTGTGCATTATCAGCTGGTTTAAATGAAGATACATTCTTATTTCTTGGCTGAAAGTGACTATGGTGTTTCATCATTGTCTGAGACTGTATGGCAGAAAAGCTCTTGTGAGGCTTTAGAGAGGAAGAAAAACTGAAAGGCCATTTGGAATATAATACGAAAGATTTATCTTGGTTATAACTTTCAGCACATTTATCTTTAACAGATGACACGTCAAAAAGCTGGAGATCAAACTCAGCGTGAGAGTGATAACAGCTAAAAGGAGCCAGTGGAAAATCACAAATTTTTGAACAATTAAATGTTTCCATGCATTAGTATTCATGCAAACTTTGTGTTTTATTTGACTTAAACTAATGGTATGGTTTTTTTTTTTAGTCTGTCAGCTCTCCGCTGCAGTCTCTTCAGCAAAGAACATGGCTCATCCACTGGTCTTTGTTTGTGTTTTTTAATCATCCTAAAGGGAGAGACAATATCATTGACCTTTTTCTCTATCAACCACAGTAAGTTGTGTTGTGCTACGTTTGGGGTTTTAAATCAAAATGAAGGCAGATGATGAATATGGAAACTTGGTAAACCTTTTTCAGCCCAAAGCCTGAAGCTGTTTCAGAAGTTCTAATGACATTAACACTTTGAATATTTTTTTCCAAGCCTTTTTTTGAATTTTTGTATATAATTGGCTTTTCATGGTTAAACTTTCCCTTCAAGGAGAAGAGGTGGTGAAGTAGGAAGAACTGGCTCTTTTTCTGGTGCTTGGGGGACGGCATAACTGGTTTTGCTAGATTACCAACTCCTACCACATCTTTTAGTGCTGTAGGAGAAGCTATTGTTCTATTTCAATTTTACAAAACCAGTTTAAGAAGGGTTCTTGAGGAAAATCTGAGAATAAAACCAAAAATTGAATCACTAGAGCCATTTGTGAGAGGACTGACTTCTTATATGTAGATTTAGAAGTCTTGAACAGCTTAACACTAAGAAATTATTTACAAGTTTTGCTCTCCTCCTAGTACCTCTACTTGGAAGTAATGTAGTAGAATAGGAAAATAGTACTAAAGAAAAGCAGTTGAATTTTTTGCATGATGATCCCAGTAGACTGGTAATTTGTAGTGGGCTTTTTTGCCTCCTTTTTGTTTCATAGTGTAGGTGTTGGTTAGATTTTTAATTTTAATTTATTGTAATAAATTGTAAATATGGCCTAATTTATTGGACAGTTGAACAGAAAAGTTGCAGGCTCAGATGATAACATGAAAAAGGACTTCCTGTGGTTCTGTGTGCTCATGCGAACCAACTTTGTGAAATCAGCATAGCTGACAGCTTAGGCCAGTGTTGACCTGAACTTAGCATACGGACTGTTCTTTTGCAGTGCTAGCCCCTTTTCTTCTCTCCCAAGTGCACTGCTGCGTTCTCTTCCCCTTGCTTCCATCCCTTCTTCCACTGTCCCCAAAAGAACACAAGGTTAACAAAAATAAATTATTCTTCTATATTTGAATAAATGGTCAGTCATAAGCCCTGACATTTTATTGCATAAAAGGTGCATAAGCTGTTTATGAACACTGTTTTGATGCAGAAATACATTATCTGAGCTTTATCTGTTTTTTCTTTCGAGGTATCTCAATGCAATTCAGACAATGTGCCCACATATCCTCAGATATTTGACTACTGCAGTCATAACAAATAAGGATGTTCGAAAGCGCAGACAAGTGCTGAAAGATCTAGTCAAGGTTATTCAGCAGGTAAGGACTGAAATGTCTGATATTTTCTGTCCTTTTTTACTAAGGCTTTATAATAACTTTTAATAACATGCCTGGTTTAGGCCATCTGCTTAAGTATTTTGTGCTCACTTTCTCTCAGAACTAATTTTTCACTGTGAAGTAAAATGCTTGTCAGTTTTTGGGAGGACAGAATAACTTTTATTCCTCCTTTCATGTCAACAAGCAATAAGTAATATAGAATATGCACTCAATTTTGCTTTTCTTTCTGTATGATTAAATGCACAAAATACAGCAAGATATGTGAAATGGCTTTGGATCTGATTGTTCTTTTCCAGACATCCCTACAAGGAATTATATGAAAAAGGGATCTTTTTTGCTTTTCAGCATCACTGAACTGTGTGTGTTGTTTTATGTTCATGTGTATTTTCGTGAAAAATGTTTGTTGTCCATGTCTACATCTTCATATAACTGTGACAAGAGCAATAGAAGAATTGTGCTTGGTAGCAATCAAGGGGGTTATAGCAAAGATTTCTATCTGAAATCAGCATGCAACTTGTATACAAGCATTCAAACACTTTTAATGATAATAACACATATTGTGAGTAATAAACTGATACATATAAGTGACAGTGCAGTTATTACAGGCTAGCAATCTGTTATATCCACTTCAAGCACTGATATAACTACTTAGGCAAAGCACAGTCAATGTAAAGATCAAATTTTAAGGATACCTTAATCTGATTTTAAGCATTAGTGTTCACAAAAGAAGTAGCATAAGAAGCTATAAACTAGTTGAAGTGTTAAGACTCATCTTTTGTCTTAAGCTAAAACCTGATTTTAGCATTGAACTTCTGATGTAATACAAGCTTCTAATATTTGAAGTAATATTTTACAACTTTCTTTGGTTTTGTTTTATCTTGTACAATTGGCACAAGTAGAGAAAAGATCACTAGGGTGTTCCTTTTGAAAATACCAAATCTGGCTTTGGTTTTCAAATACGTGGTAAGAGATTTATTTCTTAGTACTCTTCTACTTTATGGTTCATTAAATCATGAAGCGGTAGAGGTTTTGTAGATCTGAAAGCAGTTCAGACAGGATAACTAGTGACTTGTCTACATAGGAAAAACAAAGCATTGAATGAAGTGATTTGTCAAATGTCATATGGTAGGCTGATTGCTCTACTATTAGAGATTTACAATAATATACAATTAGAGATTGCCAATACTTAGCAGTTTGTTGTTCACCTGTTAAATTTAAAAGGTGATTGATCCAAGCCTGTTTCACATAACAAATGTTAATTATGTGGTTAACAAGTACAATTTTGATGTTAAAAAAAAGCAAATAACCATTAAAACCCAAACCCTTTACCTACAGAACTGAATTTTAAACCTAAATAAAGAGAGCGTAAATACTGTTCTTTGGGGAAGGAAAAATAACTTTGATCCAGAAAAAAAAAATTCCTAGTAATTACCTTAATCTGCTGATTTTTTTTTGTATGCTAAAGCAAATACTGACAGATAGTGAGTTAAGATGTCTTAAAATGTGCATTAGAGACATAGCAGATGATGTTTAATTACATCTTAATTTACACAGAAGTATGCAGATTAGTGTTGTTCCTGCCTTGTAGTTAAAGTTGAGTAATTCCTGTAATGCCAAAATAAATTAAAGCATTTTGTATACAGAAAGTAACGTTATTTGTGTTAACTGTTGTCAGTGTAAATTGAATAATCATTCAATTTGAAGCATGAAGGATTTGGTGTTTGGGTAGTCTTTGAAATCAGAATTTAGGAAAAATGTCTGTTTTACCAAATTTTAAGAAGTTTGGAGGCTTGATACAGAACCAGCTCTAGTCTCTGACATCTTTCTAATCCAAGGACTGCAGCACTAAATGCTGATGGTGAAACTGCATTTCTGGTGTTTTAACCATACTATTGAGGGGGGTAAGAGTGCATTTAGTCAGCTTTTATAAGAGGAATTTAGATTTTATTTAAGATGGTGTATGGACTTGTTTCCAGTATTAAATTTTGTTTGAAGAATATAAGGAACACTCAAGTGATCTTGTGGCCCTGATTTCTAATATTGTTCCTAATATTTTTGACAGGAGTCCTACACATACAGGGACCCTATCACAGAGTTTGTGGAATGCTTGTATGTTAATTTCGATTTTGATGGTGCACAGAAGAAGCTGAGAGAGTGTGAAACAGTAAGGTTTATTAGATTTATAAGACTTTTGTTTAAGTAAAGATGCCCAAAATCGACAATGGCCAGCTAATTTGTTTGAAGTGGTATTTTGATTCCATTGCCAATGTTTCATTATATAGGTGTGTGGGGGGGGGTTGTGTGTGGGTTTTTTATTTTTTATTCTTTTTTTCTTTTTGACAACTCACTTTGTAACACTTAAACAGGACTTATCGGTAAGGATATAGCTTTAAAATTATATTTAAGCTGTTCTAGAACAAGTGAGTAGGTAATCATGCATTTGGCTGAGCTTCAGCTTTTCCATTAGTGTTTGAAAAGTGCTTGAAGAAGAGCTTGCATCTGCCTTTTGTTGTAAAAGATACTGCATCCTGGAACTGTAATGGTAAAAAGTAATGTGAAATAACATTAGGATAGTTAAATATATATTCTTCAAAAAATCTTAGTTAATCTGCTATGAACAGTTAAAGATGCCTAAGACTTGGGGTAACAAGTGTAAAAGTTAGTATTTCCAATAGCTGAACACTAGTACCAATTCTTAGTCTCTGGTTTGGCTTTCCTTTCATTAGTATTAGTCACCTAATTGGGTAAATCAGAAGGCTTACAATAATCTTCATTGCATATGGCTGGTGATCCTGTAATCTGAAATTTGTAGACACACTTGTGCTAAGTAAGCTGGTTTGCATGGCAAGGAGAATGCTGATAAAATTGCAGAGTGAGAGAAGGATCCTACAATGTGAGGGGGTAGTTAAATTTTGTGTTGGAGGGCTCCTCAGTAGAATTATGACAGCAGTAGACCTTGTTCTTTTCCTGATCCTGACCTCAGTGATCATGTTCGCATGCGATTTTAATTTGGCAAGCTGCAGAACGGTGAAAAATTGTGCTAAATCTGTAGCTGCTTTGCCACATCTTGGAGCACATCAAGAACTGGTTTTTAGATGGATTTTTCACTCATCTTGCTTATTGGACAGTGTCTGCCAGTAAATTACTACTTCTGTGTTCGTTCTCAGTGTTCACTTTCTCTTACACTTGCAGGTGCTCGTGAATGATTTCTTCTTAGTGGCATGCCTGGAGGACTTCATTGAGAATGCTCGTCTCTTTATATTTGAGACTTTTTGTCGCATCCATCAATGTATCAGCATTGGGTAAGATAACTTCTTAATACTGCAGTTCAGAAAAATCAGTCACAGATGACAGTGTGACAAACAGTGTGAACTTTAGTAGTAAAATATTCAATAATCAGATGAAATGAAAATCATTAACTGAAATTCAATTGGATAGTTGTCTTTCTAGTTTTATATAAGCTCTAATGGGATATACTTAAATTACAAAATTTATTTTGAAGCTGAATTCTTGTGGTTAACTTTAAAACAACCTCTCTCTACCACCAATAGCCCCCCCTAAACAAACAGTGCTTTCAAGCTAAAACTTCCTAATGGTGTCAAGTTAGATCTCTATAGGATTTAATGGGAACTTTCATACCCTGTGTCCCCTAAGCCCAAGTGTCTTAATTTGGAGCACAATTCCACATACTGATATAGAGTGATAATATTAAGTAAATAGGAACTGCAAATACAGCAATTGCTTAAATTTATTCATATTTGGTAAATAGAGATACCCATGTCTGTCTTATAGGGATGTTCTTTGAAAATTTAGAACTGTATTGCTTTTTTCATTAATTAAATAGAAAAAAATATATCTTATTCCTTGTGGCACAAAGTGAGTGATTGGGCTTTAAGAGGAACATGGTACTTTTCTTAGCAAGGATGTCTGTCGTTTACTCAAATTAGTTTTGTAAAAGCAGACTTTTCAAATGGATCAGCTCCGATGCCTCTATTGTAAAAACTAAGCAGGAAGATGTTATGCATGCTTGAGATCCCTTTCCATTTGGCCTTTGCCCCTGTTCCTCATATTTCCACATCTCTCAAATTAAAAACGAAAAAAAGTGGAGTGAAAAACTCTGAATGCTATAAAAATCTCAATGGTAAAGATAAATGCAGAAATCCTTGAGACAGCAGAAACCAAAGCTGTTAAATCGATCAAGTTCAATGGAGTCTTGTTACCAGCTTGTATCCAGAGCATATGTGTGTGTCTGGTCCTCTGAGGAAGTGATTTAATGGTGCTTGATTTCAAAAAAAAAAAAAAGTACCTGAGAGAAAATTGTCTTAAGAGTTTCGCAAACTTACTGAAAGGATTACTTTTTTCATGGATAGGTATAGTTGGAGAAAGGACAAAGAGTCTTACTACTTTTAATCTCTCTTGACTCTGTGACACATTTATCTTCAATGTGTTTGGAAAACAAGATTCTTTTTTTATCCTTTGTATCAGCTTAAAATAGTGAGTTTGATGTAAAAGGCAAATGGTGAATCTGAGCATTTTAATCAGCTCTGGTGTTTTAAACATAGTCATAGTAGTAAACTGAACTAGAAGCTGTGAACAAAACTTTCATACTTACATTCATTTTTTTTATAAGGAGGCTAATACTTTGTCTAAAATAACTCTAAGCAGAATATTGCACATTCAGGGATTTTGAGTAAGTATTTGGAATAAAAAAATCTAAAGTTCTCTTAGGGATAGGTTTCTGGGGAATATGAAACCCCATAGTGTCCTGCTATTTCCTATAAATGATTTTTAGTACTGTGAATACTGCATGTATTCAAGCACAAGTTTTCAATGAAACTAGATGGTTAAGCTTTTTTAACTGAAGACTAGATGCCATTCTAAGAAGTCTGCTTCTATGATCTGGCTCCAATCAATGTGCAGAGAGTCCAGATGCTTCAAGTCTCTGTCAAAAGATACTGATAAACTGTGGGTAACATATCAGTGATTCATTACAGCAAGTTTAGAAAGCTTTATTTAACAAATCAAGGTCTATGGTAAGTGGTTGACATTTATTTAGTGTTTATTACTAATTTCACAGTTCATATTTTGTGCTGTATGTGGTATTCCAACTTCAACTATGGTAGAAAATACTCTGGTTGGCTCTCCTTGTTATGTGTAAGTATTTCATAAATATAGGTAGCAGTGGCTATTTTAGAAGCGTTATGGTGTGTTCCGATGCAAGTTGAGAAACATTTCAGATTGACATGGATATTCCTACCATGTATCATTTCAGGTAATTGCACATGGAATCAATTGTCAGTAATGAGATTCTTTTCAGTAGTTGTGTTTTAAATGATGGACGTAAGCCTTAAATTTCTGTACAAGTTGTAATAATAATTAGATTTGGGCTTATTAACCCAAGAAATTAACCAGTCAAAATGCTTTTAATTAAAAGTTTAACTGATGCATAGTTCTTGAATTTCTTTGTCCGCAAATGATAAAACTAGTTGGTTGTGCCACAGTGCTTGATAAGTACTGTTTAAATATTCAGAACAAATTTGAAAACAATTAGTGGGAAATCTGCTATTCCTTATGTTAAATGGAAAATAAATGGCTCATTTTAATGTGGTTTTTTTAACTACTTCTGTTAGGCAGCTGACATATTTCCAAAGGATGTAGTTGCTTTATCAGTTGTAATTTAAAATTTACACATCTCAAATCATCCTGCAATTTGTTTACTGTTTGAAATATTATGTTTAATGGGGAGTAATAGATGGAATTAATTCAGAATGTGTTTTGATTAGTTTGATATGCCGGTATTTAATTGAAGAGCTGAATATGCTTCATTCTTCTTTTCTATATATTTTTCTTTGTTGCACGGTACAAGATAGGCTTGTTTATATATGGAGATGTATGGAATTCAGTAAACTTGCCTTTTAAGCAAAGGGAAACTTAAATCATGACACAAATAAGTGAATCCCCCTTATAAAACAGAGGGACAGAAATAATCTAAAGAACTATTTTTTGAAAAAGCTGTTGGGAAACTACCCTTTGAAATCACCTGTAACTTGAAATGCTAGACAATATTCCTTAAGTAATAATAAAACTATTTCATTATAATTCACTGATACTTATTGGATTATAGTGGGGGTATTTATAAGCAATGGTAATCTAAAATACAACTTTCTTCTGTTCTTTAGTATTAATGTTGTTAAGTATTTGTAAATCTGAATGTGTCACTACTACAGCTGTTAAACATGTATGGGGGCTAAGCTGTAGTTTACATCACTTGAGAGTATTAGATACCTATTTTAACAGTGCAATAGGAGAATAGAGTTGTTTGTTACATAATTGTCATCAGGATAGATCTTCAGTGTGTTTGCTCTGGGAGCGTGGAGAATGCTTTTTTGGTCATGTGTTGCTTTACCAGGCAAGTACCTCCTCATGTTACATACGTCCAGGCACTTTGGGTGGTGCTGGCTGTTTGTGTAGTTTGCAAGGAGACCCTAAAGTGGAACCCTGTTGCCACAAGTGCTGAAATAAAGTCATCTTTTGTGTGGAAGTATGGTCAAGTTTCAGTTTTTTTAATACAGATATCTTTATTTTAGTGGAATATAGTTGTTAATTGATAACTTCACTTACTTTATATTAAAATTTTAAATCCATGTAAACCTCAAAGCTACAAGTTGAGGTGAGATACAAATTGTAGAATGAAAATGACAGGATAAAAAGGGGTATAAAAACGAAGTTCTTCAAATGCACGTGCAGAAAAAAAACCTGTACAGAGGTGTGCTGTTTCTGTCATGTAGCTACATATATGCTATATGTCTGTTCATATAACATGTTTCAGTTTTAAACAAGCCTACCTCTGAAGATGCTGACCTAGTAAAATTTAGACATAATAGGAAAAAGTAGAATTATCTGCCAGGTGATACAAAGCACCAGCAGTTTTCTGGCTTGGAATGACTCTCTAGAAGTCTGTGTCCTCTTCCCCTCCAAGTACACAGGGAATTTAGGTTAAGCAAAAAGGCGCTGTAGGTTGGAAGGGACCTGTGGAAGTCATCTGGCTCAATCCTGTGCACCCAATTAAAACTTGGAGCAGGACCTACTGCAGCATTCCATTATGCCTGTAACGCCTTGTCTAGTTGATTCTTGACTATCTCCAAGGATAGAGGTTCGATGCTTTAATCCCAAAAGTAGGTTGCTTAATCCGCATTGTAGTGGCAGTAGCCATTCATGTGGTCATATGGAGGAGTTGTTATTTTATCTGAATGCTATTGCTGCTTCTAAAAGAGAAATACAAGAATTCCTCTAACACATGCGCACCCCAGCCTGTGTTCTTTCACTTCAAAATTTCTTTGGTTTCAAGTCAGGTACTTAACATCACTGATTCAGAGGTAGTAAAGCAATTTGTAGCTTCTCTCTATTGAAATACCTGTCTTAATCTGCCTAGATGACTGATAATTCCACAAAAATTTACATCCCTGATGTCTATTCTCTTAACTTGTCTGCTTTAACTCTCTACAATTGAGAATTCAACCACAGATTAGCAGTTTTAGTGGAACAGTAGCAACTGTTTGGAATTTACTTGCCCTTGCTTTGCCACAGTCCAGATACTTTGTTGCCTGTTTGTTATGTCCTTTCACTCCAGTGAGTTAAGTGTAAATCCAGTATCTTAAGTTACTTTGTTTTTTTTTTTCTATTCACCTCACTTCATGTTTGTCTGTGACAAAAAATCAAATTTATTTTTATAGTGGGGAGAAGGGTGAGAGATCAAGAACATGTAGGAGATAAGACTGTAAAGAAGACTATATATA
Source organism: Elanus axillaris (assembly GCA_026212715.1). Taxonomy (NCBI): domain Eukaryota; kingdom Metazoa; phylum Chordata; class Aves; order Accipitriformes; family Accipitridae; genus Elanus; species Elanus axillaris. The sequence continues at coordinate 33,834,540 of JANZLQ010000029.1, read as the reverse complement.
TAGTCTACCTAGATAGATGAGGTAGTAACTGATACAAATTATTTGCTGGACACTAATAATCCTCAAGAGGGAAATCACTCTTTCAGGTGGAGAAAAATATGTTTAAACAAGGTCCTGTAAAATGGTGGGAAATTGACTTCTTGTGCAACTCTGTGTAGCCAGCTGGCTTTTCGGTTATGTGTGTAGCCCTTACCTCATGTTTGTTACCTTAGTCTGAAAGCTGATGGAAGACTGAGATTTACAAATATCCTGTATGAGCCGACTGCCAGCAGGAAGCTAAAGCAGTTGGCTGGAAAGCCACAGGAAACACCATCAGAAGGAATTATTTCTGGACAAGAGTGCCTGTTTCATTAGGGATTTTCCTTTCTCTGTCCTCTCCTATCATCCCTCCTTGAAACTGCAATAAGTTTGAGCATAGTGTATCTGTCACATCTTCTATACCAAACTCTATTGCCTGGCAGTTCCTGAAACTTCAGGGTGAAGTTTATTGGTAAATGAGCTACTGAGAGACTCTTTGCTGGACTAATTAGTCTAAACTTTTATGACTGCTAGCTGGATTTAAATAAGAATAAAAGCAATTCAATTATTGTCTTTATAATTATGATTGCTGCTTTATGTTTTAAGATTACTTATTTGACAATATTCCAAAGAATGTTCATGTAGGCAAGGCTTAATAGGAATATATAAAAATTGTGCAGGTCAAGATTTAAGTGTAAGATGTAGTTCAGAAGGACTAAGTATATGCTTTCAGAACATGAATTCCTTACTCACAATGTGCCAGTGTAAAGCAGTGGGGGTGGGAGATGTGCAGGAGTGCATGTATGTAAGCTTTAAAGTCATTTCAGTCAAATTAAGGTATGCTTCACAGATATGTGCTGTTTATTGAGTACAAGTTTGGGGCCGTACCAAATTTTGTGTTAAGTTGTATTGCATAGTCCCTAGTTGTGTTTACGAACATCAGGGGAGTTCTATTTCACCTTTTGATTAAATCTGTTATTTTTTTAGTATGCTAGCAGATAAACTAAATATGACTCCTGAAGAAGCAGAAAGATGGATTGTCAATCTAATTCGAAATGCACGATTAGATGCCAAACTGGATTCAAAGCTGGTAAGAGTGTATAGATTGATCCAAGTGAATTTGTTGCATTTTTCATTAAATTCCTTTTACCTTATTCAGGAACAATGAATTCTAATTTCTGCTGTTTTTTTTTTCTTTGCCCGTGAAGCGTAGGGGACTTAACTTACTCTTTTTTTTGATCCTGTGTGTAAGATGATTTTTGAAAACTCTGAAAGCAAGCATTTAATTAAAGGCATATGGTTCTGAGTGATTGTTAAATTTGCTGTATCTTTCTATATGTTATATTCTGTTAAAATTGCTGTATCAATTTGCTGTGTTTTAGGGCCATGTAGTCATGGGCAACAATGCAGTCTCACCTTATCAACAAGTGATTGAAAAGACCAAAAGCCTGTCTTTTCGTAGCCAAATGTTGGCTATGAACATTGAGAAGAAATTGAATCAGAGCGGTAGATCTGAGGTTGGTATAAGTTACATTTTCCTGAATTCCTGCTATCTTTTTGTGTGATATAGTTAAGTATAATTCTTAACCTGTTCCTTAATTTATCAGGTGTGCCTACTTTTTGTTCTGGCACTGTGTATTAAATTGAAATGTTTATTTTCTTATAGTGAGCTTTAGACCGTGATTCTTGTTTTCTTTTTGCCTCTTTGTTCATCACTATGCATTCCTTTTTTTGTTGCATAACTAGGTGTGTTTCTGTGATCACTTGATTATCTACTTTAAATGGTCTCCTTCACGCCTGAAAAGGGCTGGTTTGGAAGGGTGATGTTTGTATTACTTTTTTTGAAGTGGGTTGTACTTGAAAAGTATCTGTGTATGTATATATAGTATTGAGAGAAGAATGAATGATGCTCAAGACAGGAGCATGAAGGAGGAGTTGTGCAAAACCTGACTGTTAAACCTGTTTCATGAAATACTAGAGAATGTAATTAGGTCAGCCAGTGGTTTGATTAGAACCAGTGAAATTAAGGAAATTGGCAAGATCACCTGGTTTTGGCTCTCTCCGCTTTACAATATGGGAGGTTTTGTGAGGGAGAAGAACAGTGTAAGGTGGATGAGTCTGGGGTCTGCTAAGGACTTGGCCATACATACTTTAAAAAAAAAAACAAACCACACATTAAAAGAACTTACAAAATATTAAAAATTTGATTGGGCTTCCTTACTGCCTGGCTGAAGTATTGATGGAAGTTGGACAAGCAGTGGTGAATTAGTTCATTCCATTAGAGGGAGGTCATGTGAAACTTAATGTGATACTATTTTCTTTAAAAAAATATAGCTGCCAAATTACTTTTATATTTATTTTGGAATCTTCTAGAACTTTTCCTTTTTGAAACTACTAGGTTGGGGGACTCAAGCTGTACAACTTAATTACAGCATGAATTTCTGCTATATCAACACTTGCCTTAAACTTAAAGGGTATCCTTCACTAACTATTCCTACTATCTTAGCCATATGTCAGTATTGCAGTTTTTTAATAATTTCTCATAAATTTCAGCAACCAGCAGATAATACAGTAATTTCTTTTCTACTGATGCTTATTTATTTTATTCTTTAGGCACCTAACTGGGCTACTCAAGACTCTGGCTTCTACTGAACCACTTCTGCAGAGTGGGCAAAACCAGTTTTCATTTGACTAAAAATCACATAAATATGTAACTTTTTTGGGAAAAGGTAATTATGTGTTATATCTAACATGATTTGAATAAAATTGGCTAATTTTAACAGTCTCTGCATCTCTGTAATTTAAATAGCTAGATATTTAATTTTGTTTTAAATAGCTAGATATTTAATTTTGTTTTAAATAGCTAGATATTTAATTTTGTTTTAAATAGCTAGATATTTAATT
>JANZLQ010000029.1:33806313-33831518 GCA_026212715.1 Elanus axillaris | reverse complement strand
TTGTGTTTTATAGGGGCTTTTATTAGCATCATGGTGTTCTGAAGCATTTTTGGATCACAGTTTGCAAAATTTAAAATGTCAATTCTGTTAGATTTGTTTGTACTGAAGAATGCTATTGCTCTGAGCTGTCTGAATTTGGAAGTGTGGAATTATAGTTATTTATTATGTATTGCAAATGTCACACACAAGAAGTAAAAGCGGATGGTACAAACAAATGGTTCCCCACTGAACATTTGGCCAAACCAAAATCTTTTTCCGTACTTCGATGTTCTTGTTTGTCACAGAAAAAGCTTAGTAGGTGGAATGAATGTGTAGCCTACAACTTTTATGAAACCCAATATAATCTACATGCAGAATAATTTGGGTAGACATGTGTGTTCATGCTTCAGAATTTTTCCTGTTCTAAATCTAATTTTTCATCTTGCCCAGTCTTGGAAACTTTCTGGAGTAGAGCTTTTTGTTTCAGGGGGTAAAAAGTCTTTCAAAGGCTCTGACTCATGAGCTGAATATGGTTTAAAGCTTTTATTTTGAAATCTGGAGTTCTCAAGATTCACGATGCAAACATGAAGCAACAAAACCCTGTATTGTTCAACTATTGGAATTTGAAGGGTTTTTTTTTAAGTTTCTGGGTTTTTTCAGCCAATGTTTCACACTTCCCTGGGTTTCCTTAGCACCTTTGCACTGCAGAATGTGTCATAGCATCTCTAAGCCAGAAAATCCAATATCATTGTTAGGGTTCTGTGAAGTATAGTGACTGATCAGTGAGGTGAATGTGAATATTGGAAAGGAAGAGGCACTATCTCTGCATATAGTCTTGCATTTAAGACTGAGGGGAAAATTTAATGGCTCACCTTCACCTTATTCCAACCACATACCTTTTTCCCCCTCTTTGCTCCACAAGTTCTGGAACTCTTCTACATGTGGAAAATTGTTTTAACTTGTCAGCCTTCCTGCTTACTGTCTGCAGTTACATGTTGGCTGGGAAACACAGGAACTGATTTGGCCATGAAGAAGGCAGGTGTCTTTCTTTAGAAGTGATTTTCAAGGCAGGCTTTTCTCTTACTCTCCCCTTTCTAATCCTCTATGATGTACTATAGCAAATTTGGGGGGGAAGCAGTCCAGGTGGTGGAGGGCAGGGTTGCAATTCAGGGGAACTGCAGCAGGCTGGAAGAATTGGCTTATGGGAACATCTTGAAGTTCAGCAAAGTGAAGTGTTAAGTCCTGCATCGGGGATGGAATAATATCATGTAGCAATGCAGGCAGGGGTCACGAACTAAATTGAAAGCAACTTTCCAGAAAAGGACTTGGGGTTATGGTGGATGGCAAGGTGAACACAAGTCAGTGGGTGCCCTTGTGGAAAGAGACATGCTTATAGCAGAACCATAGTCTCCTGACTGGGTGTTATTAGCAAAGAGTAGAACCAGCAGGTTTAGGGAAATGATTATTCCCCTTGTGAGAACACTACTGGAGTACTGTGATCTACTTTGGGCTTCCTGATACAAGGCAGATAGTGAACCTCTGCAGCAAGTCCAGTGGGGGAGGGGGATACCAAAATGGCAAGGACATAAGAGCATGTGACATAAAAGGAGAAACAGAGAGAGCTCAGTAATGTTCAGCCTTAAGAAAAGAAGGCCAAGAGCAGGTTCTATTGATGTCTACAGTCCCTTTGGTGAGAGGGTTCACAGCAAGACTGGTCTTGAAAGTACATGAGGCCAGGGTGAATGGCAATGGACGCAAATTGGAGCATGGGGAAATTCCAGTTACATTTAAGGGGAGTGAGAAAGATTTATTTTTATTTTTTACCATGAAGATGATCAAGCATTGGAACCAGCCATCATCCAGAGAGTTTATGGAAATCTTCACCTTGTAGATGTTCAACTCAGTAAGTACCTGACCGTCCTGATAGACTTAGACCTGCTTTGAGCAGGAGTTGGACTAAATGACCTCCAGATATCCTTTCCAGTCTAAATTATTTTATGATTTAGTGTTATATTTAGTAATATGCATACTAATTGCTTATTTTGAAACATACTTTAATACAGCAGAGTAACGGAACTTTCCAGCAGAGGATTTAATCTAACTTATTGTTCTGCAGTCTAATCCTGTAATGTTTGGAGTTCTAAAAATGGGGTTGGGGGAAAAGGGGCAAAAATCATACCTTCATAACTTAGAAGCTAATAGGTGTACAGGGCATTTGCAAGAAGTGTTCTACCACTACATAAAGGACCGTAGAAGAATAGTGAGAACTGGGATACATGTGGGGTAGTGATGCAATTCATGATTGTTGCTTTAAATCTTTTTCCTAGAAAGCATTAGTTTTTGGTTACTAGCACATTCAGTAGGCAGTCTTGATTCTGTGAGCAACTGCTTTTACACTTCTTCCTGTGTATGCTCCTTGGCCAGTTCTTGCTGTCATGCAACACTCCTTTTGTCCAAAATAGTTCTTCAAAGGCACAAATGATTTATCTATAATAAACATTTTTAATTGTGCTTAATTATGTCTTTCGTCTTATGACTGTCAAAACAGTTGTGCTGGCCTAGCAGATGGAATTTAAGAAGTGGTGGAAGTAAGCAGTTAAAGGTAGATTGCTGCTGGACTACATATACCAATGCAGAGAGTAGGTCTACAGCACAGGGATTCACTTTATGTATAGGATTGGTTCCTCTGATGGTGTTGAAGAGTCTGAATTGGAGCTGAAGTTAGCAAGTTGCCTTTGGCAAGCAGAGTTTCCTAAGTCTGAGCATGGTCTTTATGGCAAATTTCTTTTGTTCCTCAAGTTTTCTCTCAAGAGATTGACTGAGTTGCAAACTGTAGATCCATTCTGTATCATTACAGCCCCAAAACACTCACTTTAGAACAATCTTGATTGTGTAATAGCTATGTTCCCTGATTGATAACACAATCACACAAGTGCTGTTGTGTAATAATTAAAGAATTTTTAAATGAGATAAAATTGGAATGTTCTTTGTAAACAGCAGGGAAATGGCCCACATGCAGCTTTCCTTTTGACAGGAAGAATTTACTTTAAGTAGTCAGAGTTTTAAAATCATCTCACCTGAGGAACACAATACTGTGTTATCATAGCTTTCTCTTCTGTTTTTTTCTGACCTTTTGTCTGTTAGGTATGCATGCATAGAAAAGGTACATGCAGATCGTAGCACTGCTTAAGTTCTTGGTTGTTTCCATCGGATACTAAGTGAACCATCAGTTACATGAACGGTTTTGAGGCTTCAGAATTTTTTCCATGTGCAAACCTTAAAGGAAAACCTCAGTTCAAAATGATTACAGTACCTTCTGTAAACATATTGTGCATCAGAATATTTGTCATCGCCATGCTTGAATTCCTGTACCAATAAGGTACTGTACATCTCAGAGGGTCCCCTATTAAAGGGTTCAGTCCAGCTCACAAAGAGGCAACACTTTTACTAAATGATTGTGACTTTTTTGGAGGGGGTCCTTTTTAGGAAGCTCAAAGGGTGAAATTTATTCAAATTGCTGTAGATATAAAGCTAATGCTTTTGTGGGTTGATTATTTTTGTAGAGCGTGGTGGTGGGTGAGGAGTGTCTTGGTTTTGCACTGGCATTTAAAACCTGGTGCAGTGATCACTGAAACCACTGATTTAAGTACACACACAGTCAGGTGGGTTTCAGAACAGAACTTCAGAATGAGAATTCATATCACTTTCAAGAAGACAGATTTGCTAGTCAGTTCAGTAAAATAGAAATTGTAAAAATAATGTAAAGTTTAGAGCAAACTGTATTCACTGGTGGTATGTCAGGTACTTGCAAGTATGTTTTAAGTAATGTTTCCAATTTTCTGAAATTCTGGTTTCAGATGAAAGAGTTTTTTAAACAAATAATTTATTTGTATTACTTCTGTCAGTCACCTGACATTGTCTCTGCCTAGAAGTTGTAAAAAAGCTACTGTTGCTCTTCAAAATAAAAACCAACAGATAAAGATGGTTATATGGTTGGAGAGGAGTGCATATGTTCTGAAGCCCATCTGCTGTTACACAGGGTAATGTTGCTAAAATCATTCTCTTAAATTGCATAGATCTTGCGTGGTTTTGATAGGTGAGAGAAGCCTCATTCAAAATGTTGCTCTCCTGTAGGCTATGAAGGGCTTTAGTTCCAGGTGACTCTTGGTAAAGTAAATCTATGGTGTGCTTTCAGTGGCACAGTAAGAATTTAGTCCCCTAATTTTTTTTTTCTATATGTGCCAGCACTGCTATTCAGAGAAGAAAGCTTTGTTGAACCTAAATCTCAAACTATGAGCCCTCTCATGGTAGGCACATGACAGTGCTGTGTAAGGGCACTCTACCCTGCCATTGCTTGCCAAATGGCTTTTCCTAATGGCAAAATGTGTGGTCAGCAGAGCTTGTTACCATAGGTATTGATAACACACAGTTTTCCTTGCACGGTGAATCTAGGAGGTCTTCACAAAAAATAACTGAGTTATGATTGAATTACACAGGGAGGGGAGAGCAAAAGAGGGAAGGCCAAGCATGTTCCCAGCCAAAGGACAGCTGGCCAGAGCATGAGTTTTGTGGTAGGTTGACAGTAGGTGAAACTTACTTCAAGCATGACAATTGCAAATTTGATTGTAACTTTGCATTGACTAAGCTTCAGCAGTCTCATTAGTAGCAATATTTTATAAGCATGCAAGAACAGTTGTTCTCCTCTTAAATTATGTGAAGGTGAGATCCACTTTGTGCCTCCTGTTTTGGCTTTGCTTTACAGAAATATTTGTAGTAACTGCTAAAAGAAGCCCTTGGATAAGGAGAGGAAGACCATTTTAAGACTTCCCTTTGCTGCTTTTTTTTTTGAAGGGAAAAAAGGTAGAAGATGGGAAAATTTTATACTTCCTACGATGCAAGGACTCTTTTTGAACAAAGGTGGTTCATTTTTCAGTAAATGTGTTGAGCAGTTATAATGTTATATTGTCAATATATTGTTACATTTCCTTTTTTTCTAGAAAATAAAGATTGTAATTTTCTCTTTAAACAAGTGAAACATGTAAAGCTAGGATTCTTTGGGGGTTAAAATGTTTTGTTTCTAATATTATTCAGAGAAGATGTGTTGTGTTTGTAATTTTTTTAATAAAACTTTTAATAGTTTCAGTAAACTTCTTCTCAATTCCTATTTTAGAAATGTCATCAGCAATTAAGCCTGCAAAAGCCAATCAAAGATTTTTTAATTAAGAGGAGGGTAGTGGTAATGGGAACAGTGCTGCTTCTGGTAATGGGCTCTTATAGCATGTACAAGTGGAAGAATGGTATAAGGCACTCCTAATCTTCCCTGCAGTTAGCTGATAATTAATTATGTAACCTTTAATATCCAAGAGAAAAGTAAAATCAGATGCCTGTGACTTGTACATTAAAACAAGTTTTAAACAAAATCCCACCAACAGCTTGGAAAGGCAGACATATTATTCTCTCCTCCAAGTTGTTAACTAGGTTTTATGGCCTAAGACTGTGCCATGCCAACAAAAAGCACTGACTGCTGCAATTGCTGTAAGTCAGAAGCAGGAATAAGTGAATGGGAGGAGCTCAGTGGAAAGTGCTGAGAGCACAGTGTTGCTGAAAAGTGGACTTGGCTTTCCTTGATCCTTTTGTACCTGTCAGCAGAGGATTTGGTGTATGTACTATCTTTGTAAATAAAAAAAGATGGCAACAAATAGATACCTACCTCCTTACAGCAAAATAATGCAGCAAAAACTTGTGAGGCTAGTGAGGACAGCATGGTATCCTGGTTAGTACTGAGAATAGTCTGCCAGTAAACTGTACAGGAGATGCACGTGAGCTCCCTGCAGCTGGATTCATTAATTCAGTATCCTTAGAGGATGACAACTGGCAACAAGAGCAGAGTTGTGAAACTAATTGATTAACATGACTGAGCAGCCAGCTGACAGACTGTAAAATAACTTTCTTCTTCACTTGCATAATGTAGTCCTGATTAAATATAAACTCTTAAAGATGTGAAAATGCAAAACTGCAATCTTCCTAATGAATATTTTAATTTTGTATGAGAATGAGCAGTGCTTTGCGAAGAACAAAACCATCATTGATTTATAGCTATCCAAAAATCCTTACCTTAAGTTGTTCAAGTAGAGGATGGCTATGGTTTCTTAGCAGCCTGCATGAGGGAGTAAACTACATTGCAGCATCTTCCTTGACTCCACTCCACAGATGTCTTCGTAAGTACTGTATGCTCAGTGCATCCTCAGTGATAGGATGGCATTTTGAATTCAGGCTATGTATAGTCTCTATGTCCCCTTGTAAAAGAGCAGGCTACATGGTAGCAGACTAGATGAGGCACAGCAGAGCACACCCATCCCTGCTGTGCTGGTGGTACGGACTAAACTTCTCCATCTACTGTGTCCTAAACTATTTCTGTGTGAGGGTTTGCGTTCATATATGCATTATGGCCACTGGACAAGTTTGAACTTTAGTATCAGGTAAAATATTGCAGTATAAACATATTCCATGGCTTAAGGAGTTTGAAAATGTTTATAAGTTAGACGATAGTGATGTCAGAGCTTGTATTCCAGGAGCTAACCAACCCTGAACATACTAAGTTGGCCAAGAAGAGAAATTTTAATGCAAACAATATAAAAGTTTAAGCTTGCTTCGGTAGGCTGTTCTTGTTGCCATGATCATCCAATGTACATGGAAGAATTTGTCATGAAAAAAACTTGGATGCTTCTGAGAGTTTACACATGCTGTGATTAGAACTATCGAAAGGTGCTGGCAGTGCTGTTCAGCTACGGCTGGCTTGGCTGAAATGGCTGTGGGCTGGAAGCTATGCTAAGCAAGTTTTTAAGAGTGCAGATTATATTCCTCTATTAATGACTGTGGGGTGAGGTATCTGGAAGTATTTAGGACAACTATCTTTTTATACCTATGTTGGGAGCCCTTAATTGTTGTCCCTTAGTGATCAGAGGTTATGGTATTTAAGGAAAAATTGTGCTGTGTCAAAGCTGTTTATTGAATGTGTAGAGATACTGACCTTGTGACTGGATGATGAGGCTGATTGTGGAAGGGTTAAGATTTTACATGTGGCTTGGATAGAAGATTTCTTTTTTAATCTTACAAAAAAGAAACATGTAATTCTTGTGTCTGCACTTGGGAATTAGGAGTTTAATTGCCTTTTGGGAGTATTGGATGTTAAATAATTTAATTATTTCAGTATGGTTTTGTATTCTTGTGCAGTAGGGGCCACAGAAATGCAATGTGCTATTTGTTAATAATTTTTCAGGTTATACTTAATTTGGCTTTCTTTCCCCTCTAATTGTACTGCTTGAGGAATCATTTTTCCTCCCATGATGCCAGTTTTGATGTATTTTTTCAGGCAAAAAGTGATGATGTTTAAACAGTAAGAGCTTATCCTACATAAAAGTGTAGTTCATCCTTCTGTCTTAGATGAACGTTGTGTTGTATGATTTCCTTGATGTAAAAACCTTTTCCCTAATGATTTTTGGAAAAGAACAAAGAATTTTTGTTTGTAATACAGGAGGTTTTGAGCAGTATATAGAATAGAGAGCAACCTGTTTCTTCTGTGTTGCAGGTTTATTTTTGACCTAAGTAGGGACTATTTGTTTAGTGCCATGCCTTTCTTGCTGTGTAGGTAGTAAAAGGCTTATTTCAACTTCTTTCCCTCTCCATTCCTCACTTCATTCTGCCTTACAAATTTTCCTGAAGAATGTAGAACTCACTCAGGGCAGACAGGTTCCAAAGCTTTGAAAACATTTATTGGAAATTATTAGTATGAAAAATACAGTCCAGTATGTTGTATGATTTGAATATAAAGCAAGTGTTACCAAGAATGGGAAATGTCAGAGAATTTCTCTGGGGCTCCAGGAGGTTCAAATTAAGTTAGAAGAAACAAGGACACTCATCTATTTTGGCTTTCAGCATGGTTAGATACTAGTTTCTTGTACAAATTCAGTCAGTGTTGTCAAAGAATATACAGTTTCAGCTAAAATTACCCGCACCACTTAAAGGTACTAATAATTTGCAGCACCCTGCCCCACCAAGTAAAGAGAATTTGTGAGAGGTCAAACACTTGTGATTATCGAGTTGTTAATGGTATGTCCAACTATAGACTGAGGAACCTAATTTAGACAGGCATGTCACTTTAAATCCTGGCTGTATTTTAGGGAGTGCTGTAGGAGCATTTTGGATCAAAGGTGCTGTATTTTAATAGTACAGTGAAGGAATACCCCTGATGTGAAATGAGCTTTCCCTTTTGACTTTGCTCAATCTTCATTTCCCCCAAAACCAACCTGACTGCATCTTGTTATATATCTGTCAAGTCTGTCAAAAAGGAGAGCTTGTGTTACTTGGAGGGCCTTCATGCCAATTCCAAAACGAAAAGCAATGCACACTGCCAGCACAGCAATTGCCTTCAGGCTTACTGAATTTCTTTCTTCACTCCTACTCACCACCAGAACCAGCTCAGAAAAAAAAAAAAAATATCCCCCCAAAGGCTTGTTAGAAGTCAGCAGAACTGAAAGCTGATAAAAACCTAAAAAATTTTTCCTGGGGGGGGGGAAAAAGCAAAATTATATATTAAACATTATTAGTGGGCTATCATTTATGTGCTTTGCTCATGTATAGAGCTAGACTCAGTGGGACTGTTGAACATGTAGGCAGAGGGAGCCACAAAGAGGTGCACATTGTGTTAGGTTAAGCCCACATATGCCAGTAACTCACCACGTTCTCTTTATTTTCACTTGCTCTACAGGTTCTGAGTTGATCCCATAGAAAGAGCCAACACAGCCCTCCTGTCTTTTACCCCCTCTGTGTCTTAACTACACTTGTGAGAAAAATAGAAAGGATATAAAAGGGTATCTGTCAGTTGGCAGGATCCATCTATTGAACTAAAAGTACCCATCGAGCTGTGCAGGATGCATCAACTCAAAATTGCTAGTTCCAGAGCAGTGGGGAACCTGAGATGCAATATTTGCCCCCTGCGGGTTATTCCAACTGTATCATTTTCAAACTGAGGAGTTACTAAGGGCTCATATGAGGGAGTAAAGATAAAGGATGTGAAGGTAAGGCATGGGGGAAGCCTCTGCTCCAGAAGAGTGTTTTGAAAGGAATGTCCAAAGAAACAGGATGTAGCAAGTGGAGGAGAAGCCTGAGGAAAGTACAAAGACAATGTGAAACAACATGAAGCATGTTATGGAAAAGAGAGAGAAAAGAAGCTGTCAGATAAGAATAATGAAAAAGTACTAGGCAAAGTTAGGAGGACGTTAGAGCAGAGATACAGACAAAATAAAAGTTCTTGATAGCCATGAATATGGGGCAGAAGTGTTCAGTTTGTGTCAATGTACAGGGCTCGTCAGCCAATGACTTTGGTTGAAATACAATTTCTAAGTATCTGTCAGCTGTAGTTAGTGGTAATAATGGGGATGTAAGAGCTGGAGAAAGCATGATGGGAAAAGAGAGTAAAACAGGCTCTGGTGTTTGTCTCTTATCTGTTTTCTGTGTGTTGGCTCATTAGGAATCCCGTCTGCCCGCCAAGAGAGAAACCATTTTGGTTTTGCATAGTTGCAGCCATATGGGGGAAAAGAGATACAGTGTCCTCCCTGAAAAATTTTGTTTTCTCTTTAATGTAAGATAAGATATTTTGGGCTCACCGTGCTGTTTGCATGGAAATATTACAGTTGAGTTAAATGGCAGAAACAGAAATGGAATAATAAGCTTGAGGAAAGTAGTCTGGTTGGCAGCTCATTGGAGGTTTTGGTTAGCAGTTAAAACAATCCAAAGGCTTCTAGTACCACAAGCGTCTTTCTTTTCTTTTTGGTTTATTTGTGATGAGAGAAGAATGACAGAAAAGATCCAATTTTAAATTTCCAACATACTTAGATTTTTTCCTCTTGTGTTTGGAATGGTAATTTATTAAGTGACACCGAAGCAGGCTTGCCACTGGGGGAATGGCACTCTGCAGCTCTCGCTATCCATCGGACAAAGGCTCCAAGCTATAATTTGCATAGGAGCTCTTATACAAAATGCCACAAATAAATAACACAATGTGGGGATGGCTGAGAGCAAGAAGTTGCCACAGTCCAAACCTCCCAGAGCTAGAGGAGAAGTCTGGCTGAATGATCCTTCGTTTAAACAAGGGAGAGGATACTTCTCATACTGGAGCAGCCTGCCAGGAACCGTAAGAATCAGTTTATTATTGCTAGATTGATCTAAAATGAGGATAAGAAAATTACAGAGCAGAGTTGTTCCAAGCACTATAGGTGGCTTGTGTGTCTTGACACTGTCATATGGCCTGGAATATGGAACAGGAAGTGTAGCTGTTGTGTTAGTCAGGAGCTTCCAACCCCAGACCTGCGTTCAGGAACCTTCCACAAGCCCCCTTCCGGATACATCTGTCAAACTGGTGAGTGGAGAAGGTACAAAGTTCATTGAAGAATTAGGGCCTTCAGCCTATTCTTTACATCCACCTGATGTGCCCGTAAAGGTTTTAGTAAACAGTTGTATGTCAACAGGGCTTGGACAATCTAAAGCATTCGTGGAGCTAAGTTTGTACTCCATGAAGAGAGGTGTGACCATCGTGTGTGAGGGTGTACCCATGCCACCCTGAAATTACCTGATAAAGACACTAGCAGTGATGAGGGTGCTACGTTGCGGGAGCCAGCGCAGATGAAGAATCTCGGAAAGGTCTCTGTCTCCTCAGAGTGCTCAGTGCACAGTCCATGGGGAAGCCCAAACCACTGGTGCTCCTCTACTACCTGCCTGCTGGCTTACACCTGCAGTTTCACTCGCAGTGCAGGTTTAATCTGTGTGTTAAAAACCCCCCAAACTATAGCAATGCTAGGATTGCCCTATAAATATCAAAAGGTAGGGACATGCCATAGCTGTTACAGCAATATTGTCCTTAGCTGCACTGTGCATTCCCAAAATTGTCTGGCTCTCAAGTGAACAGCATAGGTAACTATACTTTTGTGCCTGGCATCAAGTCTGTGGGAGGTTTCCTCAGAATACTTACTCAGATCCTCTAAGACTTAAAGTATGATGTTTTCTTAGTTTTTAATTTTTGTTTTCAACCATAACTATTGATAAAGAAGGAAGCCAGAAGGAAGAGATATGTTAGTCAACACACTAGGCTGTGTTAGTTTAACAGGCAGAGATGTGTAAGAACTGCCAGTATTCAACCACCTTTCTTCAGCCAGGCAGTGGGATCACAATAATTGGGGAATCTCTGTGATCACTATTACACCATTTGTCACCAGTAGTGTCCCTGTGAGACCCCACAGGATGAATCAGTGATGGAAAATCCTCCTTTCACTTTCAGGTGCCTACAGCCAAAATTTAAACCTGCCATGCCTTCCACAGCTGCAGTCTAACCTTTGAGGCTTCTGAAACATGGCTAAACTCCCAATTTCATGCACACAGGCTGAGCTTTGCAAGAGCTGACAGTGTGTTCCTTCACCTGGAGTCCATCCTGCATGGTGGGCATTCTGAACACACCTGTGAGACCTGGCCTAGAAGGAAAACAAACAAAAAAGACAGATGAGTCTGCAGTATAGCCTGAGCACATGCCTGAGACAGCAGCCAGCTTGCATCCCTCTTTTCCCCGATGTAGAACAAGGATCTAAATCTCAGCAACTCACCTGACAAGAAGGCACCAGGATGGTGTTTCCTTTTTCTGTTTTTACACTTCCTAAATGATTTTTGGAGCAGGTCTGCCCCAGCAAGTTTGAAAGTCATTCCCTTATAATCAATGTTTAAGTGCTTTATTTGAAGCAAACCAGCTGTCTCTTAAGAAAAAGAAACTTAACTGAGAAGCCAGTAACACAAACACAAATATTTTCTATACCTTGTATACAAAACAGTGCAGTTTATGAGAAGGTTTTGGTTTAACCAAAACTCCTCAGCAGTGTAAACAGAGCAACAATGTGGCTTTATTTTGACGGAGGTATCAGCTAGTGATAGCTGAGACATACGAGGTATCTGCAATGGGAATCATTCTTAGCATAGCTGTACTAATTGCTAACTTCAGGTGGTTGGCCCAAAGACTGGCTTTCTTCTTCAATTTGTTTGAACATTTTACACAGTATTGCAGGACTTTTCTTATATGCCCACAGTCTCCTGCTGGACATGTATGACATACATAGGTTGGGGTCTTTTTTTAACTGAAAATGTTAATTTACTTTCATTAGCTGCTCTGGTATGTTTTATCTGTTTAAAGTACTACTTGCTTTTATGAAATCTTTCTGCTTCTAGAGTATCTTGCTGGAAAATGGAAAAAGCAAATAATAAAAATGAATAAACTCAGTCAATATTGTATATATTACAGTGGCAAATGCGAAAAACATTTGCAGACAACTTGGGATTTAATTAAATATGTTGCAGCTGCCTCAGCCAAATTTATGACCCAGTATAAACAGACTCTACCATGTTAGATGTTAAAATAATATTTGTCATGTAATTTTGATGTGGCCTCTGTTCTGCTGGATCTGGGACTGACAGTTTATCAGCCCGACTAAGTTGTCCACAGCCAGACCCAGGTCTTCTGTCCTCAGTCTTCCTAAGCAGTCTCAGGCCTGTGTCCATCTCGCTTGGCCTTTCTGTGCCAGCTCAGAACCACCACTCATTTCTCCATTTCAAGAGAGGCATGGATTTACTGGAGTGGGTCCAGCAAAGGGCCACAAGGATGGTTCAGGAACTGGAGCATCTCACATATAAGGAGAGGCTGAGAGAGTTGGAACTGTTCAGCCTGGAGAAGAGAGGGCTTATGGGGATCTTATCCATGTGTATAAATAAATACCTGATGGGAGGGAATGAAGAAAAGGGAGCCAGACTTCTCAGGGGTGCCTGGTGACAGGGTGAGAGGCGGTCACAAGTTAAAAAATATTAAATTCAGTCTGAACACAAAAAAATGCTTTTTTACTGAGGGTGGTCAAACACTGGTACAGGTTGCCCAGAATGTTTCTGGAGTCTCCCTCCTTAGAGATACTCAAAGCCATCTAGGCAATCAGCTCTAGGCATCCCTACTTGAGCAGGGTGCTTGGAGCAGATGGCCTCCAGAGGTCCTTTCCAACCTCAGCCATCCTGTGATTCAGTCATAATCCCCTTGTACATGAGACTGCTGAATCAAAATGTCCCAGTAGCAAACAGTGCAACTTGCCCATGTTTAATAAAAATGTATGACAGCCATGCAGCTATGCTGGAGCTAAATTCAGACCCCAGAACTTGCTAGGAGTGTATTCTCTAAGGCTGGCATGATGTGCTCCCTCTTGCCTTGAACAGAGGTCCAAGATCTCCACTAGTACAAGCCACCCACACAAGGACAATAGTTGGGAATGTCCAAAATAAATTGTTCCCAGCAACAGCAACATAAATGTGGCCAGGATCTGGCATGGGACTGGTCAAGGTTGAGTTCTGATGAGGGTCTGGAAGAAAGTTTGGTTTGATGGGTCCTCTGGAGATGGAGGAGTATCCTGCTTCTGTTGTGAACATCTGAGTCATACCCTGGGCATGAACTTGAACAGAGGGGATTCTGGAGGAATCCTCTTCATTCAATGGTAGTTTGCATTTTGCATTTCTCAGGAGAGAGATGTAATATAAGAATGACATATGACTAGACTGAGTGAGAAAATCGGTGGCGTGGAGATGTCTGCTCTAAGTCTTGCCAGCAGAGTTTCGTGCTTCTACTCTATTGCTACTGTTACCACTGATAAGAACGATGATTTGCAGCCTTCCCACCTCACGAGCTTAGGATTAGTTCTTCAAAAGCTGTCCATATTCCTCTTTAATAATGGTTGATTTTACAGTTGTGGTTTTCCTTTCTTTCGGCAGCCGCTGGGTGCACTGCTGCTGGCTAGGCAACAGCTCCCGCTCTGTGTCCCCTCCACAGATGATGCATTTGCCTTTCCCCAGACCTCTTCCAAACAGGCAGTGGGCAATTTGGATAAAAAGTAAGCAGGACAGACTTTCCTGACAAAACTGTACATTGTGACCCTATCAGCCTGGTCTTAGACCTCTTCTGTGGCCACTACTTTTTGCTCTGGGTAGATCACATCCAGGCACATGGTGGCAATCCCGAGAATTCAAATGTATGCACAGACATGGCAAACATTTCTTATTACAAGAAGAGCATGGAAGAACTTACCTAGCTAGACCGGTTTTATGTGCTGTCCCCTGCCTTTTGTTTCCACCCCTTCCCTGCAGATGAACCTAATTTAAGCATCAAACATCTGACAAAACATCTATAATGATAAACATGAATTTTAACCTGAGGTAGCAAAGCAATGTTCACCTAACATTCCACAGAATAGCAGTCTCCTTGCCTGACCCAGCAAGCTGTCACTTTGCTGTATCAGTATATCAAATTATATTAGAGAAGCAGATACCAATACCAAACATCTTGGTCTGGGCTTCCTTTAGCTTGCATGACGAGGTGATTTTCATACCCCGAGGTGTTACACCGCAGTCTGAGAGCTGCCTGGGATGTGCCAGAGCGGGTGAGTGAGGCTCAGCAAATACTGTTAGTGCCCGTTCTCTTTTTGACCATTTTCTCATCCTTGACTTGCGAAAAGCATTTTTTAAAAGTCATGAAACAGTAGGTAGCTGTAAGCTAGCGATCCAGAGATCTCTGCTTCCCTCATAAATGCCCCAAAGCTGACCCTTGTTTGTCCCGCAGAGCTGCTGAGAAGCCTGTTGAAGGAGTCCTGGTGTGGGTTGCAGTTGCCTGCGAATGTCGTCCTGATGGAAGGCACGAGAGTGGCAGCAGTCTCCCTCCCTCTCTCCGAAGAGCCACCATAAGGGAGAGAACTGCCCCCACCAGCAAAGGGTTTTGAAAAGTGTGGTCACTGCATGCCCTTACCTATAGCCATTCTGCCAAAGAACAGATCAACGTTCACTATTTTCTTTTAGAATAAGTCTGGGAAGTCCACGTCCTTCTGTGCAGTAATTTACAGGCTAGGCCACTCAGCCAGGGAGTGAGAGATGGGTACTCAAACCTCTCCTTATCCTCCACATCCATTCACAACCACATCTTCTTCCCCCAGGCACTGGTAGCCATGTGTTTTCCCAACTGGAAACCAGCAAGACAAGCATTGCTTTTTTCGCTCCCAGCAGCTTTATCGTTATTGATCGCACACGGAGTGTGTCGTGGGCTGATTGCTCCAAAGGAGATGTGTGGGTGTGGGCTCTCAGCCTCCCGGTCTTGAGATGTTTTTGTAGCTTGACACATGTAACATTTTATGCAGTAACTGATGAATGTATATCTACATCTTTGGGGGCAGAAACCAGAAACCGAAGGGTGGCTCTTTCCTAGGCTGTGGGTTCCTTTCTCTTGCTTCTCTCTCTAGTCAACAAATCCCGATTTCCTTCCTGCCTAGGGGCCCAGCTGCCATAGGGAAGGTACAGATCACCTCCTCCCGACCCTGCCTTCCCCTCCTAATTACTTAGGGTACATTCAGAGGTACAGGTTTTGGTATCATCAGGCAAACGAGGGAAAACCGTCAGTTGTTGTGTAGTATGCACATACTGTAGCTGGCTGTGTCTTTAACAAAGAAGTCACCACAGACATGTTTTGCGAGGAGGCTATTCCCAGATATTTTCTCAGAATGTGTCTGATAAATCACACTGACAAGGCTAGGAGGATAGACTGAAAATATTGATATACTTTTTGTGCTTGTTTTGCATATAAGGTTTGAGAATGCTTCTGTCAGAGATGGTCTCGGCCTTCCCATTTGCTGGTTTGAGGTAGAAGCAAAGCTCTGTTCTTCCAGGATCTTTGAAACGGAGCTCAACGGTGCCACTGAGTTCAAAGCTTCCAGGTGAGAAGCAAGCCAAGAGAGGGGTTTTTTTGTTATTGTTATTTCCGTTTCAGATTTAGGTGCATCGACTCAAGTGAAATTTAGTTGCAGACATTCAAATACATTTCACTTGATTGATCCTTAAATTTCTTCAGGGATTTAGCCCCTAGTTTCTATCCCATATATCTATATGGTATAAAATACAAGGTATCTTACCTTTTCCTAATATTTAAGAAACATCTTAAGTTTTGGAGGTGATACTTTGCTAAGTGGACAGCAGTAGCATAAGGTGAAATCACTTTAAAAAATCCCTTGCCTGAAATTGTCCCAGCCACATCCCTCTGTATCCCTCATGCTGAGGAGATAAAATGTGGATTTTGATACCGCAACAATTACTTACTGTGCAAGATGCTGTTCCCCAGAAGTACTAAACACTGGGGAGTGGACTTGGTCCCACTGTTATTATTAGCTGTATTCACCAAGCCAGCTATCAGTCAGAAAGTATTCGGCTGCCAGCTGTGGGCCAAACCAGGACTGGGGTGAAGGAAGGCTTGAGAGTGTCATGAGGGCATTGCAGATGATCAGTAGCTGTTTTTAGACAGAGCCATGTGATTTGTAATATTCCCTTTGTTAATTGTCATGCTGGCTAAAACCCCAAACTTTGCATTTTCCCCAAGGAGAGAAGCTGACATTAAATAATGAAACTCATCACTGAGGTCCAACCAATCTGAAAATATCCATTAAAGTGATAATAAAAAACTTCAGTGTTGAGTTCAGGGAAAGCAAAGTGAAATATCTGCATTTGGCATGGCCTCACTTCTTATCCTCCTGCTTTAAAGGGCTCAGTGGAGGAATAAAAAAAAAAAAGAGTCCAAAAGAAAGTAGAAATTAAAGGCAGACAACATCTTCTAGATTATCACATGTATTATTCTGCCAGTGCAGGGCTGAGTCTTTTAATACTTATTTAAGCCTTTCAGTCCCTAAGGAGCATGATTTATGGGCTTTCTGCTGATCAACACAAGATAGGCATGGCTAAAGACTACAGCTACTTACGTACTGTGGTTCATGCTTTTGGCTCCAGCAGTCCTCTTCTCAGACCCTGGGGTATTGTTGAAATGGCAGACATCACAGCTTCTCTGCCCTATTTTCTAATTTAATTTTACTCTGATGAAAGATGACCTTAAATTTGCACTTCTCTTCCCTTACATTTTAGCTCTGTCTCACTGTAGGGACAGAAACAAGTCAATTTTTTGTTTCACACGAAAGGTATGATACACCTTTGCAAAACTTGCAATGAAGCAAAAGCTGGCATTCAGCTCCCATTGTGATTAGCAGGGTATAGAGCCCAAACAAAACAGGGTTCTAGCATGGTTTATGTACTTTTTAAAATTAAAAGCTGTATTTTGTGGCTTTCAAGTTCTGAAAATATGTCCTTGGGTATGTCTGTGCAAGTCCTCTGACAAAACTGAATGTAAGCTCTTTTCTTGCTCTTTCACTGAAAACCTTCATTTCTGTGCTTAGATATTTGTTAGAACAACATGTCAAGGGCTGGCATCCTGAGTGCAGTGAGATCATACACCCGTTTCCTATTAGTGTCACTATCTACTGCTCCTTTGGTGTAGGATTATCTACTGATCCAGGCTTTCTTCTGAGTTGGGCTAAAAGAGGTGACAGTATTTCAGAGAGAATGCTTATGACTTCTCTTTTAATTTGTTTTCCTGAGCTTTGTTTGTTAGATATATAAGACAAGGGGTAATCAACGATGTGACAGTGGAGAAGTATAATACTCTGCAGATTATGAAAGTGTCTTGAACATATGCTTTTATATTAATGGAGGCAATTTTACTTCTGAAACTCACTGTAGATTAACTACACAAATTGTTAGGATTTTATCTAGGGATTCTTAACTGTCCAAAATTCTTTTTAAACTCCCTTCTTTATTATCATTTGGCAGAGATACTTCTTGTATATTCCAACAAATATTGCAATCACTTTATTGCTAAACAGATATACTGGAGAAAGCATGTGCTTAACATCACAACATTTAACATTTAGCCTTTATTAGCATTAAGTAGTCAAGGTCTCTAAATTGTACTTGGAAGACATCTCCAAAGCCAGTTACTAAATTAGGTTATTCAGAGATGTTGAATACAAAGTATGTCTATGCTGAACAATGCTTCTGTTACAAGAAAATAATCTGCAAGTTCTGACATTTCAATTAAAAAGTTTCCATCATATCAATTTCCTCTTAATAAGAGATCATTTTGAAAGCTACTTTTGATTATCAGTGCTCATGGTGGTAGCAGTTTTGTGTTTACAGGTATCCGGTCATCTTTGCTCCTCTTGCCTTCTGTAATCAACAGAAGAAGTGGAAAAACAAGGTATATGTCTGAAAGAGATAGGGCTAATCTCAAGAATGACATTTTAAAAAACACCTTAAATATTTTCTCTATTATTTGGTGTATAGGTGATAAAGAAAGAGAGGAAGAGCAAAGTAGAAATAAAAACTGAACATACATTTAAAACAGACTATATTAGCAATATATAAATATAGTTCAAGATATAAACATATATATACACATACAAACAAGCCTATAAATAAATATATTCAGATATAAAAGGGAGCTTATAAGAAGATGGGGTGCACAGAGAAAAGCCAAGGGGCAATGGTCACAGCTTGCAATGAGGAACGTTCTCTCTGGATGTATGGAAAAAATTTTCACCGTGACGGTGGACAAGCACTGGAAGTGGTTACCCACAGAGGCTGTGGAATCTTCCATCTTGAACATTTTCAAAACTCAGCTGGACAAGGCCCTCAGCAACCTGACCTAACTCTGAAGTTAGCTCTGCTTTGAGCAAGAGGTTAGACAGATGATCTTCCATCCCTTCCAAACTGTTACTCTATGATCTTGTGTGGGTGGGTTTGTATGTGTATGAGAGATAAAGCAGTGAGTGAGTAAAGCTTAAGGCAGAAGATGTAAAATCTGTGTAAAATTATGTAAAAAAATATGTAAAAACCAGTTCACTTTGCATTCCACGGGTCCTTGTGAAGCCATTTCTCTGAGGCTGTATTAGAGCAAATTTGAACTCATTTGTACATGTTGCAAACTCCATAGTTAGAGTGCAATGAAAAGCATTGCAAAACAGAAAGCCTGAACTAGCTTGGTGTACATTATTTTTTTAGTAATTTTCTGATCTATATACTGGCAAACTAAAATCACCATTCCTCAAAAGAAGTGGATTATCTGCAGCTGCCAAGCTGGAATTTGACCTCTCACCTTCAGAATGCGATATCCACACATGAGCACACTGGCTTTTGCACACTCCAAGAGAAATATGGTGTCCACAGATGACAGGCAGGAACTGGTTGTCTTGTGCCAGTCCAAATTGGGAGAGGATGCTACATATAATTTAGAGCATATTTTTTTTATTACTTTTTCTGTGTGTCTCTTTCTCTTTTTTTTTCTTTTTTTTTTTTTACAGAAAGAACTGGAAATTAAACTCGAGAGCTACAAAGGTTATTTTAGAGATGTTTCCCCTTCTTTCCATTTGCTTCTCTGAGCCCTTAATGAAAACATACAGCTTTAATGAATTTGTTCTTCTTCAGGGAAAATGCTCATGGATATTCCTGGAAGTGTTGCATGAGCAAAGCCTGCACAAGCAGGTCAAAAACTGGGGAGTTTGTGTTTCAGAGAGGGAGGAGAGTCAGAAGGAATTGATCTCCTACTCAATATGTAAGAGAATTTGGTTGGATTTACTTCTAACCACAGTCTCTTAATATCTATAGTCTTCATAAGGCATCAGGTATTTTTGCTGAGATAAGACTTTTTTTTTTAAATTAGCCTAATTTGAAATCTCTGTAGCCCAACAGAAGAATTCGGGATAGTCTTGCTTCACAGATAATAATTTTTAAAGAACTTAAAATTAAAGCTTAAAATTAAGAATAGAATGATTGCTTCAATCATTTTATTACTTCAATCCAGAGATAATTTTACAAAAGTTTGGGGGGTTTGGGCACTGTGGATGTCACAGAGATACGAGGTGGCCAGGTAGGATTTGAAAGGAACCTGCGTGGGTGTCTAAAAGGTGCATGGGGCAGTCTCCTCATCCTATTTTGGGAGCTCATGGTTTTTATAGGGTTGCCAAATCATCCAGGTTGGTGGGGACCTTGAGAGGTCTGTAGTGCAAACGCTTGCTAAAAGCTGCATCAGCAAAGTCCAGAGCAGGTTGCTCAAGGCATTGTCCAAGGAAGGTGACCCCACAACTTCTCTGGGCAAACCTCTTCCAGTGCTTATTCATTCTCAGAGGGAAAATTATTTTCTTCTATACCCAGCGTGAACGTCTCCTCTTTCAGTACATGACCACTGTTTCCCATTCTTCTGCCTGGCACCTCCCTAAGGATCCTGGCTCCACCTGCTCAGTAACCTCCTTGTAGGTATGGGAAGGAGCTGTTAGGTGTTCCCCAAATCCCCTCATTTTCAGGGTGAACGAGCCCATCTCCCTCAGCGTTCCCTCACAGGGCTAGTGCTCCAGCCCCCAAACACAGTGGCTCTCCAGTGGTCTTGCTCTGGTTTTGGGAGACCCCAAACTAGGCACAGTATTCCATTACTGTTATTTATTATTTTAGATCACATTTTGAAGAATTAATGAATTAAGTGTATTTTAAGAATTTAAACGAGGCAAAGATTGACTTGGAAAGAAAGAGTTGGAAGCTGGGTTGTATGTAAATTTATTTCTTTTTTAAGCTTAGATGTAAAGCTTATCAGGATCATTCATTTCTTTCACTGAAAACAAAGATGTATCTCTTCTACTGCAGTGTAAAGGTATAAAGACTTACACAGTATTGCTGAGACTGGTCTTAGGAAAGATCATGACTTCAGTGTAGAGGAGATGAGTCCTCAGCTATAGAAATACGGAGAAATGTCTTTTGAAATAAACTTTGGTATTTTTCATTCTAAGATCTCTCTCTGTTACATGATGAAGTTAGGATACTTACAGATCACATCTTACGGAGCCTACTGAAGAATGGAAGGGTTCAATTACCTTATATTGCAAAAGCAGCAGCGCTTTGGCTTTAATACAGTCAAAGAGCAGAAGGTAAGATCTTTTACAGTCAGTGAAACCTCTGTGGAGCACAACACATAAAACTGAATTTTCAATTAACAGAACTCTAGTTCTATAAAATAATATGATTTCTGAACAGTGTGTAATCAATCATCTCAGCACTGTTCAAGTGTATTAAGTTGGCTGCTGACATTTTTGAATAACCTATGTAAAACACACCCCTTCCTAGCTATCCCCACAGCTAAAGCTTTTGCCCAGATTCTCATCGTCTGGTATTTCAGTCATTGCCACATCATCTTCTTGGGCCTTGACTTATGCATTCTTTCTATGACCACGTTCATCAAACATGCTATTGCTCAGATAATTTTCCCAGTTCTTTACTTTGTCAAAGTCCCTTGTAGAATGTGTGCAGAGGTCATTAGTGACCCAGTGCTGCACCATGGTATACACACAGTGCCATGCCTACAGCAAATTCCTCTCTGTTGATTTCAGTGGGACTACAGACACAAAGGTCTGCCACATCCTACGGAACCCATCCCAGTACTTTTCCTTCCTCTGCTCTTTAACCTTTCAAGCCCCCTGATTCTTTTCCCTCTGCCTGTAAACAAGTTCTGAGCTCTGCAGACTGTGATTTGGCTTCTGAGCTGCTGACACCATTCTTCCCCAAATCTTTAATGACTTCTTAATCATATCTCAAAGTTACCTTCATTCTTCTTGATTTATCAATCCTCATAAACAGCTAGCTATGTGTTTGAATTCTTGTCCTCTGTTAGCTCCGTGATTCTTGTTCTCCTCAGCCTTTGTCTCCTGTTATCATTCCTTCACAAGCTCAGCCAAAGGGGATGCTCTGGTGATCCTCATCCACCTTCCAGCTGCCTGACAGGGGCTGACTAGTCTCTTCAATGTTTCTCTTCTTTCCCCCTTCTACCTCTGGGTAGTCTTCTCTGAAAACGCAAATTCAGATTTTATTTCTGTAATGGTGACTAGTCATCATCTGAGACTTACCTGCAGATTTGACAACAATCTATATCTAGTCTATATCTAGAAAGAAGATTGTTTCCATACAGCCTATTTTAAAACACGAATTTTCCATCCATCATAGTGTCAAAACTATGATCCAGATTCTTATTGACAAATGTCTTGCTATTTGCAACACTGTATTCTGTGAATTTATATCCCATTTAGCCTGCTGTCTATCTAGCATTGTGTTCTTGGCCATTAACTGATTGTAATGCTCTTTATCTCACATACTTCCACTGATTCTTCCTCATAATAGGAAACATAAGCTCCTTGTCTTCTCTTTGAAAGAACTTCTTGCCTGTCATTCATACCTCATGCAATACTGAGAGTTTACCTCCAAGTGCCATTTGATCCAGGATGCAGGTCTCCATCACTCAAATTCTGGATCTTTCATACAAGTGCTTTCATATTGTCTCCTTAACAGCCCATCATGCTTAGAAAGAGCTCTTGATAAAGACTGTAAAAAAAATAAATTAATTATATTCCTTTAAAGTCAGCATAGCTGTGTTTCCTATCAAAGTCTTGAAAATGCCACTCCAGCTCAGCCGCCTGCCTGTTACAGACCAACAGTGTCTCACTCTCTGCAGATGTTCCCTGTCAGCTGTCTCTTGATGTAAATCACATCAAGCAGTCCCAAAGAAGTAGCTATGTCCTGTACTTATGTGGCATGAAAGGATGCTAGCCCATGGCTAGTCCTGCCAGGTATTCCGTGGGCTGTCTGTGGGTGGTCTAGCCTGCCTGGCTCCAACTGGATGTGGAAATCCCAGCCAGCTCCTGAACCACTGACTGCAGGCTTCCTCAGCAGAGCTGGCTCCTGCCTGGGCTACTGCCTCCCCCATTGCATACGGGAAAAACTCAGCGCTGAGGCTTGCTCCTGCTCTCAAAATCTAGGAATTTCACTTGGAGATACTTTCTTCCTATTTATTTTCCAGGACTGGGAGACCTTCAAAGGAGCCCAGGCTGGAGAAGGGTGACAGGTTATCCTTCCTTAAGAAATGGGAAAATGTCTGAGACCTGTTTCCCCCGAAACCTGGTACTACACTTTGAGAGACCTCAATCATCTCCAGTGTCAGCAGGGCACCTTTCTGAAAGTCCCTTTATACTTTTATATATTTCAGACACATCCAGAAATGAAGTTGTATTAGTGGGGAGGGCCTGGTACCACAGTTTACACAAAGGACTCCGAGACTTATCTCCAGGTAAGTGTTGTAGACTCAAAGCCCCATGAGTATGGGTTTGTAGACCTGAAAATGGTAAAGGAGATCAGTTCCTGGAGTCCTCATAAACATGTAGTTAACACCTGTTTGATTTCCCCTTCCTCTCATAGTCTGTTCTCATTTCCATTGCAGCTTGGGAGGATCTGTAGGGTGGTGGTACACTTTTTATTTCTGCATCAGAAAATTGTAACCATGTACTCTAAAGGTGCTGATGTTCCAAAAAGTCTCAGCTGGCTGTGGCACACACCCTGTCACATGGAGTTAGAGTGGATATGAGGACTACACATCTTGGAGAGCACCAGTTGCCAGTAAACACCCTCCACTAAAATAAATTATGGCCTCTGTTGCAACAAGTTATATGTCTCTCTCCCCCCCCTGCCCCGCCCCCCTCTGTATATCTATCTATCTCCTTTGGAAAGTTTCACTGTAAGTAGATTGGGGTAAATAAAGACCACAAACCAGATATACACATGCCTTATTTTTTGCACTCTTTCCCATAGCATCCATGCCAAATCCACTCAGAGACCACTGACACTGAGCTAGTCTGACCTTGAGTGACCTGGTTCTTAGGTCTGTGTCAATTAGTTGACAGGTCACACCTCTGTAATTCTTAGATTCTGACAATGCTGAAAGGTGCAGGTGCTCTGTGTAGCACAGTAGGGTCTCATACACTGTAGCCCCATAATGAAAATTACAATAAAATTTTGACATCAGAAGATATTCTTATATACTGTAATGTGACTTTAAAAAATCTTTACATTTTGTACTAGCAATTAAACCAGTGTAGTACTACTACCGTACAGTAGATGAGTGTAAGGAGGGGCAGCCCAGGGGTTACAGCACTATCTGAGAACTTGGGAAACACGGGACCAAGTTTTGACACTGTCTCATACATCCCTTTTGATTTCAGGCAAGTTATTCAGCCCCTTTGTAACTCACAGTCTTCTGTCTGGAAACTGAGGATACTGATGCTCCTCTGCTTCAGAGGAGTATTATACTGACGAACACAGTCAAAAGTTCTGAGGTCTCAGGATGGTATGGTAAACCCCACACTGTCAGAGTTCATTTATCTGTGGTCACATTGTCCGAGCCCTGGATGAAAAGCCAGCCTGGGTCTAACAGGACTTGTTAGCTCAGGCACAGCGCCACATGAATGCAGTTACACTCTTTCTAGGGCAAGCTGTGCATTGGAAAGAGCGCATCTGCTTTTGTGAGAACCTAGCTGGTTCCATCCCGAGGCAGCTCAGGTATTTCAGCACCATGTTCCCACAACCAGAAGTGTCGGAGGGCAGAAAGGAGCAGAAACACCCAGCACAGAGCCAGCCTGGATCCAGCTGGGTTTATGAGACCTGGTTTTGTGCAAGCTATGCCAGACCCATGCTGCCTCCCCAGCTTTTGCACCTGCTCTGTCGTGCCCCAAGCCCAGTGGGGCTCGTTAGGTCAGGCACAACAGGTCCGGCGCGGCAACCAAGAAGCCACCATCTGTTGACACCTGCAGCGCTGGGGAACAGGCTGTGAGTGAGGAGCAGAGAAATCAGGTGGCTCTGTGGGGCCAGCGTAGTTGATGCTATGAGGAATGAACAGACCCTCCTGCATCAGAGCGGAGTTCACCTGGAGCATCGCGGGTGCTCCCTTGTTTCATCCTCTCTTATCTGTACTACCGGGGTTCCTCCTTTACCAGCTCGACGATACCTTTGCCAAGTAGGGATGTGGCTAGAAACAGCCAAAAAATCCCTTGCTAAAGTTATACTTCAGGACTTCAAGAGCCATCTTCCTGGGACAACGAAAGTGGCCCTTCAGAGAAGAGGCTTTGGAACGCGCGAGGTCAGATTTTAGGAAGCCAGAAGAAAAGGAGGGGAAAATAAATGGATCAAGGTTTTAAAACCAGGGGAGAAAGAAAGAAAGAGAGGCAATCATCAAATGCTGCGGGAAGAAAGAAAGGAAAAAAAAAAGAGAAAGAAAGAAGAGGGCGGGGAGCGAGGAGGACAAGGCTTCGCAGGGCTATAAGCAGTGCAGGGAAGCGACGAGGAGGCTTTGCGGGGCGAGGGAGAAGCCCGCCGCGGAAGAGCCTGCAGGCAGAGCCTCGGCGGGGCGGCGGGCGCTAGGGCCGGACGGGGGCGGG
>JANZLQ010000029.1:33771527-33793119 GCA_026212715.1 Elanus axillaris | reverse complement strand
TACCAATGCAGAACACAGCACTATGAGGGCTGCTATGGGGAGAATTAATTCCATCTCAGCCAGACCCAATACAGTATTTTGTTATCTCATGCAGTATTACTGTCGGATCCTTCAGAAGGACTGAGAGTCAGACACTCCTCCTTTTTAAGAGCTGTAGTTCACTTTGCTAATGCTGTATTTGAGAACTCTTTTTCATTACTTTTAGTTCTTTCCATCAGACTCCTGGAAAAAGTCTTTGCTTCCAACTTTGATTTAAGTTATTGTAACATTAGCAGTGGCATCAATATGTAGGGTTTTTTTTCAGCTTTTGGCAAAGGATTGAAATGTGACTCCATTAAACCTGAATCTGAAGACAGACTTGGTTTCATATTGTTTTCTCTTAATAGCTTTCCAAGTAGCTGCTAAGTGAAACTACTGCATATTGAGCCTCATGTAATATGAGGCTCATTGGGTAAAATAACATTAGTCTGTGCTACTTAAACACACTCTGGAAGACTTAAAGAGGAGAGGAAGGAAAATATTTTAAGAGATCAACTGGATGTGGTCGGATACAAGTAATGTCACCTGAGAAGGATTAGAATTTGCCAAAGCTTGACCTGAACGAAGACCTCCATTTAGGGCTTGTGTTCCTACCAGATCAGCTGCAGTAGTTTTTCCATGCAGAATTTTCTACCAGCAGTCATATAGTGAAAGAGTCCCGTGATTTACTTAGTTTCTGTGTCTCAGCTGCAGTAAAGTTTATAAAAAAAATAATAAAAAATTCCCAGTTTAACATTCCTTCTCCTTATTAGCTGCGGCTGGCTTTTTCTAATTACTAAAGTCTTAACATTTTTTTCATCTACATTCTGTTGCTTTTATCCTTGCTGGGAGCTCAGTGTATGCAGTCTATCTGATAAACAGCTGCACGTATAGTTCATATCCTTAGACGTGGACAGCTTCAAAAAAAATATATGCATTGACAGTTAAAAATCCAGGAGAAGACCCAGTGGAGTGGTTAGTAGCAATGGTACTTCATCTACCATGGTCTTTGTTTTCTGATTATGTGGGGTTAGCAAACATAGTGGCCTCATGTTCTTAACATGCCTACTGTGATGGTGTCTTTGAAAATAACTTATGTTTTGTGATTGTGTTGTGGAGTGCTCATAACACTTTCCTGTGTACCTCTCTGAAGTTAGGCGTATCTCTTATAGGTGTAGAAATTGAGTCCTGGGTTTATAAAGGCCTGAGTTCCTCCATAGGTAAATGAGAATGAGGATTGGGGATGCTTAGGACCTCTGAAAAAACAAGTCATAAGTGTTTTTTTTTTTTTTTTTTTCCACTCAACCTTGCTATAGAATTAGGATGGGGTAGAAGAAACAAAAATGATGGATTGTGCCCACGTCATGGGACTAGGTAGATGTTCACCACAGCAGGCTGCTTTAGCCATTCCTGCTAAATCAGAGGTTTGACTGTTGCAGGGTGAAGTACGAAATACTTTCATATAGAAATTAAAAAATTTATGCTTATTATGATTAGAGTTTTTCAGAGGAACTACTTCATCTCATGCTTCTAGGTTTAGACTTGAGTATCACAGACTGGGAATGCTTTTAACGTGGAGATAGATTTACCTTTACCACCAAGATTTTTCTTATGCCTTTCTCTAAAGTATTATTGACTGCTGCTGGAGCGAGCAATGCTTTTGCTCAGTATATCAATTTCCATGTAAAATTTTCATTACAAAGTTTCTGTTTCTACAGAAAATGGTAATCAATTGTAGGCTTTTGTGAGGTTCAGCATAGCATGTGCCTTTCAGGACTTGATCTTTCTTCTTAAAAATACCTCAGTCACAGTTAAGCTTGGCAGATTCATAATGAGAAAAAGCGCACAATGAAATGCAGTGCTGTGGAGGAACAGCATGTCTCTCAAGAGACTTGTAGTGAAATGATTTAATGTCAGAACTATTTAGTGTTATCCTTCTGTTGCATTTACATCTCACACTGCTAACTTATGAAATTGTGACTAAGCATTAACCATTTTGTTTAGCCACAGACATAGTGACTTGTTTTTCATCACTGCTTCTTACCATGTTAATGTGTTTCTTGATTTTTTTCATTCATGCTTAGTTTGTAACAGAAACACTATCTCATCTCTCCTTGTAGTAACCATGTAGAGATGGCCATGATATTCTACTGTATGGAATAATTTCTCTTTTGTTTATGTATGTTTAGCCAAGGAGAAATCCGATTAGCTGAATGCTCTTGATAGTATTCAAGTACATCCTAGAGCTTTGCATTTGCTGTTTGATGTTCCATTTTACAGCTTTACTTAAATGCTCTGCAGGGATTGTGGTTTAGTGGTGAGAGCATGAAATTTGAATCCAAGGTGCCTGGTTCTCTTACCAACAGAGCTGGTCAGTTTGTTTAAAAAGAGATTCTTCAACCCCACCACCCCCATAATGGATTTTTGCCTGTGTGTCTGCAAAGAGTTTTTTCCTCTCTTTTTTTTCTTCAATGTTGAGAACTCACAGCTTAAGCAGGCACTGGAAGTCTTGCCTTCACTTCTGTGCCTCAATTCCTCTGGTGCAGAGAGTGGAGTTTTATCTCTGTGCAGTTTAAATTATAGCAGTGATTTGCATGGCTAAGAGGTCCTAGAGTGTTAATCTCTAGGCATGTATATGGTTATTATGAAGGATAATAAGCACATAAGTCAGTTTCCTGCCTCCAAGTTTGTTGACTGAGTGCACACCTGCATGTAGAACATTGCATCCATGGCAATGATCTAAGAGGTTTAGAACGTGCTGGCTCTATTTGATGTGAAGTCTTCTGTGTTCTCATGTCTGTCAGAGATGACAGCAAAACCTGTGTGACTGCATCACTGCTCTGTAGTGTGCAGAAATTACTGCCTTTTATTCGTTACAAGATGTGTATCTGAAAAAGTATTTAAATGGTGTTTTATCCTGACATATTTTATGAACTTTCAGATACAAAGGATGGAGCTCTTGATATGCAAGTAGCTATTTGGAGTAAGCTGACTTAATTACTGTAAGAAAAAATTATATATTCATAAAACAAATTATGTTTTATTTCATACCAAAATTAGATAATTGTATTATCAGATTTTGAAAATGACAAAAGGCTTGAGGCACCTCAGACTTGAGCTGTGAAATTAAGATGTTTCAGAGGCCTGCCTTTAGAGATGCTTAGCTGAACACCTTACTGACTTTAACTTACCTGAAAATGGAAATGTAGCTTTAAAAAATTAAGACATTCTCCCAATTAATAAATGTATATTTCTTACATTAAGAATATATAAAAAAGTATATAGCATATTTGTCTTTACCTCCTCAGAGCTGCCAGTATCTTTCCTTTAATTCTACAGTCTCTTATTACTCACATCACAAACCTAATCTATGTAATGTGAGCCAAGTGGCTTTTGTTTCTTTTATAAACATATGCCTTGTCTGTTTTTAAGACTGTATGTGCATTCCCACAGAATAAAAAAATTTAAAATCGGTGGCCCGTTGCCAAATACTAATTGTAATTTCTTCTTGAAATGTGCTGAATGCTAAGCACCCAGACTGCACGGGTAAATTTTTAATACATTCTTATTTTTTATCTTTGTGAGGGAATTGTGTTTTCGATTAAAAAAAGCCCTATAGCCATTAAGTGTCATTCTTTCAGGATGAGACCCAGCTTGCTGTTGTTTAAGTGGATCTGAAATACAGAAGCTACTACATTTAATTACATTTTTAATGGTATTCCTGCAAGATGAGGAGATAAAGCTATACATATCTGAACAGCAAATATGCTCCGTCTGTTCTAGTTCACGATTTCTAAGTCTGGTCCATCATCATTGTCTGATGTCTCAAACTCTGGTGTCTTAGGCTGACAACAGGGAGGATGACAGAAGATTTGGTGGATGTTTTGAATGTGCTAAGTACATGCAGGATGTAAAGCAGGGTGCTGTTGGATTGAATTAAAGTGACATCCTGTGTATATTCGTGTAGTATGGAAACAGTGAGAGTTTGCATTGTCTTTTCCATACAACTTTCTGTAACTCAGATACATTCATATGTGGTAATATATGCATGTTTCCAGAGTTATAATTTTCCAATCTGGTGCTTCTCCACTGTGTTTAAAGACACCTATTCTGCTCTTCTACCTTCCCCATTTCTAATTGGATTGCTTTGCTGCTCCTCCTCTCAGTCATGTGCAGCTTTGGTATAATTTTTAGCATTTATTTTTCCTTCACAGTTTTTCCAACTGTCTATAAGCTCTTTTGTCTTGCCTGCAAATCCTTCATTTTCTCTCTGAACTTATTGCTGAAACTTCCATATTTATTAGAAGTGTCACCTTCTTCCTGTCCCCCAACCTCCAAAAAAACCCCATCTTTATTGGAAGTGGTTTTATTTGAAGTGGTTTTATTGGTTCATTTTTGTTTTGGAAGAAAACTTTGTAGGAAGTTTTGAAGTCTTTTAAAATCTAGTAATTTGAGTTTTTTAAAGAGCTCTATGAATTATAATTATGGTTTTACAATGATTATGTTCAGTTTTACTGGAGATTTAGAACAGGATGACTGCAATATTAAGGACCTGTCTCAGGGTGCAGAAGACCTGTTTTCATTAGTGACTCTCAGCCTGTGTGACCTTGTTGAAGTTGTTCAGTCTGCCTCCTGTCTCTACCTTTCTTCGTCTGGAAAATGGGACTACACATTTGCTCCTGGCATAGACTTGTAACACTGCTACAATGGTGAAGACTCTGCACATCTCTTAGAAGAAATTAATTAAATTCTGTTATCTAGTTCTCCGTTTCTGCTTGCATTCTGCTACATACCATTTTTTGTTCTGATGTTTATAACTTGGAAGAGCTGTTTCTTAGCATTCAGTATTTTCTGCTTTTAGTGCCTTTATCCAACATGTTCTTTGGAAGCTTTCTCCATAAACAGCAACATGATGGTCAAAACCTCAGGCTTGGGCTGTAGACCAGTGTACTTCTCTGTTTAAACTGCTCTGCAAGTTCTTTAGGGCAAAGATATAGAGAGAATTCTGGCCCTTTGAAATGAATAGCTCATCTTCCATTGACTTGAGTGGAATGAGAATATCATCGTTGGTTCACAAGTGTCAGGTGAAATGCTGTGACAGTTGGATATGTCTCTGAACAAACTTTGCTTCCTGAGTGATTTTTCTGGGTTCTGGTAGGACTGTGTTCCTTTGTTTATTTGCCCAGTACGTTCTGTGTTTTACGTAGATTATAATGAGGCCTGAGGTACCTTAGAAGTAGTTGAGGTGAGCTGGAAAACAGGCTGTTTCCAGTACAGAGCCAAGCTTGTTATTAATGCTTAATAAAAATAAGAGAATAGGATTTCCTTTAGGTTTCTGAGTTTTATTTACTTGGTGTAGTCTTAGCATGTAAAATCCTGTGGGCATGAATGAGATTAAGTAACATACGCTCTTGTTAGCATTGTTTCAGACTTGGCAATAAACAAACTGTGCCCTTTCCAGCCTCTCAGTAGATAAATGCTTCATATTTTATTAGAACAATTTGGCTTCTGACATTAAGTGTAGGCCCATTAATCCTGTAATGTAGTGAATAAGATTGGAAAAATACAGGATGTAAATATGTTCTTCATTATGCACTTTAATACCAACCAGATATATAATGTGCATTCTAGAACATGGTAGTCAGATTGTACGAAGCAACTAGCAAATTGTTGACAAGGCTCATCTACTCTTGGTTTATTTTGGGGTTAAGAGCAAAAAGCCTTAAGAAATTTCAACTGTTTGACATTATATGTTGATGCCTATCACGTCTTGCTGGACATAGCTTAAATAGATAGGGCCAGTGGCTTTATTACTTTCAGCTCGGTGTTCTTCATTGAATCCAGAAACAAAGCAACTTAAAGAATATGTGAAGAATTCTTCAGTAAGGCCTACAGAAGAGAAAGACTCCTCAGTTATGAGAATGGTTACATTTTTACATTGGGTTTAATAATAATAATAAAATAATTCGAGTCAGTGAAGCAGCAAATCCAAGACATTCTATTTTACCATGATCTTTTAATTTGGGACTGGTTTTTCTTCCCAAACTTAATCCCAGTGTTACTTGGATCACTTAAGAAGTGGGAAAGAATGAATTTCTATTGATACCATAGCATGTGCTACAAGAATCTTAGAAGTGATGATCATAATGGTCTCAGTGGCCATACGTTCAGTAAATTAGTTGGTGTTACTCAGTGGGGAAAATGGACCTCCAGACACTGGGCTTCAAACTGGAAAGTATACTCTAGTGAATAGCCTGTGTATCTTACTTGTAGCTCATCCGTGGGGAGCGTGTGTGCGGAAAAGAAGCCTGAAGGCCTCTGAATACAATTTTAATTTTCCTATGCAATGTTTTTCTCCTGGATGCTCAAGGTGCTAGACTTCTGCTTGAAATTTGTGCAGGGAAGAACACTGATCAAGGGCCTTCATTATATAGGATATTTCAAAAGTTTTTGAAGTCTGTAATTCCAGAAATGGACCCACTGTGTACTGTAGAGTTTCATATTGGTTATATTGGAGGCCATCACTTTTTTTAAGAAAGTTTCCCTTTGTTCCCCATGGAATTTGTCCTGAAGATATTTCAGTGCATTAGCTTCCAAGTTAGACAGACTTTCAATACATTTTCTTAAGTGAAAGGACAGTCCCTTTATAAATGAAGGAGGACACATTCTTTTGACATGACCTAATTAATGCTTAATTAATTACTTATTTAAGAATGCTGCAGAATTCTGGTATTGCATTAGTGTGTTGCCATAATACTTCCTTCCTCTTCTTACAAGACAGTACAGCAGAAATTTCAGATATTCATAATGGCATTTGTAAGAACAAGTTGCACGGTACTGGCAACAGAGCAGTAAAAGATACAGTGAGAGAGAACTTGCAGCCTTACTGTGCCCCTTTCTTAAGCCTCAGACCTTTCCTTTAGGACTGAGATCACTGTGCTTCCACTGCACAGAGATCTAATGTGGAAAAAAGAGCAAAGGAACTGTTGTATTTGGTGGAGAAAAACAAAGAAGTGTTTTCCATTGGTGGGGGAGGTTAGACAAATGGGAAAAAAACCTTTTTCATGAAAAGCAGACAACTTTCATAGAAAGTATTATTTAGTAAAATGAAAAATAATTGCCAAACAAGGTGTCAGTCAGTGTAGGAGCTTACAAGCAGCCACAGAAAACAGTACTGAATTCATTGGTGTGGGATTTTGGGGTGCAGTTTTTATAGGGTCTGACAAAGTGTGTTGTGATCTCTTTGGAATGAGACTTCATGGAACTATATTAACAGCCTGTGCACAGATTCAGAAAACATTCCTGTATTTGAAGTGGTTTAGCAAAATTCATTTATCCATTAAATCAAGAATTGTGTTTAGGCTGCAGGACCTGATGGCCCACATAATGTGCACTGGGCTCCTAGCAGTCATATGTAAACTGTCTAATCACTCTCAGCTGTGTTATAACAAATAATTGGAAACTCAATATCTACCAGCAGTGGTACCTGTATCTGTAACAGTAGTAGACATTCCTCTTACAGTTCCTTAAAAAAAGACTAGATCCTTCAGAAAAAGTTGCTTAGTTTTCTTTAATTTTTTTTTTTTTTTACTGCTACTTTTAAAAGCTGCTGTTACAGCTTGGCTTCCAGTTGTCCATGTTGCATTATTTTCTTTGAACAAAAGCCAGTCCT
Organism: Elanus axillaris; assembly: GCA_026212715.1. Classification (NCBI taxonomy): domain Eukaryota; kingdom Metazoa; phylum Chordata; class Aves; order Accipitriformes; family Accipitridae; genus Elanus; species Elanus axillaris. The sequence goes on along the minus strand of JANZLQ010000029.1, from coordinate 33,785,429 downwards.
TTTTTTGTCAAGTACTTTGCGATTTGAACTGTCAGTAGGGAGAGGTGCATTTCTGTGTTGATACCATGATGGTTTTAACAGGTCGCTGATGCAGCAGAGGATGCTCTAGAAACATTCCTGGATACAGAGGTCCTTGCTATGAACCATGCCTTGTGATCCCAAAGTGTTGTACAGTGGGCAACTCTGTCTTGTCCACTGTGTTGGCTTTCATATTGGTTCAAAGTCCAGGAAACCCTTTTGCAGTAGCATTTGATATTACTCGTTGCTCACTTTCTGTGTGTGGGATGCAAAAGCAATGAAAAAATTGCACCCTATGTTCTGCAGAAAGATTTTTTCTGTTTTTGTAATGTTACCCAATCTATTGAAATTTTCCAGATACTGAACTGAAGAACCCAAATCTGCTCAAATGTATTACAAGGCCTGGGAGAGTACCCTGAAGGTAGGGTTGTGGTGGTAGATCATATAGCTGTGCAGTTCTCTTAAACATAAAGGACGTATTTATATGAAAAATTGTGAATAGCTGAAACACAGTTGTAATGAGATCCCTTGAAAACTATCATTATCTACACTTTCATTTTAACTCAAATATGAAATGAAAAATCTTTTTTTCCTCAATGGCCATGTCTGAGCAGATGTAATGATTTTGGTGTTCTATAGTTAGCCCAGTAATTAGCTGATGATTGCTCTGCAAAGAAGCCAACAAATCAAGAATATAAAGAGTACAGTGACTCATCTGAGAACATTTGCTGTGTGTTATATTTGGTTGTAAATTCTTGGTTATATGATTGCTGTATGAAGCACTCAAGTTTTTATAACTACAAAAAGGAGATAAAATGTAAGAGCTGGTTTTCAAAGGAATTCTTTTCTTGGGTTCATGTGGTGATGATCTTTCTCTTTCCTATTCAGAATAAAGCCAATGAGGCCAAAATAGGAAGGAAAAAGCTGCGATAGCGTTGCTGTAAAGTAGCAGGTGATAGTATCTGCTTGATTAAGCCTTCAACTGGGAACCTTACATTCACCTTCAGCTTTGTTTGTGATATTTAAAAAAGTGCTGATGAACTTCCAGGATGTGATCACCTCCTCTTGGTCTCCTCCTGAGCTGAACCAAGCTGGTGATGGGCTCAGCGAGGCACAGGTCTGCTCACAAAGAACCTTGCACATCCTTGTCTTTGTGGCTTTGTAGCACCACAGGCTGAAGGCTGGGATGTGAGAAGAACAGTCTTAAATGGATGGCCCTTTCTTCCCTCCCATTTTCTTCAATGTATCTACTTCTAACAGCCAGCATGTGTGTGAGAGGTTGTATTTGTGGACTCAGATTCCCTTAGAGCTCATGGCAAAAGCTTACACTACTTGATACTAGTTTTTATTATGTTAAATTGCATGTGGTGGTCACATGGACTTGGAAATCTGAAGGTTTCAGTAAGAGAAGGGATTTAGTTCCTTTACTCCCATTTGTGTTTTTGAAAATCTTTCTTAACTACTTGAAGTTTACTAAACCTGGTCTTTTCTGCATTTTAACTGCGTTTCCCAGAGAGATGAGTAAACGAGCTTTCCTGGGTTGCTTGCTTTTAGTTAGTCTCTGCTGTGAAGTTTTTTGACTGACAGTCCATATATGCATAAGTACATGTGCAAGTGCAATGCAGCTATATTTTTCTAAATCTCTCTTAAGCTTTACTTCCTTGCTGTTTGTTATTCGGGTAGGATGCTTTGCAAGATGATAGTCACTTAAACCTTGAGCATGCACCCTGGTCCTTGCCTCCTGGGATCTTTTATTGTAGCCCTGATCTTGAAGTAAGGTATATGCAAGGGATTTTGTAGGTTCATAATGAACTCCACTGAATTCAGGAACCACTTGTAAGACTGAGGCTGAACCACTTTTCAGGAAGTACAAAAGAGCATAAATAAAGGACGGACACTGGTGTAAGAGGGCAGAATGTGGCACTAAGAGGAAGGAATCGTGAAGAAGGCAGTTTTTATTATGGAAGGGAGATCAGCTGAGTTTATTAGCTTCATGTGTGGGATTCTTTTTAAAAATATTTGTTTATAGAATTAAATGTAAATACCTTGTGAATATTGTGGTTGAGTATGCATGTGTGACAGAGGATAGCAATGTATACATTTAAAAAAAAAAAAGACAACCTATTCAAAATATCAGGAGATTTACAGGAGAAGCACCTCTTCATTGCCTTTAACAGCAACTAAATTGTGTGTCCCTGACTTAATTAGCGTCAGAGTTATTCAGCTCTCATCATATTAATCTTCTATTTGTTACAGTTAGTTGAAATACAGTTCTTGACGTCTCAGTTTTAGGTGCTGATGACAAAGTTTGTGCATCTTATAAATTGCATGCAGTGTGTAGAACTCGTATTAATTGGTGGTGGAAGTTACAATCCATATTTTAAATAAGTAGCATAATACAGCCATTCAGAATTACACCACAAAAAAGAGAGGGGTTTAATGGACTCCATATGTCTGCTTTTAGAACTGGTTGAGTAAAACTTTGCTATACCACATAATGGTAAACCATCAGTGCTATAATGTCTTTGGGGTCTTTTAAGAACCTTCTTTATAGACACTCTTCTGACAAAGATTAATTCATTAATGGATTCAAGCCAACAGTATTATGGTTTATATTGTTACAATAAGCAGGCATCATTGTTGGTTGCATTGTCCTTTTAAATTCCTGAAAACTGAAATGTAATATCCCTGCTCTTGAGGAAAAAGTAATTTTGAACAAGCAGCTTTTCAAGTATATCACTTAAATTTTTGAAACAATTGTTTCAACGTGTATCTTAGTTTATCCTCTTCCAGAATAGAGATTACAACGAGTAGATATATATAGGAAAATGTGGATATAGGATGCAGTCTTCCTGCATCAGTAACAATTTTTTTATACTGAAATGTTAATAACCAGTTCTTAAAAGTTGTTTTATCGCTAAGCATTTAAATAAAGCAGATCTCGTCTTCATTTTTAAGAAACTAGTTCTTAGGAAGTAATGGCTAGCTAGCCCGGGGCCACATGATGTCAGTGGTCTGATTGCCTGCTCCTCCTTCCCCCCCTCCCAAACCAGCATTTACACTTGAGAGTATTTCTGAACCCACTGACTCTGCATGTGTGCTGCCTGGCCTAGCCAATCCTTTTGTAGTTAAAATCACATCACTGGATTCTGTATCAACATTCCTGTGGGGGAGCATGTTAGAGAATCTGTAGCAATCCCTCCTTGTCTTCCACCTCATATGCAGAGGCTGGTGAGGAATGTGGGTACCCCCATCGTGTCAGAGATGCGCTGCTTCCCTGTTCAGACCTAGCCGCAGCGGATCAAAACCGCTGAGCGGCACTGAAGCATCTGCAAGAGGAGGGACAGAAACTATTAATTGACCCTGAGACGAGAATTCTGGACGTTTGCATAAGTGTACTCTGAAGAGATAAGCATGTTTTTGTAGAAAACAAAGGCCATGGATCTATTAAAAGGGCATAGGCAGGAATCTAATCTAGATTTTCATTATATGTCTTAAAATGACTTGTGTGCTTCAGAACAGTGTGTATAAATGTGTGTTTAAGTGTGTGAGAGCATATAGGGGAATTAACCCATACCGTTGAAGTTCTTACTAAGTTTTGCCTAGGTGTTACAAATCAAAATTAAAAAAAACCCCAACATATAAAAACGGTCTTTTCTGAGACTTTTTTGGAAAAACTAATAAATTTCAACCTTTCTATTACTTTTATTCAGTTTTCTTCGTATTGAATTATTAATTCCTTGAACTGTTTAGATTTGCTTAAAAAAGTAGACTGACTTTGAAAGGAGCTGTTTTACCATCCCCTTTGAGGTCACCCCCTCAAAGTGGTATTCAGAGCAGTTAGTTCTTCTCTTCAAAGCAACAGACCCATGTTCAGGTGCATCTCCCACTTGCATAGTCCCCATGGATAGTCGTGCTTCATCTCTGATATTTCTATAAAGCAAGGGAGATAAAGCCAAAAATTAAAAGTTCTCAGTGGTCTGTAAGTAGTTAATACATTTCAAGGCTGTTGTACAGACTGACTGTAAGCTTGGAGAGATGCTGCTGCTTCTATTTTTCCTTTTCAGATCTTTTTGTTTTCTTAAGAAGAAAAGAAAGAAATCCCATTATTTTCTCTTTTATTTATCACAGGAATCCAGGACCTGGGTATTTGTGGTCCCATTCTCCCACATCTTAGGTGTTGGCAATACCACATTTTGGGGTCTCTTCTCTTTGTCATCAGCCATTTTTTAAATGGCAACTGGGACTAATTAATCTACCTGGGCTTGTCCACCCATGCATTTCACCAGAAAACCAGATTGCTGCTGGAAGAAAGGGAATGATACAGCTGTTAGAGAAGGAAAGGAGAGCTCTCATCTCATGCCAGCTTATTTTTAAGTCCTCACTTCTTTTTTCTCAAAAGGCTGATAATTAATTAATTTTGTTGCTTGTCAGCCCACATTTGATAAAGAGGTAGTTACTGTAGAAACAAACATCCGTTCGTTATTTCAGATGTTAGGATTTAATACATGCTTGCAGTTACCTTCTGCACATATGTAATACATTCTAGCTTTTTATAAGGCTGTTGGTTACAAATAGCTTTGAAATAACTACCATGCCTTCCAGCTATAAAATCCCATAATAATTACTCATTATATCACCATCATATTTATTATGCTAAAAGGGATTCCTCCACACCCCCTCCCACAGCAGAATAACGTAGAAGGGATTTCATTTGCTCACATTAATTGAGGATTGTTCAACACCGCAATACAGCTATATCATCTTTGTTTTAAGGGAAGCTGAATGGAGTGAGACAGCTGCTCCATGAAACTTCAGTAATTGGATTCATGTTTAAATAACGTGTGGGCAAAAAACCCCTTCAGCTTCCTAGCTTAATTCTTTTTATTATCTGCATGTAATCTGAGTAGGTTCTAACTAGAAGTTCTCTAAGAATTAGGCTAGCTGGCTTTATAGCTATAATTTAGGCATAGTTATACATACCTCTGACAATTCCCACTTCCTGTTACATATTCAGAACATAAAAGATGGGGATGTTGAGATGGTAATTTGCTTCTGAAAATAAATTCTGGTTCTTTTTCATTTAACCCCTCTTTCGTTAAATTTTAAAAATATTTCTGGACCTTAGGGCCATTTATTTGTGTGTAGTGTTTTTTTTTCTTTTTACTTTTAAAGCTGCCAGAATAAAGTCTGATTTTAACTTAATTTCAATGTGGTGTATGCTGTTATAACATCCAACTGCTTAAACATATTTTAGGCTTTAAAGTGCACTCATTTAAACTGCTTTGGTTCCAGAGCATCTGATTTAGATACTTGTGCATTCACTTCTTAAATAAAGTGAAAGCATATTGTGTCCTACAAGATTTTTTTTTCTTCATTATCTGATCCTTATGCATTTGAACTTGGGCTTCTGTGACAAAGACACAGTTGTTTGTCTGCTGATTGAATTTAACAAGAAGCTGGTGTTCTCCAAGTATGAGTGCCTCATTTCCTATAGCATAACAGTACATTAATGCTAAATACACATTTGTACAAAAAAAGCATTAAACCCCAGAAAATCCTCTTAAATCTCAAAGCTGGAAATTCAACCACTGAAAGGTAATTGTACTGAAATTTAAGCCAAAAGTAATTTTCTTATGTGGTTAAGGAGTTTTAAATGTAATAAATAAACTGTGATAAAAGGGATCTTTAGAGGCAACCTCAAGAAGTTGGTACAAATTCATGTGCATTGAATGATCATTTCCAGCCAAATGTACAGCAAAAATATATTTTCAACCCCCTTGTGAAATAACAGGCAAAGTAACCCTCATTTTACTGCAGCTTCTTAATTCTTTGTTAGATATTTATGTAAATGATATATTTTTGGAGCTGCTGCCTAGTAAGCAGATACTGCTGGCAAGCATCTGTCTGCCTACACCAGAAGTGTTAGCACCCTTGCGTTACAGAGGTTGTTGCAGCAAATGGAGTACAAGAATGTCATAGATTAAAGTTTAGAGAGGGACCCATTTCACTTAGTTTTAGCCATCTGAAGGTTAGATTCAGTCTGACCTACCGGTTAGTCAGTGAAATGAAATTGGCATCTCAGCAGGGATGCTCGGCCCACATAGCTTTTAAGTTCTTCAGTAGTCAGTGGAAGAGGATGAGCACCTCCAGAGGGCAATTTGTCTTACCTAGTTAGGTGAGGTGAATTCTATCCCTAGCTTGCTAAATATTGTAGCTTGTTACTAGGGTGTACTTGTTTACGACTTGAGAATGATCCAGGATGTTTGTGGTGGAAATTAAATCCTGTTTGTTATGATCTTTAGTAAAGCAGAGCATTTGTTTTAACGTAGTTGAGCAAAACAACATTTTAAGTGGTGAATTCGTGAAAAGAAATACCTTTGTCAAGATTCAGACTCCCCCCAGGTGTGCTCTGGTCTGGGAAGTTCTGGCAGAGTCTGAAGACTGCAATTTCAGTGAATTTTTTTGAAACATTGTTCCATTAGCAGAAGGGATTATGGTAGAAAAGCATTTTTAAGATGGAATTTAAAAGGATTATGATAAGTATTTTACGTTGTACAACCTGCATAGGTCTCTTTCCTTTCTTTATTCCTGTACTTCAAAACCTTGACTTCACAAAGGTAGGTTGGAGTCAATACATCCGTCGTGTGCACAAAGCTAACACAGTTCCTATGGATGACACCCCTGTTGTTACAACAGCCAGTGAGTTGATGGAAATACCAAATAAAGAAACCTGCTTTTCTCCATTTCTGTTAAAGCAGCGTAAAATTTGAAACTTCTTCAGCAGCAGTGTTCATGGAGAGTCTTGCCATGGTAGGTTGAATTTCAGGATTACCTAGAAAGCATGTTAGGATGTTCTGCCAAGCTCCTGATCTTGGTATGTTCACTTGCACAGCAATATTAACCTCTCCATAGTATTCTGTATGCATAAATAGAGTATTGTTTTCCTCTGGTTCCTGTCTGGCTTTGCAGAGTTACCAGCCTGGGCTTTTTTTTGTTGGGAGGAGTGGAGCGGTGGTTTGGCTCTGTAATTGTTTTGCTTTTTGGCACTGGTGCTTGAGTGGCTTCTGCCTTCTGTTTAATTCCTAATTTTTTTTTTATTGTGGTACTGATCTTTATCTCTAATACTTATATTTGTGGTGATATGTTTGTTTTAGAGTTTCCACAGTGTGCTATAACTTGTTCTTTGTATTGTCGCATATGTTCACTAACTGACTTGGAGAGTAAAGAGGAAAGAGAAAAAAAATAAAAAGGAAAAGTGTATGTATTTTTTTTTCCAACATTTGTAGTCAACACAAAATACACTGTGGAAAACACAGTTGTTTCAACAGACTCTCAAAGCTGAGACCTGAGTAAAGTTTATAGTTTCAGTGGGACTCAGGGGAACATGCATTTTTTGCCAACTCAAAAAGGACTTGAAAATGTGTTGAAATCTTATATGTATTGTATTTGTTTTGTCTGTGTTGGCAAGTGCTTCTGTGTGGCCCCTGCTTTTCTTGATGTTCTCTACAGCTGACCTTGTAGGTGGGTTTTATGTCTCTGGTGTCGATCAAAGGGAGTTTGTAAAGTGCTTTTAAAAAGTGCTTTAAGAGTTGGTCTGACTCATGTTTCATCTGTTTGAAGGATTTATTGAAAATATATTCAGCAAATTAATTTTTTTCCCTATGCAGAATTTGAATTCAGTTTCTTGAGTGTTAGATTTATTTTTTTTCTCTACCTACTACAAAAAACAGGGTTACCTAAGGTATTTATGTCTTATTTAAATAGAAAACAGAGAATTCCCATTTTATTCTCTGATTCCTTATAGCTGAGTGTGTCATTTTTCTCATTGTAAAGTTACTGGCCATGTGCAGGTGAAAATATTTGACTTGTATGAACCTGTACGTTAAGGTAGGGTTTTTACTTGTAATGCCTCATTAAAGTAATTATTTCATTTGTGCTTTTCCTTTTTTTTTTGTTTGTTTTTCTCTAAGTCTTATTATTCCAGTTCCAAAACCACTTACTATTACTATTAGACCAGACTCAGTGCAGCTAGGGAAGGGTTAGGATATTCTGCTGTGCCACTTCAAGTTGGCAAGGAGAGAACAGGTGCTTGCTATTTGATGTCAAGTGAAAAGAACAGCACTTGATCTCTGGGACACAGCTTGATTGATTGATTTATTGTCCCTAGTGTGCTTGTTTGGTACTATATAGTGTCTAGACTTCCCTATTAATTCCTTTTGAAAGTTACTTTCCATACTCACATTTCCAAACAAAATCAGTTACATCTGTACAAATTTGAATTTAAGTGTCTAGTCAAATGAGGCTGGTTTCAAGACCCCTGGAAGTAAAGACTGTCAGTATATTTTCAATTTTGACTATGATGGAACAGTTTTCACACAATTGCTTAGCAACATGGATTAAGCTGGTAATGGATTCCTATCACTACGGGTGGAGAATTCAGGCTCATCTCTCCATGATGGTGTGTTCTTCAGAAAGGTTCTGTTCTTAGTCTGTGAAAATGCTCTGCACAGTAAGTATGTAAAGATGGGAGATCTCACAAGAACATACTTGAAACTGCACCACATTTGTAAGCAGATGTTATTCTGTGGTTTATGAAGGTTAACTTATTTTTTCTTCCTCCAGCTGTATGCCAGAATCTTACATTTGTGCACTTTCTGGATATGGTCAGAAGTTGATGTATAAATTTAGTAAAAACTGGTCTGTTCTGTCATGTATTTGTGCCTAGCGTTGTCAAAGAGACTTAGACACATTTGGATGAGCTTTTTCACTTTTGGAGGCATTTTTATTTGTTTGTCTCGACATGTGATATTTTGAGATTGCATGTGTTTGCAAAAGTAGCAGCCAAAGGAGATGAGACTAATCCTTAGTTTAAACAGTTAAAAGACTAAACTGATCTAGTAACTGCTTTTAGAATGTCCAAACTGCTTTGTTACTAAAATCATATATTTAACTCTCTCCCTATTTTAATAAATGCATTTTTATTTAATCATCATCCCTGTTTGAGAAAGGGGAAATCTGAGAAATAAGTGATTCAGTGGATTGCAGTAGGAGTCAATGTCAGTCTGAGGCTGATGTCTCGGCTTTTTTTTTTTTTTTTTTCCTCTTTAATCATCCTGAGTCATGGTCTCTTCATAAAAGAGTACTTCTCTGATAGCAAATGGTGGAGCTGTTCAGCTACAGAGACTGAGTCTGTGTGTGTGTGTATAGCTTTCCTTTCTGGGCATTGTTTTCTGAAATTTATGTTAATTCTTTTTTCTAAGGACAGGTACTTTTCCTCACACTTTCTTGTACTGCAATGTCAAAATGTTCCTACCAGCAGGTGGAGAATGATTAAAAAAGGCAAACCGACTGGATGATCACTCCTCTTTATGAAAGGTGACCTTTTCAGAGGTTTTCAGAATATCTAACTTTGTTTCTCCTGTTCTAAATCCCACTTCAGCATATCCTGTTAATTTCTGTTGGCTGGATAGTGTATGCAGAAAAGGGCATTTGGAGGGAGATTTTCTGAGCCACAGAAACCTTTCAGGAAAAGCTGATGAATGGGCAGAGATGTTACAGCTGCCCCGTAAGACTCCAGTAACACTTTTTGTGCCTAGAAGAGCCTGGAAACTCCCTGCCTGTCCAGCTAAGTGCCACCATGGGAATCTTCTCCAGAGGAACAAAAAACATCTGAGACTTCTCTGGGCTCTGCTAGGTGTGATCTGTCCCTTCGTGTGCATCAAACTGACAAATCCTACTGTTAAGCAAGAGGAAAGGTTTGGGATTAGCACATTTGCAATTAATAGTTTCAGCCTTTCTGATCTGCAATCTTGGAAAAAGCTTTTTGGGGTCTTCTATTTTGAGGACATTACAGGTTACATGCCACAGGCGATCTGATGGTTTTTATTTAGCCTAAGGTGGTCTGGTCTTAAACACTGTGCACGTGAACTAGATGTCAGTTTGGGGTTTCTTCTTGGGAGACAGCAGCAGCAGAAGCTCAGGGCAACCTTGAGCTGTGTTGGAGGCTGACCTCTTCTGCTCCTGTCTCCTTTCCCTCTCTGATAAACAGCAGCTTGCAGTTCTGCTGACTCTTCTTTTTTCCACACTTGAAGAAAACTGCAGTTCTCAGGTTTCTTCAAGGCCGTGACGTTGTGGGGTGGCAGATGCTCCCAGCCCAGCTGTGCGAGAGGCAGCTGGCTGGGCTGTGCTGGCTGGTTTGCCTCGTCCAGGGAAAAGGCACTGGGCCAGATTCAGCTTGTTAACTTCCAGCTGGATCTTACTAGCTGGTCTGTCCCAGCAGCATGCAGAACTGGCAGCGGACATCTAGGAGGTAAGCCTGGAACTGCAAACTGTTAGAGAACAGAAGAAATTTGAAGCATCTCTTAAAATATTGACTGTGGACTTTCATAGTATGCAGAATTTATCTAATAATCACTTGTCAATTCTGCATCTGCAACTGGGATAGGAAGGACTTGAAATCAGCCAGCACTGTGAAACAGGGTATTAACAAACTCTTTTGCTGGGCTTTACCTTGGTGTTTATTTTCTCTTCCCTTTCCCATGAGAGCTTTGTTCTATGTCCATTCCTCTGCACACCACCTTCACCAAGAACCTTTCCTTGAAGCCTGAGGAAGTGGTTTAACATTGGATACAGACGCAAACACACAGACACACACGAGCGTAACATCCCATCGTTAGAAAAGGAGTGTGACTTCCTGTACACAGTGGGATTGATGGGGGTGGGAACAGCACAGTTGCTAAAATGCAAACAGCAGGAAGGCAATTCCCAAAGTATATAGAATTCCTATAATTTAAATGATTAAATCGGCTGAATGCTGGGAAGTGTTCCACTGCTTCAGAACAGAGTCTAAATGTATAATTTACGGCCTTTCTGACAACCAAGCTTGGACTGTGGAGGCAAGCAAAAAGAATGGGGGGATGGGTAATGAAAGAAGATAGTAGGAATGGTTTTTAAGCATCTTTCTGCTCAAAACTGATTGTCATTTTACTGTCAGCTAGAAATACAGATGGGGAACCTAGCTGCAGCATACAGAATTTCTCTGTTGAAATGTTACCTAGGCTTCCTTGTTACAGTATCTCTGCTTCTTGTTAATAGGTGTCTTGTACAGTAAAGAACTGAATGAAGTAAAGAGCTCAAGTAAAATGCATCCTGGCCTGGAGTAAGGTTGCTTGCAGTACTTTTCCCTCTGATAAAAGAGGTGGAATAGCATAAAAATGGTGTGAATGTGATGGACTAATTTTTCCTTTTTGAACATTTTCTTGCCTATACTTCCCCAATATGTATTTTCCCCCTGTAAAACTGTGTTGCACGCTAATCTCCTTGTAAACTTGTTGAAATTTCCCCTGTATCCCCTTAATGTTCCTACATGCCCTCAGACCAGCCTAGCTTGTGGCCCTCTGGGGTAAAATGTTGAGGTGACCTGCTTCACTGCCACAGAACACATTTAATTCGATACTTGGACATGTAAATATTCGAGCATCTTAGTTCCTAACTGAGGTGTTCCTAATCCTCTCTGCACCTAGTTAGAAGATGTAGGCCTTTCCACAGAGGTCCATGCCATGCTAGGTAGTTGTACAGGGGCTGCAGGAGGACCCAGTAGGACAGCATTTGGCTGGAACTTTCCTTGGTGAGGAAAGGAAAAGTACAAGCTGACGATTGTACAACAGAGTTTTCTGATGGACCAGTTGAAGGCCTTAGAGGTCTCTGTCCCTGCAGCAAACTCTAGTGGTACCAGTGCCATCAGTAGGAGCAAGGCGGTGAGAAAGACCATGTTCATGTTTGAATAGAAAGGGAAAGGGAGACACCAGCTTAATCACAATCAGCTGAATGAACCCAGAAAAACACTCAGCTTACTCATTGCCAAGAAAGGCACTTCTTGCTTCTCTGCTAGCTGTTTATGGGGAAGAAATCTATTCTTGAAAAGAGGGGGCGTAGAAACTACTATCTCTTTATCCAAGACCCCTTCCAAGCCTCATGGTGGTGCAGATTTCTACGAGCAGAACTTGGACTGAAAGAGTTATGACAAGCCTTTCTTTCTCTCCACCACATTCTCCAAAACGGCTGCCGGAGTAAACGTGCATTTTTCTGTATTCCTTTTCTCTTGTGTTTTTGAAAATGATAAACTAAGTTTTACCCTTACATAACCTTGTGTGCCTATAAAATTTTATTTAGATATCCATGTTCCTAAAAATAGTACATGAATGAAGTGTTCCAAGCAGCAAACCGCAGCCTCCTGAGGTAGCAGTGGCTGTAGCGCAGTTTCTAGTTCAACGATTTTGTTTTATAAGTGATATAACACTGCAGTGTCTGCATGCAGTTTTACAGCATTGCTTTGCTGTGAGCTGTTTGTTCATGTTCCTTTAATGATACTTGGATGCAAAGCATGTGTCATTAGATGGCTAATATAACAGAAGATTGCTAAGGCATATGTTTTGAGGTATGTGTGCCCACTCCACTACTTAACAAGGCTGTTTAACCTATATGTTGTTTCTAGCCTGCAATGATCAAAATACTGCCCACATGTTTTAGTCATATATTTTATCACTTACTGAAAGTGCACTTACTTCTGCAGAATATATTTAAGACAAAGTTTGGGTTTAGAACTCTGACTCTTGGTACGAATTGTTTTCCTGGTGTCTAAAGCCATGCTTGCTCAAACAAACCTTTTGGTAAAGAGGGAGCTGGCTGGGATTTGATTGCCAAATGTGTTTAGAACAGGCGTGGTAAATGATAAATAATGATTTTAAGTTCATTTGTCTGGGACAAATCCAAGCACGATACATATTATGTTCCAAAATTAATTCAGCGAAATAGGGTGGGAGGAATAGAGGAGGGAGAGTGAAATGGTTGTTTGGCAAAGTACTTAATTTTCTTGACAAAGTTCTTAATATTTTAAAACATTTCCATTTTTTGGACAGAAACCATACGCTCTCTAATTACTGGCAATAAAACTAAGGATTTAAGAGCTATGAATGTTACAGTTGGAGGAAACTATAATTAAGGCTGGCAAGATTGTGCTACCTTGAGGAAACACAGTTCAGACAGCTTTTAAAAGGAGATGGTAACTATTTTTCTTATTGAACTGCTGTGTATTGATAAATGCATGTTCTCTGGTCTTCAACCAGTAAGTTAAGCAGTAAAGCATATCCTAAGTAACTTCTTAATTTGTGTTTTCCCCTGTGCTGTTTCAGCTCTAAGACAATTTATCTAGTAATACTTATCATTTCTTCTGACTGTACATCAGGATTCTTCAATTCTGTATCTTATATCTTCTGCTGAGAAAGAGAGGTGTAGAACAAAGTAAAATTTAATGGATGTGGTTAAAAAGTAAGCCGGTTCTAAAATACTGCACTGTGTAGGTATTTGCATGCACTCTCTTGTAGCTTGTGTGCTTTCAGTGAGCCAGGGAGACCATTGAGCCAGGGAGACTCTGTTACTACTGAATACAATAGCGGGAGGATTGTTAGTCATAAAATAAATGTGGGTGCACGTGAGTATTGCCAGTCAGCAGGTCATTATATGCAGCCAAGTCTGGACCATCTTGGAATCACTGCAGAAGCCACTGGCCTATAAATCCCTCTTAGCCTGGTGGGCTTCCCTGGGGCAGTATTTTGTAGCCAGGAAAGATGCTGTGGAGGCTGAAGTTGGGAGTGGTGTTTGCTGCAGCTCCTGAGTTCTGGGCCTTTTGCTTTACTGTGATGTTCCAGTGCTGTCAGGACTTTGGCTGCCCCAGTAGCTTCCTGGGCACCGTGGGCAGAGCAGACTGGTGTGCCGTGGTGCTGGTGTATTGGGTTTCTGTGGCAAGGTTTTGGTAGCGGGGGGGGGGGGGGTTCCGGGGTGGCTTCTGTGAGAAGCGGCTGGAAGCTTCCCCTTTGTCTGATA
>JANZLQ010000029.1:33754077-33769978 GCA_026212715.1 Elanus axillaris | reverse complement strand
CCTCTCCTATGAAGAAAGGCTGAGAGAGTTGTGGTTGTTCAGCCTGGAGAAGAGAAGGCTGTGGAGAGAGCTTATTGTGGCCTTTTAATACTTAAAGGGGGCTTATAAGAAAGATGGGGGCAGACTTTTTAGTAGGGCCTGTTGCAATAAGACAAGGGGTAGTGGTTTTAAACCTAAAGAATGTGGATTCAGACTAGATAGAAGAAAGAAGTTTTTTACAATGAGGGTGGTGAAACACTGGAACAGGTTGCCCAGAGAGGTGGTAGATGCCCTGTCCCTGGAAACATTCAAGGTCAGGCTGGATGGGGTTCTGAGCAACCTGATCTACTTGAAGATGTCCCTGCTGATTGCAAGGGGCATTGGACTAGATGACCTTTGAAGGTCCCTTCCAACCCAAACAATCTAATGATTCTATGAATGTGTTCATGCATCCTTCTGTCTGTTTCTCCAGATATGAATTAAGTCATTTTTAAAAGCTGAATTAAAATGAGTTTGTTTTACAGTGCTTGCAATAAAGCAGAGCTAAGCATAGCACAATGTTTTTGTGCAGGTATATGACACAATTATGTGTTTCTCTCCATCTTTGGAGATGAAGGCAGCTGTCCAACAAGGACCATAATGGAGAGTGAGGTAAATATGTGCATTTTTGGCACCTGGGATTCTTTTTCAGTTTCTAATTTTTACATTTAACCAATCCTAAAAAGGCACACAAATGTTAAAACATAAAGTGTTAAAAATTATTTTCCAGGTCACAGGTTATGTTTTATACCAGACTCGTGTTGTTATGGTTCCTGCTAATATTTCTGGAGTTAGAAACCTGTCACTGTTTCCATTTGGAGAGAAGGAGCTATAACTGTCTATAAAAATATGTTCCCAGCCAAAGCATGCCATGTGAGGTCGTTGCTGAAAAGCAATTAAAGTCTGGCAGCTTTGAAATTAGAGGCCCATCAACAAGACTGGGAAATCTGCTTTCTGACTGTGCTGCACTCCTAGAAGTCAGGAAATGTACAATGATAGGTGTATGGTGGCTGTTTGGGGTCTGCTTTTATGGGCCATTCTGTGCAGAATCAGGTCTGGATGAATGATTTTGGTTTCCATAGATGTCTTTAGTGTAAGGTTTCATTGTGCTCTGGATGTTGTTTTACAAATTATGCTCTCAATGGATATTTTGACACCTTCTATCATCCATTTCCTAAATCTTTTGTGCAATTGGTCCTTTTCCTCTGGTTCACCACAATTTTAAGTAGCTCCAGCACACTTTTCCAATTTACGACGTCTCCTTGACTCACCAGCTGGACTCCACACATAGCCTTGGTGCTCCAGGAAGGAAGACTTGGCATCAAGTGAGTCTGGGGTTAATGAAAGCCTGGAGTGGGAAGTTATAAAAATCAGATGGTTATAGTAATTGTAAGGGGCTATACGCTGAGTTTAATAGCTCCACGGGGAATGGTGATATATGAGGCGTGTAGGAGGAGAGAATGGGCATAGGAAGGTGCTGTTACGTATCTATGTATCTCCCTCTTCCCCTTCCTCTTACATTCCATCTTCGCAGGATATTTTATATCTTTTTGCCAGAATCCTAGTCTGACCTGATGGCACTGCATCATCAAACAATCCCTACAGAAAGCTTGCAGAGAGGGGAAGCTGTTTCCAACATCCAGTCTTCTCCTCTGGCTGCAATGAAATATGCAAGTCTGATAATCACACGTGATTATCTCTCCTGCATTTTCCATGGTGATTCTAAATCATCAGCTCTATCTTTTTTATCTTGATCAGATACTTATCTGTTTCATTTTATGTTCAGGCAGACGCAAGACAAGGTTTTTTTTAAAGGAAAGCAGCCACAACATTAATATCACCTTGTATTTTGGTGTGTCCTGAGTTCAGGATCAGAGTCACATGGGCTAGTGCTTCTGCTCAGGTGGAAGGAGGGAGTAGCTGGAGGCAGGTCTGCTGTAAAGGGTTGACTGTAATCACAAACTTACCATCACTGTCTGCCTGTGATGACCAGGGTGGAGCCAGTCGTGGTAAGCCAGGAGTTTGCAGCTCCACATGAAAGCACTGGCAGTTGCTGTACGTATGGGGTGTGGTACTCCATCCTCTCCCTCCGTGGAGGGGATGCCAGGTCCTTGGTCTTAGTGAGTTGGACCATTGTGTCTTGTCCCATGATCCTGAATGTAAGGAGACTGTGATGTTACTTACTAGGCATATGAGGACACTAGAATTAGGATCTGTCTCATGTTAATAGTACTACTTTGAAACACAGTGATTATATTTTGAATTAAAAAAGAAATCTTGAAAATATAAAAAGTCTTCCATCAGATAAAGTCTTTTCCCTGGGGCTATCTTCCATGCATTCTCTATCATTCTTGCTTCTTAGAGTTAAAAGGTTTGCTTTGCAAAGCCAGCATTGTGACAAAACATGCTTTAGATTCCAGCTTGCTTATTTAAAGAGTAATGAAATAAAATTGCACTGGCAACCTAAATTCTGTCTTTATTTACAACTCCTTTTAATTATGAAGGCCATGCTTTTTAAGTGGTTTAATAGAAAGCATAGTGAGTACAAAACCTTTTAGGGAGATACAAGCACCTTTCATGACATGATTTAATTAGTTGTTTTCTAGGGCTGGTTTTGGCAGGGATTATGTACTTGTGTGTATGTGTGTGCATGTACACATTTACATGTGTGCAGCTCATAACTTGAGCAAACTTTGTTCTGGAATTCCTTGAGGCACAAGTGTGGAATACCACAATGTTGGTTTTGCAAGCATGTTTTAGAGAGGAGCTGTACTTTGAAGAATATTCTAACTGCATCATTTATTCCTTTTTTTTTAAATGTACTTCATGTTAGGATAGCCTGTTTCTGCATACTTCACAATATCAGAAAATAATAAAAATAAACAAACAAAACCCCAATATGATAGAGATTATGTGAGTAACTTGAGGTTTCAGTTTAAGTAGTTAAGTGTTTAATTATAAATTTAGATATCAATGTGTTTAATGATTTTTTTTCACAGGCGAAAGTGAGTGTCATAACATCCTAAAAACTTGTCACTGGTAGTAGAGATGAAAATGTGCTTATGATTTTGAGCTGCAGCTCTGTGTATACAAATGCCTCCTAAAAATCTTAAGAAATTACAAACTCAAGTAAATCTGAGATACAAAGTGAGAGATGCATTTAAATATTTTGCTTTCTTCCAGTGAAATAACTGTGTGAAGAAAACAGGTTTATTAGGGGAGCATTTGAGTGCACTCTCCTTCTCAGTGCATGGGCTTGCATTAGTATATGCAGTCAAGTAGATTTGTTCTTGTCATTTTCACTTCTCATTTTAGAGCCCAGACCTGTCCACACCAATGCCTCTTTTTACAGATAGTTCTGTGAATGAAGATTTTTTTTTTAGAAGTCCTAGTGTGTGACTTTGGACAAGTAAATATGAAAGCATGTTTAGTACTGCTAATTTTTAAGCAACTCTTATTAAATGACTGTATGGCTAGGATTTTCTTGACTCATATGATACTTTTTGGGCTCTCTGTGGGCTTTCCCAATAGTCCAATTCTTAGAGCTTTTGCCTCTCTTTACAGAAAGCTCATATCATCTGCTTCCAGTGGGAAGACATGTTTTCTTCCAGTTAATTACTTTGAGTAAAAAAATCTAGTAATGGGAGTTGTAATGATATGAATTGGCAGGCTGAGTTAAAGACCATAGTTGCACCAAGGCTGTACTACACAGTCCTTCCTTTTTGGAAGCTATCAACAAACATTTACCGTTCAGAAGACTATACCAGGAGACCCATAACAAGCAGTCCTGTCTCCTGCTGACTTATTTGAAATGACTGGAGTCTGTTAATGTGCAGCAATGTTGAAAATAAAAACCTGTTTGAGTATCAGACCTGCCTGCAAAAGCTGTACCCAGGCAGAGGACCCCCTGCAGCAGGTGGCTGAGCTGCAGGAGGTGGTGAGAAGGCTGTGTAACATCAGGGAGGATGAGAAGTGGTTAGATAGCTGGTTGCAGGTGCAGTCTGCAGTGGGCCCATGGCCAAACAGCCAGAAACTCCCCCACTCCCCCACCAGCACACACAAAAGAGGGGACAATAATGCACGAGAATGGAAGCTTGCAATGGCAAGGACCAGCAGGAGGAAGAGACTTCCCCTGGAGCCCGAGGTGCCCGTGCAGAACCGCTTCACCGCTCTGCAGACTGAAGGGGAAGGACCTGTCACACCAGAAGAGATGCTGGAGCTGAGTAAGGCAGCCCCATCTGCTCCCCATGTCACAACCAGCACCTCCCCCATGAGGACAGGCTGAGAGAGTTGGGGTTGTTCAGCCTGGAGAAGAGAAGGCTCCAGGGAGACCTTATAGCAGCCTTCCAGTACCTAAAGGGGGCCTACAGGGAGGATGGGGAGGGACTCTTTATCAGGGAGTGTAGTGATGGGACGAGGGGTAATGACTTTAAACTGAAAGAGGGCAGATTTAGAGTAGATGTAAGGAAATACTTCATCACTGTGAGGGTGGTGAGGCACTGGAACAGGTTGCCCAGAGTGGCTGTGGATGCCCCATCCCTGGAAGTGTCCAAGTCCAGGTTGGATGGGGCTTTGAGCAACCTGGTCCAATGGAAGGTGTCCCTGCCATGGCAGGGGAGTTGGAAATAGGTGATCTTTAAGGTCCTCTCCCCCCCAAACCATTCTGTGATGATTCTATGATGATTTAGCTGCCAGGTTTCAAGTGCCTCATTTGAAAATACTGGTCTGCATTTTTCAGTGCCTGTTTTTCAGTGGCTTCTGCAGTCTTTACCTCTGGTGGTCTCTAGGATGAAGCATTTAGAGAACTGGGGGCAGAACTTTGGAGAAATCATTTATCTTCTATGAAATACTCCAGAAAAGAAGTTTTCCTGTTTTTTAATGGAACTGATCTCTTTTTTTTTTCTTTTTTTTTTTTTTCCTCTTTTTTCCCTTGGTGAGATACAGGCCCATATAACTTCTTACTTTAAGGCATTGTCACTCCTTTTATTCTGAGATAATGAAGTGCTATTATCTCAATTTTAAGAATGAGGAATTCAGAGTAAGAAAAGCTAAGTTACTTGCCCAAGTCATGAAAACAGCTGTGGCTGAATTATTCTTTGAACCTAGGTGTGTCTTATCATAAAATGAGGGCTCACTTGAGTAGTTTATTCCTCCTCTCAGAGGTGCAGCCTTTGTAATAAAAGGGAATAAAAAATAAATTGATTTATTTAGCATATCCTCATTTGATTTTTAAGATCAGGAAGGACTGTTATTATAATACATTGACCTTTTACTCAGATGTGTGTAGTCTAAAGACTCACTCAAACTGGCACAAAGCACTTCACAGGTTAGTAAACTACATGTCACAGACCATGACAGTGACCAAGCAGCTGTGAAACAATTCAGGTCCATGGAAAGGTGAGGCATTAACTAAATGAAAATTGCCCAGGCAGTCCTAGCCGGTAAACAGTGCCACATGCTGCAAGTCTATGCTGATGTGATGGAATAAAATTCCTTTCTGAATGTAACCTGTTAACTGGCTTGACTCTGAGCATGGGGGACATACACAAACTAGACATGAGTTTTGATCTAGCGAGTTACTTGCCCCTAGTTACAGGCAGTCTCTGATCACTCAGGAAGAATAAGAGTTTTCCCTCATTCTTGGGAAACTACATCTGCCAGCTGCATGTCAAAATCAATAACCTTTTCAGGTTACTGGCTGGGCCCTGGAGTGTGAGACTGTATGTGATTTATAACTAATGTTTTAACAGGCATGAGAATACTGAGGGCAATCTGGGCATTTGTCTCCTACCTGGGATCAGGAGAGACTCACTGGCCATGTCTACAATAGCAAGAAATGAGGTCCAATGGGGTGCATTTGTAGAACTAAACAACTACTCCTGGGGACCTTGTGTCCATACTTTACAGGTTTCAGGGTTTTACTTCAGACTAGAATCTGGTCCTGTGAACTGGATGCATGCTACTTCCTGAAGAATGTTAGGTGTACACTTGGAGCATATTTTCCAGTTCAGGTTAATCTGGAGGAAATGCAGCTCCATGGCGGCTCTGGCATGTAGAGCAATGCTCAGTCTACAGGTGATGACATAGATTCCTGATATAAAAGCAGACTGGTGATCCAAACTGTGACAGACACTCACAATTCATGTATTATGGAGTACTTGCGTGACATCTCCAAAGACAAGAGCCATGTACTTTATCCCAGAAGTGCCATGAAAGCATATGATTTCTGAAGAAAGAGGTGGTCTCCCTAACAAGGGCCTCAAGCCAGTGCAAACCTCTTCCCGTTCCCTTCTTCTCTGCCTCCATCTTACAGGTAGCATGTTCCAATGTTTAGTTACATGGAGAACACATGCTTTTTTAGTTCAAGCCTCACTTCAGCTTCCAGTCAGCATCAGCAAGATGGCCCCCCTCCCTCCCTACCCCTGGGTGGTTGGTACTGTGTTCAACTGCATTTTTTAGGTTGTAAATGTTTAGTCAAGACTTGATGTGACTCTGTGCTAGTAATGGTTCCTTCTGATGACTTGTTATGCCATCAGCTTTTGTCATTTGGAGACTGTGTCAGCAAAGATTTTGTATATTGTTTCGAGCTTTTTTGGTAAGCATTAATTCTTTCTTGATATAGTGGACGTTTAGAGATTAGTTGGTGAGCTGGCTTTTAAAATCAAAATGTCGTGTTGTACTAAGTCAGATGACTTGTAGAAATCAAAGTATAACTCACCAACAGTTTTCTTTTCTTCCATGCTCATAGAGGGTAACAGTTTACTTTGGTCTAAACCCTTGCTTGTTCTATCTATCTATTACATATGCATGTATGTATATTTAGTCTCTACTACTCAGTGATGCAACACTTCTTAAAGAATTCATTTTTCTTTTTCCCCCCTGAAAGTGATGTCAGGTGACTCAGTCTGTAGTTCCCTGTTTGGTACATAGGCTGTCCTCTGAGCTGTTGGGCTTTCCTCAGTCTTCAAGCATTTATTACGGAAAATGAGTTAATGCATTTAGCAATTGACTGGCAGTGATAGTTGCTTAAATTTTTTTTCTCTTTGGCCAATGGTCTTGCATAGCTTTCTTTTGTATGGATGGCAAACTTTTGATTACAGCTGTGTTATCACGTTGGGTGGATACATCCTGCTTTATTCTAAACACAAGATGTAACTGTTAGGCTCTTTTGCTTTCTCTGTCTGTTATTTTAAGTGTTAGAAATATGGTTTGTTATTCTGGTCTCTATTCACTGTTGAGTTTTGGGATGTGAGGGTATAGCGGGGTAGGGTTGGGTTTTTTGGTTGGGTTTTTTTTTCAATCCCTTTAGGCTATTTGTCAGTTATCTCTGTTTTTTAACAGATTATTTGCTGTATACATCTTGTTTTTCCATCCTTTGAAGCTGTGCCTTAATACCACTTTGACATTTTTTTTTAATTTTTTTTTTTTTTTTTTTTAGTCAGAATGGTCTTTTTTTGCCATACTTTTTTGTTTGTTTGTTTTGGTATTTGTGGTACTATGGCTTGTTACTTGTCCAGTAGAGTATCCTTAAACTATAACCAATTTTAACTCTTCCCAAAATCTAATTTATGTTTCCAGTCAATTAGGCCAACAAGTAATTTAAGCTTGGTAAATCTGGCCCTTGTGGTTTCCAATAATCACATTTCTGGCTTATGCTATGTACTGCTTGTACAGTAGAAATGTAGCCAGTCCAAAAATCACAGGTACAATGTCCGCTGCCAATTTTTGATCAGCGTTTACCTGTTTTTTGTTTTAACAGTTAATCTAACTTTGAATTGCCCCATAATAAGCACACTAGCATTGTGCTCTTTATAAATACAAAAAGACCCTAGCTTCTTAAAGAAACTCTAGATAATGGTCTTTAAATGCTCATATCAGACATATCTCATATCAGATTTCTCCAATGCCAGAGTTTCCTGGGATGCCGTTTTTCTCTTCTGATAGCTGACAGCTAGGGAATAATTTATCCTGGTGTCTTGGGTGGGCTGGAAGTCCACCAGTTTTAGTGTTGCGAGTAAGCTTTATAGGGCATGGAGTTGCTGTATTTCTGTATGCATGACACTAAAGGGTAATTGGCTTGGCTGATGGAGAATACTGTCCCCATCACTGCTTATCAGAGTCTCATCTCCTGAAATGAGGGGTGTGGGCAGGATTTTCGGCATTTGAACATACAGCTTTTTCTCCTCAGTCTTGGTAATACAAAGTGGGTATCCATATCTAAATTCTTGGTTTAGGAGTGCCATAATGAAATCTCTGTTCTAGTATCAGAGTAGGGCAGGGTGGCTTCTCCTTGTGGGGAGGTCCTGTGCTCACAGGAGGCGGGAAGGTGCCACCTGTCCTTCTGGAACATCTCTGCTCTTTTCAAAAGAAAGGTATCTCTGGGGAGAACTTCTGGCTTTTTTTTGGCCAATGGTGGATGTTGTCTTGTGCTTTCCTGCATTTCCTCTCATTTGAGCAGAACTGGATAGCTACCTATAGGTCTTTTTCTCTGGTGAGCTTTTTTTCTCCTAAGATGTCTCACTTTGTATGGGAAAGGATACTTCCAGCTGTGAAAATATCCTTCAGGTTGCCTTATTTGCAATTACAGCACATTTCCAAAATGCTTTGTTTCCATTTTATTCATTGATACTTGTTGCCTCCCTCCATGGGACCTCCTGTGAAAAGGAGTATATCTGGACATCCAGAAAAGTTTCCATATCCCTGTGTGCTTTGCTATCTGTTCCTCCTCCATCAGAAGCGTGTTGCACATCATGTAGCTCAAGCTGCCTCCTCCTTCAAGCAAGAAATGAAATCTGATTCTTCAGATGCAGGTTATAGGACCGCAGGAAAAGTCAGTCTGTAGGAGACCTCCCAAGCAGGAGGTGTTAGACCTCCCTTACCAACCTCCTGCTTAAAGCAGGGTCAGCTGTGAGGCCAGATCAGGTTAGTGGGGGCTTTATCCAGTTGGGGCTTGAAATGGCTGTGCCTTCCTTGACCTGTTCAGAAGAGTCCTGGACTTACTGAAACTGGGTAGCTGTTGGAGTAACCCCAGCATCCATCTAGCTTTGAATTTCTCTCCTGGGCAAGGAGGAAATGGTATCTCCTGTCTGCCTAGTGCTTCAATAGAGTTGAAATGGATTCAGCCCAAGTACCCCACCTGGGACCTTGTAAGTGCTATCAGTTTTCTAGTGCAAACATAATCATTAACTACTCTGTCAGCTGCTGTAGCTGAGGAAATGCAGTGCTGTGTCTACACAGTACACTAATGAGTTTCTTGTCAATGAGTCCTGGAGACTACCAGCCTAGTCCTCTGCAGTACTGTGGGGAGCAATTTTACTTCTGTGTGGTCCAAGCTTCGTTCTCAACCTAATGCCTAACCTGAACCCCAGGTTGCTTCCATCAGGCTTGGACATCTGGCAAATCTGCTTGTACAGACCCCCACTGAAGCTTTGCTCAGAACTAGCTTTTGCTCAATGTGAGGACCTGTACAACACTTCTGCAAAACTTACATTACAGTGAATATAACCTTACATGCATTTTAAAATTTCCTAGTCAGCTCCTTATGTCAGAGACCATTAAATCTTCCAGACTATTCCCAGCTATCTAAACCTTACATTTCTTCTTTCTTAGAGGGTACCACTTTCTGTACCTCTCAGTTTAATAATATTCTTTTTAAAAAAAAAAAAAGGCAAAAAGCTCCATTTACATGCTGTTCAACATATCAGAAGTTTGGCATTTATGAAACACTAACCAGTGAGTTCACTGCTTTGTAAATTGGAGAAATAAGGCATGTTCTCCTCACCATTACAGATTTACATTCATAGTCAAATATTTATTCATTTGGCATTTCCTTTACATTCCAGTTCCTGTTGTACAATAAAATGTGATAGTAAACAATACTTAAGCATGGAGTCATTAGTTTAGTGGTGCCTAATATAACAATGAAAATAACTATAAAGTCTTTGCCTCCATTTATTTCTGTTGGAATTGCTGTATGGATTATCTAGGTACAGAGTCCAGAGTTCATATCTTACACTTTTAAAATATGTTGAATTTAATCTTCCATGAAGTGAAAAGAAAGACTTGAGCTCCTTCTCTAACTACTTTTTTTCTGTTCCTCAATCTTTTCACCTTTTTAGGAATTGTTCAGTAAAAGTATGAAAAGGCAAAGTGAAATATGCATCATATATAAGGTCTTCTTGTATGTCATTGTACTTTGTGTCTTAATCAGAGTGTTCTGGATCTTCACCTCTTTAGCTTTAGTGCTTCCAATAATGTTTTGTCTTCAGTGGTTTGGGTGGATCTGGGTTTGGAACTGTGTTTGTGTTGGAATGCCTCTAAGTTGGATCCCTGCAGTTTTCGGTGCTTGCAAAAGTTATAACTTACAATAGAAGACAAAGCAAACATGCCATCAAAGGCAAAAAAATTAAATCTCTGTTTATTCACCTGCATGCTAGAGATGAATCTTATTCACAGCAGCTAGCTGAAATATTCTAGATATTAAAAGGCTTGGAGAAAAATGAATTTGTTTAAATACCTGGGACTTTGTTCCAATAGGATTTGTGTCCCAGATGTTGATTTGCAGCAGTATGCTGGATGAAGTTTGCTGCTGAATGTGCCATCAGACAGTGGCACACAGAATACATACATACACGGGGAAAATGCATTCCTGTGCACTTCTGTGCAATTTTGTAATTGGCTGTGACAACCTGTGCATTTCTGGATGACTATAGCATAGGAACCTGAAATGGAAAGTTCTGAAACTGGTGTCCAAGTGACTTTTAACCACCTGAGGGGTAGAAATACACTGCCATGTGGACTCCATTGACCAGGCCTCCCCACCAGTGTGGTGTTATGAGGAAAGTAAAGGAGTCTTTGTTTTTTATTTTTGTTTCTCTTCATAGCTTCCGCATTAACACCAAATATAAAGAGTTGGTCCAAAGTATAGTAAGTCTCTGGAAGGAGCACAACTATTTCTTCTGCATCAGAAGTGGAACTACCAGCCTCAGTTTGAGTGTCTTCGTGCATCTCAACGTGGTTTATTTTCAGTGGAAGGCAAATAAACTTCCCACTTGAAAGAAGCTGGGGAACATAGGGGTTGTCACGTACTGTCTTCCCTGCTTCTGTCTTCCTACATACAAAGCCTAGAAGGAGCTCCTGTGCCTCATGTGTAGGTGAGATATAGGAGATATAAGTAAGAGATAAAGCCTTAGCTGAGGAATGTGATTTTCAAAGGCCTGTTTGGGACAATACAGCAATTGGGTTTGAAAATTCCTGATTCCTGCCTAAGGTGGTTTAAGGTCAGCTCTGTGCAGATGCAAAGCTCCTGTGCTGAGCAGCTGGGCTGCTCAATTCTCATGCTCTTTTGTACTTCACTGGCTGCAGGAGAGCTGTGGCTGGTGGGTGGTAGAGTGGTGACCTGGTGGGAGGGAGCTGTAGATGTCCTTTCATTGAAACCAGTCTGCTGTACCACTAAGGTGAAAGAGCCCTGCCACTGCATGAAGGGCATGCGGGAGGGAGCCAGATGTTGGGGTAGATGCTAGAGGTAGAGCAAAGTGGGAGTCTGATCTCCATCCCATCAGTTGATTTATGCAGTTTTCATCAGATCTGATTAATCTGTGCTGTTGCCAAAGGTAATGACCTGTAGAGCTTTGCCTCTGTGTCTGCATTGCTGGGGTTTGGGGAACAACCCAGAATCTCAGATGTGATTATTTTCTTCTTTTGAAGTAGTGGCTTGGGGGGTTTCTACATTTTGCTCTATAGACCTGTAAAAAGCTGAAAGTGTAATTAATGTAAAATCTAAATAAGATAAATTGGAAGACAAATTATCCTTCAAAAGTATTGCATATTAAAAATCCTCTTGGGCTTTATGGCTGGAATTTCTTGAGGTTACTACACATGAAGCTACCAGCATTTAATCAAATTATCTGGGACTTATAAAGTATCCTAAATCATAAAACTACCTGATGGAAGTTTATTTAAAGTTTATATCATGGATATTTTTGCAGAGACTGAAGATGCCAAGTAAGATAAAGAATTTTGAGATCTGGAGTACATAAAACTGCCTACAGCTGTGCAAACAGTGTAGCAATGGGCATGTATTGGCCATGTTTCGGTACTGCTAGACTACAGGGTTCCTAAAAAAGCATCATTCTAGCAACTCATAAGCAGATGAAACAGAGGTCATCTTGGAGGTACTCTTCAGCATGATAATGACTGAAGCAGCCACTTTACAAATCAACAACTTGAATGGATTAAAGGAAATGGTTGGTCCATTTGTTGGTGTAATGCAATTTCTTACTATAGCTGAAATGGGTTGGCCTGTAAATTAAAACTCAGAAGTGGGATTGGCAACAGGCACATGAATGTGTATCATGTAAGACTTTGAACACCAAATGTAAGTATTTGGGGTGGGATAGGGTGTTAAGCTTCAAAACAGGTGACCTGACCTGTGAGTGGTATTTGTGAACCAGTTTGTTAGTAAGGCTTGGGTGGTTGGTTTTTTTTACTGAACAGGCTATATAGCTGGCACGTATGCATGAACATAAGGAAAGAAGGCTGGTTTTAGTATATTTTATTTTATTTTATTTTACCTTTTTTATCTCTGTATGCAGTTTGTGGCTGTGATGCTTGGACCTTTTATCCCCAGTGTTTCAAGTATGAGTGTTGAATTACTCTGTCAGTGACAGCAGGAAGACCCAAGATAAAACAGGTGAATCTGTGAACAGCAAACAGCAATAAAAGCTAGTATTTCCTAGGATATTTGAACAGGGAGTGGGACACTTTCCTTTCTGTGTCTATTTCTGTACTTGAATTTTAAAATGACAGGTGACAGAATGTTTTTTGTGACCAGCAACAGATGTTCCATATTTCTTTTTCCACCCAGTAGCCAGAAGGGACTTCCTGTGCATAAAATGTAAATTGTTGACAGTGCTGGATTTCTGGATTGGAAGGACAAGTACCATCACTAGGAAACACTGAGGAAATGGAAGAGGTCTGAGCAACCAGACTGAGGAAGCATTGCTGCTCCGTTTTCAGGGAGAGAGGAAATGTCCCCCATGAAACTGAACAGAGAGAAATTGTGGAGTAGGATTCACATCAGAAGTAGGAGTAGGAAGCAGCATTCAGTAGAGTTGAATGCAAGTGAGGACTGGTAGGCTGTGAACAGCAGACAGAAGAGGAGTTAAATGTTTCCAGTTGATAGCAGGTATCCAGAAAATAAACTGTGAGAGATGCCTTTGAAATCTCTAGATGGTTGAATGAAGAAAGATGGCTGAGATACCTCTGTGACTGGCAGTTCAGCCCACCTGGAAAGAAAGTCAGTAACGTTCTCAAAATACCTAAGCAACCAAGGCATCCTGAAACCAACATACATGTCATTTTATTAATAAAGTAGGCATCTGAATTTGGTAGTCAATATACAATGCTGATAATGCCTATAATCACTAAATATTGCAGAATATCTCAATATATGGGTGATTTCTTGAGGCTTGCCAGGGTACTGAAGGAGAATACTATCAAACTGATCTTCACAGAGATTCTCCCTACCATGGTGGTGGGGAAAAGAGTACAGAAAATTCTGAAAGCATTCAGCTGGTTAGCCATGTAGCTTACACATTTTGATTTCAAAGTGGAATAAAAGTCCACTTTCATTGGAATATAGATGGAATGAAGACAAGTCTTCTGAGGCCTAGACTAGAATAATCAGAAGGACATTATAACAATGAGGGTATGAAATGAGCTGACAAATGAGTAGCTTAAGCATAAAACTATGACACTGAAAATATAATGAAGACGTCCAAAGAAAGTGAAGAAACAGTTTCATAATAAGTGGGCAAAATTGTTCACTTAAGAGTGTAAATTTGGTGAGATTTATACCAAACTCATTGAAGTGAAATGCCACCCTACAGTTAGTCTGTCTTCAGAGGAAGCATGGAGAACATGTGGGTTTTCTGAGTTGTGCACAACTTCAGAGAAAATGATCCCAAGTGGTTAAGACCCAGTGTCCTGAGAAAGATAGCACTGGGTGATCTCCTGCGTAACTCCAAAAAAATGGCTACTTCCTGGCCAGAGCAGCGTGGTACTTGGGAAACGATGTCTTTGTGGTCAAAAAACCTTACATAACACATGAATGTTTTGGGAGAGTAATATCTAGGAAAAGTAGAGAAGTTATATCACTTCTGTATTTGGCACTGGTACAATCACTTTTCCATTGCCAAGCTCTTTTTTTGGTGTCCCTAAGTCTGTTGATAAAATGGTAAGGGATTGATCAAAGGACTGGATACTTTGCCTTGTGGTGAGACATTCTGGAATCTTGCTCTGTTTATCTTACCCATGAAAAGGCTAAGGCTTGACCTGATCAGAGTGTCTGCATTGGGGAAAAAAACATTGAAAAACTGTTAACAATCTGGCAGGCAAAGATATAAAAAGGCCCAGTGGTTGCTATTTGAAGTTCAGAATTCCACTGCAGATTTTCAGCAATGAGAATGATTAGTCCCTATGATATCTTAACAAAGGTTGTGGTGGTTTGCTTACCGCTGACAATTTAAAAATCAAGATTGAATGGTTTCTTAAATGATGTGTTTTAGTAAAGCACAAGTTCTGTGGCTTCTTTGTACAGGGCATTGGGTTAATTGTTCATAAAAATCCCCTTTGACCTTGAATCTTTTAATTCTCTTAAAGACAATGGCTAGAGTCAAAGTAGTCAATTTTTTCCTTTTTTTTCCCCCAAAACTTACCTTCACTTTCACACAGCTCTAATGAAAAATAGGTATTTTTCTTGGCCAGCTTCTATTCATAGCCCATCAGATGGTTTTTAACTGTAATAACCTTGCAGTCTTACAGTGTTAGTACATTGGTATACTATATAATATTGGTGTATCTGTTAGGCTGTATCCTTTGTTCCATTCTTCGGTACCCTGAAGACATATGCCAAGCACGAGTGCATTTTAGTTGGTTTTCTTGAGATGTGTGTGGGATATCTTTATAGCATTAATTGAATTCAGGATTATGAAATCTGCTCTTTCTGCAATAAGTGCAGCTTGTAGTGGTCTTTTAGTTGCTTCCCTCCTCTGAGTCCTGTCTGCACACCTCATGTTTATAGTGATAAGTGTCTTGGAGACATTGCTGCTAAATCTGAACTAAAATCCAATTAGCACTTATGTGGCTGCAATCCCAGTTAGGGCAAGAGTGCCATTAAGCCGGCCATTGTACCATTAAGCCCAGTTTCTGACTTCAGAGAGTTCAAAAGACCAAAGACTGCCAAATAGAGACACAATGACCAGGCAGCAAGTGATATTAAGAACATAATGAGCATGTTAGCCTGGCCCTCTAAAGAAATTCTATTTAGGTAATGACTTTTTCTACTGCATGTTTCTCTGCCAGGCCCTCCTCTTCTTCCAATTGGTTTTGGATTCATTTGTCCATTTCAGCCTGGTTTTTACATAAGTGTAAAGATTCCAGGTTCTTGTGGTGAGCTGAAGCACCAGGTTCAAAATAGGTTTGTGACACCTAACAAGTGGGTATACCAAGACGGGCACAAATTAGTAGTAGTTGTTGTGGTATGGGCTGCAAGACAGTAAGGCCACTGAAAATCAAATGCTCTTAGTTCTGTTGCTTACAGAACAACTTGTATTCTTGTGGGGAACAGGCTGGACTCATTTTGTACTGTTGATTCTCTTGTGATTTCAAATAGTCATAACAATTCACTTAAAACCACTTCAGCAATAAAATATATTTGATACAGACAAGAGTTAAAGTAATTAGCTGACATTTGACTTTACTTGATACGAACCCAAACCATGAAACTTTGAATGCCCTTAGAGTTCAGACGTGTTTCATTCAGTGTTTGGGTACTAGTCTGTGTTCTCAAGTAACATTTTCAAACTTGGCAAATTTCATCCCA
>JANZLQ010000029.1:33730336-33753977 GCA_026212715.1 Elanus axillaris | reverse complement strand
TAACATTTTCAAACTTGGCAAATTTCATCCCAGATTTAAAATAAAAGCTCAACATAGGGAATCAAGTTTGTAAAAGCTTTTTCTTTAAATATAGAGGTGCCCTAGAATATAGCTGTAGAAACAGCAAGCAGAAGAAATAAAAAATGCATTATCTGGATAAAGGTGTGTGTTTGTGTTTATATGTGGTGTTTGCACCCACGTACATAGTTATGTGGCTGTACAAAACACTTTGTGCTGCAAGGACCTTACTATCTTAACAGCCAGCCAGCGCAGTCATGCGCTTTGAGACCCAGAGGATGGTGCTAACTTAGAGCATGTGTGCATTTTCGGTTTTATGATGTGACGACAGCAGTGCTCTGACACTGGTTAACATTTGTGGGCCTTGTGGAAGGAGTGAGGTTTCCATGAGGGATTTGGCTGGAGGAAACCTGCCTGCCTGGCACACAGAGCTGAGGGTGTTCCAGGCAGGGTCGAAAGAGAGATGAGTAGCATGGTGTTTTACACTGCGCATGATGCAACTGGTAACTTGGAATGTGATTGACCATGTTTTGTAAGCTTGTTATTTTTTTCTTGCAGTCTAATACAGAAGGAAAAAGAAGAAAAGTATCTGATGCATTTTTAGGTTTTTGTTATAACTTAGTAACTAGGGGAGCAACAGGGAAAGTCATCACTCTGTGACCATTAACAATGTGACTATCTTGAACTCTGTTATCCAAATTAAATGTGTGAGTTTAATAACAATCCATTTAAGTAACAATACATGTGTCACATCTATAATACCTCATATCTGAGGATTTCAGAGCAGTTTAGAAGTTCTGATGAACAGAATCTCACAGCATTCCTATAAGAGGGGAAAAAATACGGTCACAGAAATTACAAATGTTTTGTTAAGGCTGCTCAGGAGATAAAGAAGAAAGGGAGTCTAGGTGTTGTGGTCTGGGGAACCTACACACAAGTTAAAATTTTGGGATAAAGATATACGACTTACAAAATTACTATATTATTGAACTCTTTCATATATATAATGCTGACCTTAAGCTGTGAAAGACGTGCCATCCATCTCCTAAATGAAGGATAGACAGGATAATGGAGGATCACTTTATGCTGTTAGCTCCTTTTCATGTGAGTATGTTGGGACAGAGCTATGGCTGAAGCCCAGACAAGTCACCATAATTAAATTTTCCTGCAGAATAAAGGGTTATCAACAAAGATATCTTACCAGAAATAGAAAAAAAGAGGTACTTGAGGAGAGTAACATGTGAGCAGTCATAGATGAAGGAAAGTGGGACAGTAGAGTCAAACTGAGACACATTTTGCAGCCAAGAAGTCTGAATTTTAATGGGGTCAGTGAGAGAAGGTGGACATGAGACCTACATGGACACTACAACTGTATCTGCTCGAGAGCCTAATCCCTCCTCCCCAAGCCACACCACTGAGAATAGTCACCTTTAGCTATATCCATGCTGTTCAGCGATTGGCCTGGCCCTATGTAACAATCGTATACATACTGCCTATGAGACCCTGACTTCAGCTGACTCAAACTCCAAAAAACATTTTGAGTGCTGAATAAATGCAGGCATCTCACATCTTTACTTTTGGTTTGCTGCTTTTAATTCTTTTGTTATAGTACAGGCTTCTGTGAGGAACCTTGAACAAGCTGGAGGTACAGATTTACTGAGAGTGAGATGCAAGGAGACTAAAAGGGGATTCAGAAGTCTACAGGATTGCCCACCATGTGTTAAGCAACAATTGCTTTTGAGTACGTGGTCACGTATTATTTGATGTGGTTACAGATAGGCAATCCCCGCTGACAGTGAGATGAGGGATATATCCAAGCCTAGCTCATCATCTGTTTGTTTCTCTTCTTGTATGTCTTTGAAGACATGGATTGTGAATGAGAATAGTTGCAAGATGAACTATAGGAAAAGTCATCTCTGAGGTCTTGTGGGCAACAGGAGATGGAAACTCGTGTGGGAGTATAAGGCAGTTGGTCTGGTAGGGTGTGTCATTACAAAAGGGTTAACAGAGAGCCAAAGAGTCATGCATATACTGTAGAGAGTAAGGATGGTATTCCCATTAAGAGGATCTCACCAGGTGAGCCTGGTGCCAGAGGACTCCAACACAGAGAATGTCTCCCACTGGCTGAGCTGTGTCACACTGGATCGCTTGGCTTCTCATCCTGCCTGCCACCCAGTAGGATTATTTTGTACAAGATTGGAGTTGAATGCTGTCATGCTGAACTTGATAAGGCATGTGTGGGGAATGGCAGTAGAGAGGGAGCGGGAATGTGGTGTGCAGATGAGTGAAGGTGAGAGTAAAGCTTATCAGCTACTGGTTCCGGAGGGTGGTGGGCTTTTCCTTTTTTCTTTTCCTGGCTCCACTGGTGAAGTCATCTATTGAACACGCTCAATTATCCATCCATACAAGATAAAAGTACCAGAGTACTATGTTAGGGTGTGAATATTTTTAATTACTTTAAAATAGAACAATTAAACATAGTCCTTGTCCTTTTGGCCAGCTGCTTACAGGGTGGCCTCTATTAAAAGCTTGAGACCCCAAAGACACATTTCTTCTATTGCATAATATTTTTCTTCTGTTTCCAGTAAACCAGGTTTGAACTGGCAATTTTCTGTGAAGTCCTGCAGCCAATTTAATATTTAAAGCAGACCTGTTAAATTATGCTGGTTTCAGGAATGCCTTGAGACATCCTCCCTCTGCTAACCTGCTGTGCTGACTCAGCGCCTGAGAAGGAGTTGACAGCCCACGGGGACAAGGGAGTGTTCTGCAACTCTGCAGAAATGCAGGATAATAAAAACTCATAGAGGCAAAGAGTGATGCAGCTAAAGTTTGTGTTGCAGTTATCAGCCAAGTAATTTAAAAGAAAAAAAGAAAACACAAAACAAAACCAGAGAATAGAATTGAAGGCACAGCAGCTGGTAGCCTAAAATGGTAATCTGCACTAAATGACCTCCTTTTGTAATGTCTGTGCATATGATTTTCAGCTATTTTGGGTAGAAACTTGAAGAAAAAGGCTCTTAAAAGTCAAAACTGCTACTCTTCTTTTCCAAATAGTTGTCTTGACATTCTCATTAGAAAGACAAAGAAAAGACTGCAGGAAGACAGCTGTTCTAGGACCCTGTCAGAGCTATGGGACAGCATGTGTTGCTAGTGCTGTACTTGTTCTGCAGAGAGTTCTCTATTCTTAATATTGCTGTCTTCAGACATTGGAAATTGCATTAGTGTGGTTGCTGGATTTCCATGGACACATTCCAGGTGCATATATCAGGGTGCTGATGTTCTTACATTTTGTTGCTGTTGTGTGCTTATGTCCCCAGCTTCAAACTAGAACTCAGCACCTGGATTTTACTTATGTTATACTGGTAAACTTTATATAGCTTGGTCTCTGCTTGCCTGTACCTTTATTTTAAATGTGTGTAAATTCATTAAATTGCCCTACATACACTTAAAAATATAAAGATTTCATTTCTTTTTATTCACTTGCCGGTGCAGATCTATGAGAGTGAGTGCACTTTTCAGAACCTTCCTTTCAAAACTACTTGTAATCGTGCAGTAGATAAGTAGCACTTTAGAGGGAAGAGGACCTCCAGCCAAAATAATTTCCAAATGATCTTAAAGTGTAATTTATCTTCTTATTTTGCAGCTAGCTATGGACCAAACCCAATTTGCAAAGGCTGTTTATCTTGTTCAAAGGATAATGGGTGCATCAGATGCCAACACAAGTTATTCTTCTTCCTACGAAGAGAAGGAATGAGACAATATGGTGAATGCTTGCATTCCTGCCCATCAGGGTACTATGGACTCCGAACGCCAGATATGAACAGATGTTCAAGTGAGTTTTTTTTGAACCCTTACATTCAGTTTTGTAGGAAGGCCATAATTCATGCTCAGTTTTTAAGATGATATGTTGTGGAACATGGTGGTATTTTCACAGATGTCTCAAGATCATCATAAAACTTCTTTGCTAAAGAACATCCCAACTCATTCCAAGATATGTAACATTCAGCAGATTAAATAGTTGATGTATTAACCTAGTTTTTATTGTTGCTGTAATTTTTATTATTATTGCTTTAGTTAGAAGGGAAATGTAGGAAAGAATAGTGCTTTAAGCAGATATTCATAGTTTTAACAAACAAATTCCCACTATATGAAAACAAAAAGGATTAAGAATCAATTTAACAGTGCCTCATGTAGGTACTAGTCAGTATATGCACTAATATATGGGTGGGCTTCTGGTCATGCTTTTTGTTCCCACACAAATTTCAGCTGACCAGACACCTCACACCAGACACACTTTTATATGTCAGTGTTGCTATTTTAATAAAACAGATGTACTATTAAAAACAAACAAACAACCTTTCGCTTTTAGTACTGCATTTTATTTGGAAATTTACAACCTGCTAATGTTCAACAAGATTCCCTGTTTGCATGTTTGTGCCTAGAAGCACAAATCAATGAGTGCTGTGGTATCTCTATGCACTACTTCACCACTGTCTGGCAGTTGTGTCACTCAGTATTGATTTTTCCATAAGCTCATATGTGGAGTATTACCCATATGGATTATTAATCATTGCTATTACCTTGAATTCATATTTATGTGGGGGGTTTTGTGTGTGTCATAGTCTAACCAGAATTAGGTCACTGAACCTAAGAACCTGAAGTGAGAAATAGCTTTTCTTTGCTTCCTGGAATAATCAAGTGTCTATTAAACGTACGGCACTCTCCCCCGCAGTACTGTGGCATGTCCCTGGGACGCAGCGTGTGTGAGAAAGCGGGTGCTGGCTTTCACATCACATACAATCTTGAGCCCCATGTGAGGTCCCTCTGTGGCAGTCAGGGCTGGAGGAGGAGCACTCATGGCTGTGCTTGGACCCATCCCAGCCCATGCAGTGACATCCCACCTCTTTCCCCCATTCCCTACGCGAGCTCTGTGGATATGGTATTCTTCACGTTGTGTTCCCAACTGCTGTGTAATATTGCCGAGTGCTGCCTAATCTATACCAGGTGGCTAGGTTTTGATGAAAAATTAAACGAGACCAGTATATGGTTTATGTATCCCTTTTGTAAAGTAATGTAGGATCTTGGCCTTAATTTTCGTAACACATTTGTGAATTCAGCAACTTGTCCACTTTAAACCTTTCAAAACTGGGCTGTAAAAACTTGCCCATGTAAAAATGTTTTTAAATATAGGTACAGCTTTGGGAAATAGATGAATTATCTATATTAGCCTGTACTGTGCTTGTGAGATAGGAAAAGTAGTCTGTACTGGCAGTCTTCATTTACTTTCTTAAAAAGAAAAAAAAAGTTATTTGCAGAAGGTGGATGGTGAATTCAGTATGACTTTTTTTTCATTTTTACCACTTACAGAAAGTGGCCTTTTTCCCTGAATTACAGGATTGGTTTTGAAAAGCATAAATGTGAGTTGTGTCCAACCTGTATTGGCATGTGTTGAGAGCTAGATGTTTAACTCACCTCATGACAGTCTTCCCCCTCTGAGAGTAATGATGCAGTTGCATTTCCTGACCAGTCCTGGTTGTCCTCCAAAGATTTTTGTATTATATATTTTTGTGTAACTGCCAACTGGTGTATTTATAAATCACATCTTCATTTTTTTTCTTGGTTTGGTGATTTTGCATGGCATGCACATTTCATTGTGGACACACAGACATTTTGTGAATTGAAGCTGAGTTAAAATAAATATTCTTAAAAAATAGGTTTCTTCCTACTTGATGTTAGATACTTCTAGGTATGCTTAGTGACAGACTCCATTGCTCAGATAGTATTATCTCAGCTAAAAATAATAAAAATTCTGGCTATGTTAAAATCCTTCTGGGAGTTACAGTGCTTGAATTACATAAGTTGAAATGATTTCTGCCCTATTAATGTCTTTATAGGCACAAAAGCTGTTTAACTTTTTATTACTGGAACACTTGCCCATTTTTGTTTGAGAAGCTATAGAGCATATTTTTATGGAAAATGTTGACATGATTTTAAAAGCCAAATGTAGTTAATGCCAAATGTAACACAGTAAATACCACAGCCAAGTGCAGCAGCTCTAAAATGATGGAAATTTTGAATTTCAATACTAATTTTCTTTTCTACATGTACGCAGTACGTGTGTCTTGAATTTGCGAAGTGGTTCTAGGCTGTTTTTCTAGTAACAGTGAATCAAGTAATTTTGAGACTGCTTGTCTCTAGAAATCGATGTAGAGTTTCCTGCTGGAGATGATTTTCATCTTGAATGCTGCAGTATGAAAGTGCAGTACATTTGGACATGAAACTGGAAAGTGCTGAGTCTCTTCTGTAGAAGAATGCCCAAGAGAAGAGTTAGACTTTGTTAATTTTCCAAGAAATTTTAATAATGAGTTTGAACTGAACAGCTTCAACAAGAAATAATCTCATGAGAGAAAAAACCCAAACTGAATTAAAGAGTAAGATGTAATCTGCTACCTGGGTGGTTGGTTTAACATTATTCTGATTAATGGATCAAGCTTACCTTGAACCTTTCAACTTAGTCTGTATCCATAGTAACAACTACAGTATTAGGGGGAGGAAGCACTCAAAGTGTTTAGAAATTAGAGCTCCCTTCAGCTTTGGTTGGCTACTCCAGTTGTTTAAGTTCACCTTCTTTCTGACAGGAGGGCCCAACATTGCTAAAATTGTAATTTCTCTTTCCATGCACCTTCAGTAAAGACAAGATAAAGAGAATCTTTTAAACAAATTGAGCATTTATTAAACATGTGTAGTTAATTCACTGTACTAAGAAAGGTAATTTTTTTTTCAACTTTTACAAAATAGCAAGACATCATTGATATATCGTGGCTTGACTATTTCTTATGTAGTATAGCAGAGCATATGACCTTCTGAGACTATTTAGTCAGTATGATTGTAACAGTCTTTCATGGGATTCAATTACCACAGGGGCAGCACTATTTGCTTGAAATAAAATAATTTTTCTGACTTTTTAGAAAGAGTTTTCATTACTTTTGAGGTCTTTTTTCCTTCAAATATGGCTTTATTTTTTAAAAACAAGCTTAATATTGCATTTGGGATTTTGAAAATGAAGTTGGATGGTCAGAAATTGAGGTCTGCCTATCATTATTCTATAGGCCTTTATTTTTTTTCCTTATCGCTTCCACTCTCTTTTCCTCCTTCAAATGGATTTGGATTTTTTTTTAATTTGGAATATTTTGATTTTTGGCCCTACTTTGTGTTTTGATAGAAGAGTTTTGTTCCATCTGTCTGGCAACAAAAATCATCTTAGTACTTTGAATTAAGATTTATTAAATCTGTGGTCAATTTAGATTTAATAGGGCAATTGTATATTTGTAAAGTACTAATTGAAAACACTGTAGTTTGGCATTTATTTAAAAGTTCTCAACTAATAAAGAATCAAGATTAGAACATACTGGAAATATATCGCTAAGTGTTTATTAAGTAAATTTTTTGAAAAAATATCCTCACTCTGGTATTTTATAATTAGGATGTTTCATTTCAAACATTGCTTGCCATGAAATGGTAGACCTGTGGTAAACTTCAGGACCTGTTACGGTCAAGTGACTGTGTGTATCATTCTCTAGTACTCATGTTCAGCCCCTGCCAAAGTTGTAGCTTAAAAATCTTTATTTGTAGTAGTAGTAGTAGTAGTAATAATAATAATAATAATAATAATACCCCTGCAACTACCAAAGCCACATCTGTTTAGGAGAGTAAATAGCTAGTTATTATAGATATTCCTTTGTAGGCTAAAGCTCTTTTGCTTATTGTTTTCCTCCTTTCCTTACTGTCTCCTCAGTGACTTTTCTGAAAGTTTTGATCTCTCTTCTCTTTCCATTGGTTTTTCAACTGATACTCCACCCACTGTAAGAACTGCTCACATCATAGCTTTCTCCAGCATCTTGCTTCTGTCTCTGGCTCTTCTTGGCAGTAGCACAGTCTTTGTTCCTTATGTGCCTTTGTGTCCTCAAGGTGTAAGCTGTCTGGACTTTTGAAGTCTCTTCCATTTTGGGAAATTCTGGAGAGGATTAGCACAAAAGGTGGTGCTGGTCAATGACAGATTGGTGCGCAGTGCCAATGGACACATCAGGATGGCAGCGTGAAGTTAAGTCTGTAGGACCAATGCTGTTTTACTGAGCAACAGAAGGTTGGGAGCACGAGTTGGAAGGAGTGAGTGTGATGGGCATGGGGACAGTCTGGACATAGGTGAAGTTAGGAGGTTCTGGGATAGAAGAGGCAGAGATCTGAGGCAAGAAGAGTAGGGTGCTGTGAGTCAGAGCTCAGTGTGAAAGACCAAAGTATTAGCTGCGTTGGACCAAGCAACCGTTGTCACTCCCCAGGATAACTAACCTCACAAGTTACAGGCCCAGAGGCACCTCTGGAACGATGCCTTAGTGGAAAGACTGGTTTTGACCTTCAAAAGGAAAACACTAAGTGTCATGAATCATCATCTCTGACTTAAACACAAGGGGATGCCTCAAGCAAGGACCCAATTTCAGTGCACAGATTGCCAAACCCTTCAATTTAGGAATGCCACGTTTCCTTTCCCAGCTTCAGTCTGCAGCATCCCTTTGCAAAATACGATCGTTAGCTCTCTGTCTTGAAGGTGTTCAGTACAGCTCTCTTTCTTATGCTGGTGGTTGCTGGTTTCCACTCATGCAGATCCCCTCTAGTGTTCTCACTCCCCTTCCCCATGCTCAGCTGCTCTTCACTGGTGGCTGCTTTTCATGCCGAGCCGAACTTACTGTGAATCATCATTGTTATTAACGTTACTAGGAATTGACCAGATGTCTTTTCCACTATGTGCGCTACAGATAACTTTGTTATGAAGGGAGTTATGGATGGATAGTCAATCACACTGATTATGTTTAGAAAAGGACAATGTGACAATGGCAATGCTACAGAATATGAATCTTTCACAAAGGCAAAGTAAGGCTCATGTAAAATTTTCAAGATTATGCATATCAGTAGAAATACTTTACAAATGAGCAACTACTTTTTACAGTTGAGGTAGACATATTTTGACCTTAAAATTCATCATATTGCACTTATTGTGACAAACTAATACAGTAAACCTTCTTTTTGTTAAGGTATGAAGCACGTGCATCTCAATACGGAGCATTTTATGCTTTATTTTGAGCTTCAAAGGCATTATATTTCCCTACAATTTAGCTTATTAAACATCACCTTATAACCTGGTGATAAATTTACTGTGGAAGGATAGTATTTGTTTTGGTAACGTTATACTCTCTGTAATTATTGTACAGAAAGAAGCTGTTTAAAGGAGCACATACTCTTTTTACAATAACAGACACATGCATCTGAGTCTAAATTTAATTCAATGGCTGAATTTATATTTTGAACTCCTGGGTTTTTGATTCATTCTCTAAAATGTAAGTCTGACAATTCTTTAATACTTACCTTAAAAGGAGAATGAGTAGGAGTGGTTTATCATGACTGTCAGGAAGCAGGTCACAAAAAGCTTTTAATATTTAATATTGTAAGTTTCATCCGTGTCAATCAGATTTAGACTTTTGTGATAGTCATGTAAATAGCAGAGGAATGTTTGGGTCAATATAAATGAGATTATAAAACCTAAATGCAAATGTTTTATTCCTGGCTAGCTAAATGCAATTCTTATGGATCAGATTGGTTGCCTCAACCTTGATGAAATATGGCTTATAGCTATTACTTTTTTTGAAATTCTGGTGTATGTGCAAAAAATGCTTCAGAAGAAAATTGTTTCTGAAGTGCCACAGGGCGCTAGAGCTCACTGAAAATTAAGGAAAAGTGGACTTTGGCTTCTAAGTCCTGTATGTAACATTTTTTGCCACTCTGTTTCACTAAGCAAAGTTGAAGATGGTTTAAATTTCTGTCTCTGGATTCTTTTCTGTCAATGGCCTTTTTTAAGGGAGGTATTATGATCCTTTTTCTTTTTCTCTTCTGTAGAACCAAAGAATTTGGTCCTTCAGTTTGGTAGGTTTCCTGGCCATTGACTGAGGAGTGGCACAGTATTAGCTCATGGAGTTGTTTCTTTCTTGAGCATATTCTGTAACTGCTCTTGAGCACAGAGGCACTTTTACATACCATAATCTACTGTCATGCTCTACTGAAATGTCAGTCATTCAAGTTCTTACTCTCCTGTTAGCCTAAGCTAAGAGATTGCACAGAATCAATAGACTTTCCATTGGATAAGTTGTATATCTTGTCCCATAAATCAACATTTCAGAGCTCTGTCGAAGGGATGAATTTTTGTTTCCCTTTGTTTTGTCTGAATGCTGAAGGTATTTGAGCAAAAGCACTTCTGTCTAATTTCAGTCCAGCTTAGCTTCACCACACAAAGTAGTATTTTCTCTTCCATCCATTCCCTTGGGAAGTGAAGTCATGGGGCTCTGAATTTATTACCACTCCTGTGACAGCTTGTGATTGAAAAGAGACTGCTAGAAAGTTAGCTTTTCTAACTTTTGGAGTACTGCTCTTCTTCAGCTCTCACTTTTCACTTTATAAAAATGTATTTATCATGAAAGATTGTATTTCTTTAGGGTTTTTAATATTAATTTTTCCTGTTAAAGTCATTGTAGTAGGCTGTGGTCTATCTGATGGGATAAGAAAGTTATTAGTTTAAAACTGCCCTTGCTGAAGCAATTAGGACCTTTGCCATGGACTTCAGTGAGGTCAGAATGTTGTTCTTTTACCATTTACATACAACTCTTGTGGGAAGTATGGTGTAACATTTTAAAAAGTGTCATCTGTTTAGAAATGGGCTGTGCTAATCAGGCTGTGCTACCAGTGGATTTCTCTGGGCCTCCCTGAGTGCTTTTTGAAGTCCAGTTTTGACTTTCTGACTTTCCCAAGATAGACTCACTGGAAAGAAGATGAGAGACTGTGCTAGAAGAGTTGCGGTAAGAGCGTTACAAAGTCTGAGAGGTCCTGGCTAGGAGTAGAGGGTAGTAGGGTGAGTGGGATATAAGGAGACATGGTGCTGAGCAGGAATAAAAGGGGTTTGAGGTCTGGTAGATAGCACACCCGTGATGAGACCCTGCAAACTGAATGCAAGGGAGGGAAGACCTGCAGACCTCTTGTTGCTAGCTAAATGGGAAGGGCAGCAATGAGGCATCATTTACTGCTTCACTCGCAGGTTCTCAAGATTAGGTTTCCAACTCTGTCATTTCTGCCCTGCAAGTACATTAAGCCTGCCAAAGGTGACTGCTCTTTGGGGTTCTTCTGTAGGGCTGAATTTGTCAACCCTTTCTCCCCTCAGCACCGATCTTACCTTTCCCTGTGCCCCAGAGTTTCTGCTTCCAGGCTCTTCCTCCTTACTGCTTCTAAAATCTTCCAGGCAGTTACCCTTGTCTATCTGGAAACCTCCAGTGGGCACTATTTTATGTTTATTTTAAAGGGAAAAAAAAAAAAAAAAAGCATTTTTGAAGAATGTGGTCGATTATGCATTTTCTACTTCTTTCCTCTGAAGAGCTCCTTGGGTCTAAAATCTTAGCTATGTTTAGCTCAAGTTTTTGGTCTTTTTTCCTTCGGGGTTTGGTGTTTTTTTTTGGTGTAAACTTCTAGGTAGTCTTTTAAGTGGAATAAAAGGAATACACTGGTTGCATGGTTTAGCTCTTGAAATTATACAGAAAATGAAACCACTGAACTGGTGAGAAAAGCAAATGCATCTATGACTAATGAATTGAAGTAATTGCTTTTGACAAGAACCTTCTCCAGATGAAAAAAGAATCTCTGTCTTGTTCCAGTTTATTATAATCATATAGTAAGCTAACTAGTTGATTTAAAGGGAATTTAAAAGGATTTAGATAGGAATTTTTAAAAGTAGGAAAGATTTTGCTTTCCTTCTTCAGAGTTAGGCTTCAGATGCTGAGATCAGAAAATTTGAAGGGTTGGAAACCATGGCTATCAGAATAAAGCAGTTCAGGTCATTAACTTTAAACAGTTTTTCCTTTATTTTTATCATATTATTTTGTGTAAAGGATAAACATTTTTTTCAA
Source organism: Elanus axillaris (assembly GCA_026212715.1). Taxonomy (NCBI): domain Eukaryota; kingdom Metazoa; phylum Chordata; class Aves; order Accipitriformes; family Accipitridae; genus Elanus; species Elanus axillaris. The sequence goes on along the minus strand of JANZLQ010000029.1, from coordinate 33,741,963 downwards.
ATGCTGGTTTTCTTAATTATTGAATATTACATCAAACAGCTCTTCTGTAGATTTCATACTAGATTATTCTTTTATTATCAAATTTATTATTTAAATAATAGAATGCAAAAAATTGCAGGAATCTGCAATATACTTCCATTAAAACCTATATTTAATAAAGTTTACATAGATAATGATGTTGATTAACAGAAAGAAATACAAAATTTGACACAGTTATATTTATTTCCAAACCAAGGTATCTTAGTTTTCATAATGGACTATCAACTTTCTTCAGGAGTCCAACTAAAAATGTGTACGTTTTTATTATCTCTCCACATTGGTATATTTATCTGTAAAGGCAAAAGAACTTAAAGAATTCATTTATTCTAATTTACTAACCTCAGTCACAGTTAAAAAATTAATTAATCGGACTTTTATTTAAAAAAGAAAAGAAAAGAAAATTTACCCCAAAAGCATTTAAATTGTGTAATAAGATGAAGCTGGGCACCAAAAATAATAAACTCTATAAAATTTTCTTTATTTTCTAACCACTGCTGTGACAGTTTGTGATTTAAAATAGACTTCTAGAAAGTTAGCTTTTCTAACTTTTGGCGTACTTATTTTCTTTAGCTTTTTAGTGTAGTTTATTTAAAATTTATAAAAAATCCATGCAAGGCTTAGCTGCACCAGCACCTTCATGATTTGAGACTGAGTGCATGGAGGACATCAAAAAGGAGTTGTCGTCACTCCCAGTTGATCTTCAGCTATAGTGTGGTCTATTACCAAGTAAATTATCATTACAATTAGCACCCAGTAACCCCAAGCATTGTGCTGAATATCACTCTGGTGAATTAATGTTTTAATTTCAGAATTATTAAAGTATTCCTAATATTCTTTCTGTATTTTCCCCTAAATTGCATCTGATATAGATTAAATAATAGGCATTCATGTTTGGAGTAATTTAACCTCATAGGAAAAAATTGAAAATAAACTGTCTGCCGAACTTCAAGACTAAATACTAAAATCTGTTTTATAAAGATTAGCTAAATTTGAAGTGTTGGTAGGGGATACTTACCAATATCTCTTTTAGAACTCCTTATGCTTTGTGATTTTTATTTTTATTTAAAAGAAAATAATAAAGAATGAATGACATAAGTGACCAAAAAGATTAGCATATTGTTGCATGACATGAATAACAAATGCTTCCTGCTGTGACTTCAGATAGCTGAAGAAAGGATACAGTTAATGTAGTTTATATAGATTAAGTATGTCAGCTGAAGGATTAGATTTTTTTAAAATTAATTTTAAAGTGCTCATTACTGCTCCAAATATAAAGGCTTTTACTTTTTAATCTTTGGAACATTTTTCCCTGGCATTTTTTTGTAGGTATGTATGACTGACTTTCATAAGCCTCCATGTAAGTATTTTTGCTTTTCAGGTGTGCATGTGATTGTTGGTATCTAGTTAATTTCTGAGTTGCAGTGTTTTAGTGTGGAAATAGGATGTTTCTGAACAGTCTGCTTCTGAGTCTGTAATCTACTGCAGACGGTATTTCTCTTAAATTTTCAGAGAAATCCAATATTTCAAAAGGCAATAGTTGTTTAGGGTTTTTTTGCTATTGATTATAGGTTTATGCCTTTTAGTCATTTAATAATTTTTTTTTATGGATTAACTACCTTAATAATAGAGAGGAGTTATAGCCAGAAAAATTGGGGCTTTTTGCATGGTAGCACATGCATATGTGTAGATACGGACATCAGATGTAATAGATGAAAGCATTCATTCAGCTATTTATAGGGTCAACTCATGGAAAAAAAGTATCCTGCTTTTAATGACAAATAATAAACTGAAGACAGTACATATAATACATGCACGTATCCCAAGATAATTTGTTGCATCTTAGTTTAATCAAAATTACTTAAATACAATAATAGTTTACACTGAACATTTTTCCTCCAAAAAGATGTAATTAACTCAAATATCACTCAACTAGAGGTTTTATCTACAGTTCTGATTAAAAAAAAAAAAAAGGATTTGAAGGATGGAGGGGTAAATGTGGTAAATAATAATTACATTTAACTGTAATTTCTCTTATAGAGCAGATAGATTTCAGGATGACACTATTCCTCATCATAGCACTTCTGGGTTTGCTATTTTATTGCTTTCCTTTCATTTTTAGTCTTACCCTAACTTAGTTGTCTCATTGTTTCTTACGATCCTTTTGATTCAGGATGCAGAATAGAAAACTGCGACTCCTGCTTTAGCAGAGACTTTTGTACCAAATGCAAAACTGGCTTTTACTCGCACAGAGGCCGCTGCTTCCGAGGATGCCCCCCTGGATTTGCAGCCTTGGAAGAGCTTATGGAATGTGTGGGTGAGTCTTCTAGCACAGCAGTGCTGCTGAAGCAGCTCTTTTATGAGGTGGCAAGGTTCAAATATGGCGCTACTTTTAAGCTGATGCTTAGCATTTCCTATCAAGAAACATTCACTAATGAATTGTGTCTGGATTTCTTTACCCATAATAACAACAACAACAACAATTTTTTCCAAACTTTGAAATATTGCATTATTGGGAATGTCACTCTGTTCTGCATCAGAAGGTTCTGTCCTCTTAACTGTAAATCACCTTGTATGAGGATTTATAATTCAGAATTTGTAAGATTTCAGGAAGGCCAGTTTTTGCATTAGGACTTCAAGTCAGTGATGTACTTGTTGGATTCTTGCCCTCATAAAACTACCTGCTTATTTTGCCTTTTACCAAGGCCACAACCCAGAGGCAGGGCAGACTGAATTCCTGAAACATCTGGGCTTCAAATTCACTTTTAGTTTCTCTGCAGCTCCCCACTTTTCCATTAGCAAGTAACAAATATAAACCACCAAGTAAGTGTTTTTAGTAGAAATTTACTTTATAACTCTGAGCCAGCATTGGCAGTTCTCACAATATTTCTCCAGTCTCAGTTTGGTGTTTTATCCTGAAGCCTGGGAATTGTGTCAGAACACTCTTTCTTTCAAGAGCATTCCTTGCATTTCCTGATGGAGAGGACCTGGAAATGTGAACTCTTGAGCTTTGCGAATCCAGGTGACAACCAAATAGAATTTATTTATTAAAAAAAGAACAATTTAAATCAATCTCATGATAGCAGGAGGGTTTTTGAATATTTGGGACTTACATGATGTCTGTACATACAGATTGATAGTCTGATGGTTTTATGCTCAGGTTGAAGTTGGCTAAAAGGATTCTTTCAGGTTCTGTAAGAGACTTTAATTTTGTTTCTAAGTTTTTGCCTGTTAACAGTAAAACTTTCAAGTGGTGCTTTCTCATAGTGTATTCTAATAAAAAAACCCCAAAAACCAAAGAAAAGCAAAACCCAGAAGAACTGCTTACTTGTGTTTTCTTTTGCTTTATCAGAAGGCTGTGAAGTGGGTCAGTGGAGTGAGTGGGGAACTTGCAGCAGAAATAACAAAACCTGTGGATTTAAATGGGGCCTGGAAACGAGGACAAGACAAATTGTGAAGAAGCCAGCAAAAGACACGATACCATGCCCAACCATTGCAGAATCCAGACGGTGTAAAATGGCCATGAGGCATTGTCCAGGAGGTAAGCATAGTCCATGCCACAAGAATCTTTATGAGCTTTTCTTAACTGAAATCCTATTTCTAACTTGAAAAAAAGAACTATTTCATCCTAGCTGAATGGGAAATCCTGTCTCTGCTCTGCCAGCCACGGCTGAAAAGCATTTTCAGTCCTAATTTGTGCAGCAAGACTCCAGGGAAAGGCTCAGTGTGGGAGTGATCAGTCTCTCAGTAGACTGTGAAACTGTGTTTTTCCTGGTGTGGTACTGAGGCTTTTTCAAAGAGGTGTCTAGTGAAAGAACCATGACAGGTTGCAGTTTGAGCTTCAGCATGAAAATTATATTGATGGTGGAAGAACTAGTTGCTCTGTGCATGGCAGGAAAGATGATGATTCTAAACCTTGCTGCAGACGGCACACCCAGTGCTGGTGTGATGGATGTTTAAATTAAATGAAGTTAGTTACACATGGCATTGTTAGCTGGAACTATTAGCTGGAACGTGTTACTTGTTCTGAATATTACAGATCAGGGCCAAACTATGAGAGATATCAAGCTTTTCAGCATGAGACCAGCTTATGGCAATTTCCACAAGTAGGTAAAATAAATGATGAAATTTCTTTATCATAGTGTTCTAAGACTTAAGTAGTGATCCTGATTTGAAAAAGGAAATGGAGTTTCAAATTTGTGTACAGTTTTGAAGACCTGGAAGTAGAGACATGTCAGTGGTAGAGAATTGATTTTGTTATCTTTTAAATTGAAATGATTAATCTTTCACTTGTGCAGACTGAACACTTAGAGAGTTTCCAGAATTTGTAGGAGAGGTGGATGATCAACAGGTGATAAAGATGCCACTCCTTTGGGAATCATAGGATTAAAGAAAGATTGAGTGCTTTAAGGGACTTCAGAAGTTCTTGTCCAACCTTCTGTTGCAAGCTGGGTCAACTGTGAGCTCAGACAAATAAAAAGGAATAAAGGGTTGCAGAGTCCTGAGAAAAGGTATAACCCAATGAATAAGCTAAAACTGAAATAATCTTAGAATAGGTACATAAATAAGTTTGCTTTGTGTTCTGGGATTGTTGAATGTGACTCTTGGCTTGAACGTACTGCCCAGCAGTATGTGTGAAAATTTTGCATAAAGTTTTAGCTTACAGATTAAATCTGTGCAAGCTTCATTTTTGTCTCTAGCACCCTGACACAATCTGGAAGAGAATATAAAGTTGGTTCTCTGTTATCCAGGTTAACTGAGGCAGTTACACGCTCTTCCTCCCAGTCCCACTCCCTATACTCATACACATGTGCATGCACCCACAGTACATAGAGTCATAGTGGAATTGGTGTGCATTGTACAGCACAGTTAATCTGCAACCCAAATAAGCTTCTCAAAGACACTGAAAAGTGGAACCTACAAAATTAACATCTCAATAAGAAGGAAGAAGAAAAGGTAAAAATCAAGTCTGTTTTGGGCTGCCATGGTGTGTGTCTCTTGGTACCTTTGAATGCAAGTCAGCTGCATCTACCTCAGAGTAGCTAGACTTACTAGTGCTTACAGCCTGCTGGTGGATGAGCTGTTCCAGTTACTTCTAACAAACTCTGAAGCCCATGTGGGGTTACTGATCAGATCAACTGGGGAAATGTTTTACTGCTAAAATGGAAGGAAGAAAAAAGAGCTTGTGTAAAGTTCTACAAAATCTCCAATCAATATTTTCTTCTTTTTTTGCTGTTGAGATGCATGAAGTTTAGCTTGTAGGAGAAAATTTGAGAAAACTGCAGAATATTTTCAATTCAACTCCATGTGGTAGAGATTTAGTCATTTATGTACCCAGTGTGTATAGAGGGGAGGTATGTCATGGATGAAATGTCCAGCTTCTATATAAACTCCTGGCAAGTAGAAAGTTACAGGTGTAGGTTCAGTCTTGATAATTTAGGTAGGATATAAATTATTCAAATTGTTGTAAATAGTTTGAGAAGTGTGCTTAAGTAGACCACAATATTTATGAAAACTGTAGCATGCTCATGTAAGTGTGGTAATCTGGAGCTGTTGGACATTCATACCTTTTTGTAGCAGATTGTCTTATGTTGTTTCAAATTTTCTTGTCCAGCAATTCAGGTCACTGATTAAAGAATTACCTTGCAAATTTTATCTTTTCAAAGGCACAGTGGTGGGATTTCTAAAGAGTTAGGAAGTTTATTGCCTAGTCTACATCAAGATCTTTGATCAAATCTTTGCATTTTTTTTCACTACGTATCAGGAAAGTTCTTGCTGCAAATACAAATTCAGTGTGAAAGGCTTGTAGTACTCTTTCATAACCATGGGCTCCAGTAAATCCTAAAGATGTCAGTCCTCTCCTGTCCTCCCATGGTGTGGAATTCCCAGCCTGTGTTTTCAGAGACACAAATAAATATGTACAAAACTGCAGGTTTGTATTCTTCACACTGAATGCTGAGGCTTAATACTGTTTCTGTGCCATCATATAAAACACCAGCCTGTGTATAAGCTCCTTGCTCTCTCTTAAGAAACTCCTGGGAGGGAGTGTGTTAGTGGTTGGTTTAAGTGCCTCAGGTAAGTCTTCCCCAGGCATGGTTATCTCTACAGGTAAGGAAGACACAGAGATTGTCCTGTTCAAATCTCCTGCTTCATACTTTGTTTTAATTATGATTTTAGAAATGGCTGGTCTAAGATCCCATATCTTTTGTAGTATTTAATTTAGTTAGCAGGTTATCCCATTAGACACTTATAATGTTCTGTGGCTCTTTTATTTACTGTGAAGTAGTGGGAGGCAGTGACTCTGGTTACTGGGAAGCTCAAATCAAGCAGGTCCTGGCTGCTAAGGAAGAGAGTCTGTGTTTTTAAAAATATGGTGTTTTCCTAACGTTAGAAATGTTGTAACTGAACTTTTAAACTGAGGAAATAAGAGAAAAATTTAAAGTTAGCATTAGTGGGGGACTGAAGAACCGTAATCACTGTAAATGTCAGTTGAGAGGCTGTTAATAAATCCTTTCTTCTTAATGTTCTCAGTACATAAACTCATGCAAATGTGTAGGATAAGTATTGGATTACATAGCTAAGATGGTTGTAGACTGTGATGGATTAAACTGAGCAGAGGAAGTAAGGATATTTTTGGTAGAACAGGGTCAAATATAGTGCTTTTGACATATGCTTCCTACTTCTGTACATTTTACAGTTACTATTTATGGTTCACAGTACAGAAAAGCTTCTGAAACAGATTTTTACATGTTTGCAGAAGTGGAGTTAAATTCAGTTTTCCTACTAAGTACTTCAGTTTCGTATTTATCAGGGGTTGTGATGTTACCCATCTGGCCATTATGGCTGTGGTACAAATCTAGTGGATGAAGAATTATCACTTTCCCAGTATTTGCAGTGTTGTAGAGATAGAAGCTGGAATGCAAGTGAAAGATGATTTCACGTCTTTCCTACTGAAGCCAGTAACATGAGAGGATAGTCTAACTGATTTCAAATATGTTACTCAGTGATACTTTCTTATTGTCAGTACTACTTGACTGAACTGTTATTACCAGATAGGAATGTCACATTTGTGTATGTGTTCATGTTATGTATGTTACCCTGTGGCTTGGGAGTAACATGACTCATGGTATGAGAGGTTAGACTTAGAAAAAGATGACTTGGATCATTCAGAACACCTCCTACCGGTGTTGGTATCTTCCTGATACAGAATTTTCTCCTTTTCAGCTCAAAAAGAAGAGAAAAGAATTTTTAAAAAGAGTGATTGCATTACAACCAATGGGGAAATTAGCAGGCAGAAATGTTTCATGGACTGATAAATCTTGCTGTCTCGAAGTTTTCCCATATATTTATAGTAAATATTCTCTTTTTACCTCTTATTTTTACATGTTCCCATGTTCATCTCAGTATTTACTCCTCTTTTGTTTGTACCCTTGAGGATTTTGAAGATTGCTGTTGTGTTTCATATTAAGTATTACACAGGCAAGGAAAGCAGCTCTCTACTTCTTTTAGTCTTCCATCAGACTGAGTTCTTTAAGCTGTCTAATACATGAATATTAGTCTATGCCAAAGTCTATTATTTCTAGAACAAATCATGATGCCATTTATGAATGCTTATTGCAGACATGAAGAAAGAGAGATGAAGATGGGACGTATGTCTGTATTAATTTCCTGAGCTCAAAAGGGGAAAGGCAGCAGGACAGGTCATGAGGCTACAGTGGGAGGGAGTTTTTGCCTTGACATGGGCATGTGCTTGGCTGGACTTCATGCTGGTTGAATGGATTTGGGGGGCTTTTTATGCAGTAAGCTTTCTTCTTTCTATTGCTGCAATAGAATTTAAGACTTCCGGAAAAGCAACAGTAGAATGACCCAATCAGACTTTCTGTCCTTATGCTGCAGTTACATTTCATTATTAATACTCAAAAATTATGACTGAAAAGAATAAAAAAATATATGCTTAAATACAGAAAGCTAATAAATATGCAAACTGCAAAATGCATGTTAACTAAGTAGTGTGATTTTTTTTTTTTTTTTTAGTCTGATAAGCTACCAGTAATATGGCAAACAGGGAGTTAATGATCCTGCTCTGCAAAAAATATTTAAGGTAGGATAGACAATATTTAGAGCAAAATTGTATATAAACTTTGGTGAAGACACTACCTATACACTTAGGGTATACTAAACTAGCATAATTTCTAATAGAAGCCATGTTACAGGTATAGATATCTCTAGTAGGCAAGTATTTTTCCCTTCTTTAAAATGACATATTTTGTCTGAGAGTGAATGTTTTAAAATTTCTGGCTTTAACTTGATGACCTGCAGTAAAAAAGATCAAAAATGTTCTTATGTCATCCCCAAACTCCTCCCAGAAGTTTTCCTTTGAAATCTGTCAAAGGAAATCTGGATTTCTCTCTAAATATAAACAAAGATTTATTTAGACCAGGCTGAGGAGTTTTTTAGTTGCACAACAAACAAAATCATAGAACTATTGAATAAGACTGGTTGGAAGGGACTTAAGGAGGTTACTTTATCCAACCTCCTGCTTAAAGTAGGGTCAGGCAAGGTGATATTTAAAATCTCCAAGTGTGGAGCCTGCACAACCTTTCTACACCAATGTGTTGCAGTGCTTTACAGTCCTCATGGTGAGAAAATTTTTCTTTATGCACCATCATGCAGAGCCTGACTCTGTGTTCTTGATGACTTCCTCATAGGTGCTGGAAAGCTCACCAAAGCCTTCTGTTCTCCAGGCTTGACAAACCCCATTCCTTCAATCTCTCTTTGCAGGGCAAGTGCTCCAGCTCCCAACCGTGTTGGTGGCTCTGTGCTAAAGTCTATCAGTATTTTTCTTGAGCTGGGGGACCCAAAGCTGCATATGGTATTCCAGATGTGGTCTGATTAATATCAAATAAAAGGAGATGATCACTTCCTTTAATCTGCTGTCCGGCTGTATTAACAAGTCATCAGATGGAGGGAAGTGATCATTGCTGCCAGGGCACACAGCAGGGTCGCATTTAGCTCACGTTTCATCAGGACCCCGCAGGTCCTTCCCAGCAGAGCTGCTCCCCTGCCAGTCAGTGCCCAGCCCATATGTTTTTAGGGAGTACTTCCTTCCCAGATGCAGGACTTAGCACTTGCCTTTCTGGAATTTCATAATGTTCCTTTCAGCTACAATGAATCTTTTCATAAGTGTGAAAAAAACCAACAACCCAAAATTCAAATCTCAAAATAAATGTAGCACCAGAACTCAGTGAATGATCTTCTTGATCTGACAGATGATTATGTTCTTTTGAACTTTTTGACTAAATCTACACTGTAGTGCCCCATGTTGAAAAGTTTGTAAGCCAGGATGCTTTTGAGACCTTCATTTACACAATGCACTTGTAGTCAGTCTCAGTGCACAATACCTACACACACCACCTGCCCTTTGAGAGTCAATGCTAGGGCTTTCTCTAGGTGGTTCTCAGTAAACGTGCCACCATATTTTCTGTCTCCTGTTGGTCATGTTATGTTGCCACAAGAAATGCCTAAGTGGCAAAGACTGGTCCAGGAAGAGCAAAACCTGTTGCCTCCTCCATGAGGACAGTTGAGCAGTTGGCTAGATTGGTCCAGTAGACTGTGCAATCACCATCCTTGAAAGTTTCTAAGGCCTGACTCAAAGACCTGGGCAATCTGGTCTGAATGGTCCTGATCCTTCTGAGAGCAGGAAGTCAGACTGGGGACCAACCTGCATGATCCTGTGGCTGTGAATGGCAGAACGTGCTGTGCCTTTAGGCTGAAAGAACACTGTTCTTCCTGTTTGGGCTTTGCAAAATTTCTGATATCTTCTACTCCCAGTTAGAGAGAAGCTGGAATGGCTGGTCACAAGGAAAAGGAAAAAACCAAGTCTTTACCATGTTTGTAATAGTGCTGAGATATCTTCATTTGGCCTATTTTATTGATGTTGAAATAATATGCAGATTATGTCTAATGTTTTGAATATAATGCTAACTGTTCTTTCATACTTTTCCAAGTTTAGCTTTAATCAGGATGAAAGCTTGGTTGGAAGTGCTGATTTCTTAATTTATTTTATTATTATTTGACCTATTCACTTAATTGTCTTTGTCTGAATGCTGCTTACTTGTAATTTCAAAATCTTATGTAGGATCTAAAAGATATATAGCATAATGTAACTTTATTTTAAGTTAATGGATTAAAGCAGTCTAAGAAAACATTGAAAGACCAGCAGAAGAACTATAGAGATGTAGATATAGAACTGTATTTTAGTTTTAGAATTCCTTTGACTTTTCAAATCTTAAAGAAAAGTCCAGTCTAACTTGTTGACATTTTTAGTAGCTTGAGGATTTATTTCCATTATTAGTTAAGTCATGACATAAATGTATGATGTGGTAAGTTATAGATAAAAGAAAATTATCCTACTTAGAAAAGATTGTCTTATAAGTTGAGGCATGATCTGAAGAGGGATGGTAGCAAAAAGAAAGCATTGTGGTTTTGGGAAAGATGACAAGATTTACAAACAGTAAGATCTTACTGCTTTGGTTAGTATTGCATGAATCTTGAAGACATTAGAATATTATCACCGTAATAATAAAACCTAGGGTTTACAACTCTTATCAGCATTTTAAATGAGACTGTAGTACATAGAATTTACAACAATATACTGTCATTGCCTACTGCAGCTCTGTTAATTTTGCAGTAGCATTGGATCGAATCTGCCCTTTTTTGCCCCCAGCAAAAAAGTAGAAACTGCACTAAGTGTAGCTCCACTGAGTACTGGTTCTGCTAGAATATTGGTATCACCAAGCAGGCTCGCCTCCTTGATGTGTTTTTCGAGCACCAGTTACGCTCTGACCCAGAAGGCTTGGTCTTAGCTTGTCAACCCATAATTTTTAGGCACAAAGCGCGACTCAAAGCTTCTGAAGAAAAAAAGGAAAAACCATTTCAGCATCAGCAGAGAGCTGACAAGAAGTAAACTCCACCAAAGATACTTAGTTGCATGGTTCGGGTTGGGAAAACAGTACTAATGAGCAAATATTCTTGTGACTATTTTAGTTGATGGCCATTCTGCACATTTTGTGAAGGAGCTAGCAAGTGGGAGCAAGAAGGGACAAGATGAACATAGTTTGGAGGCTTTCCAGAAACCAATAACTGTTTTATAGTGTGGCTTAACCCTCAGAGCCTGGCATGCTTGTTAGTACGTTTGTTCAGGAAACAAGCTTTTGTCAGCTGCAGAATCTGCTCGTCTGGATTGTCAACATCTGGTTCATACAGAGAATGTTGTGCTGATAGTATTAAATTTTTTTTTTCTACCCTTTAGCTGATCACATTCAGAAGGGACTGCTGCAAGAGAAAACTAATAGTAAAGGATATCTAAACCTTGAGGAAAATGAAACCCATAATACTGCTCATTTCAGTGAGAGTGCTTGCAATTAGACTTTAAGTATTTTGAATTAAGGCACTGTGATGGGTTAACCATGGCTGGACGCCAGGTGCCCACCAAGTCGTTCTATCACTCCCCCCTCTCTTTCGCTGGACAGGGGAGCGGAGAAAAAAAAAAAAAATAACAAAGGGCGTGGGGGTCAAGATAAGGACAGGAG
>JANZLQ010000029.1:33704283-33714366 GCA_026212715.1 Elanus axillaris | reverse complement strand
TAATTTTCCCCAAGCTGAGTCTGTTTTGCCTGTGACGGTGATTGGTGAATGATCTCTCCTGTCCTTATCTTGACCCACAAGCTCTTTGTTATATTTTTTCTCCCCCCTGTCCAGCTGAGGAGGGGGAGTGATAGAACGGCTTTGGTGGGCACCTGGCGTCCAGCCATGGTCAACCCACCACAACTTTCTAGAGTAATAAATGTAGGATAACTGAAATGCAGGCATTATGGTGCCTGATTTGTAAGGTGTTTAAATTAGAGGTGGAGTGATGCACATGTTTTTGGATGATATACTGTGGAGCTACAGGTTTTTCAGTGGTAGTCTCTGCATGACTCCATGATGCTGTAGGTTGGCATTGCAAAAGAGGTAGATTCGTGTACCTATCAGGTCAGGAATGGACCTGATGTGCAGGGCCATAAGACAACAAATATCCTGATTTTGGCATGAAAGCACTGTTATGGTCAGCTGTAACTCCACTCTTTCTTCTACTCTCTATTAGTCTAATCTCATACAGCAGGTCAGATTTTCCTTTATCATTTCTGGTCTCTCATGTCTCAGGCAGTACATGTGAGACTTTTGGGTTCAGTGCATGTCTCAGCTTTTTCCCTTGATAAGCCTAGATTTCATCCATTTTCAGTGTCATGCAGATTCTGCTGTCCCTTTTGTGCAAAAGAAGCTTGGCCTGATCTATTTTCAGCTGAGAAATTATGAGCCAAAACGTCATAGTAGCATGATCCTAACTAGCTTTGCAGGATTAGGATCATGAAGTGGCAAAGAAGTTACTGAGTGGCAGAAGGGCAGACAGTGGGGCTTTCACTGACAAGGGTTCTACTAGAAAATACATTCCCGAGTAAAAACTTGTTTGCAAGCCCTACCATAGTAAGTACCTCTGCATGGCCATGTACATGACAGGCCTCATGCATGGTAGCGAAGTTTCTTGTGAAAGGGAGTATATATTTTTGTCTTACTCTTATACTGTTACCACCATGTTAGTTTTGGGCTACTGTTACAAGAATGGTTTTGGCGAATCCTTGGTTGACCCAGAGCAGGCGCTTTCATGTTTTTGTATTCTGATGCTACCAGCTGACTATCTCAGCTCATAACATTACGCACATAAGCTTTTAAGGATTTGTGAAATTTTAGGGTCAGTGCATTGTTCAAGACTTATGGCCAGCATGGAATGAACAAAGTTCTGCTAGCATTAGTAAGTTATATCTGATCTGTTGTTTGAAAGCTCAGTTATATCCCCAAGCAGTAATTTGTGCACATAAGAAGAGAATAAATCAGTTCTTCTAAGATGACTGTATTTTTATTGCCAGATGAAATTTCTGAACAGAATCACTTATCAAAACAATGTTTTTGAGAAATTATGAGATCAGGCCAGTTAAGTTCTTCATTATGTAAATTATGGATTGAAATCAATCCCATCTATTGTAATATAGAAAAGAAAAAAAACCCTATCATCCCATTTTGTAACATATTGTATTGTTCAGTGTTACTTTTAGCTTCTGTTCTTGGCCTATTCATAGATCTGCAGCCCATTACAGTGGCGACTGTTAGAGCAAATACTGTGAAAGTTTTGCCAGTTTTTCTGTGATAAACCATGTTTTCCAGGAATTCATACTTATAAAAAATCCCTCACAGTTGAGACTTGGCACGGAAAGTCTTGATTCACAAAGATTTCACTCGTATATTTATCCAGATTTTCAAAAATAAATCAGTCATCCAATTTATTAAGTCAGAAATATTTCAAAATAATGTATTGTTTAGGGATCATAGATCACTTAATCTAAGTAAACACATTTCCTGACAATGAATGATTGCTTTGTTGCATTTACCTCACAAATCACTCTTAAGTGTTTCCGTGTGTTTTGTCTGTTGAGTAGATCCATGAAGAAACTGGTAAGTAGTTTCAAATTGTCAAATTATTTTCAGTATTCTAGAAATACTCAAATGGCTAAGGTATTTTTCTTTGAAAAGCTAACTGTGTATCAATGAAAATTTAACTGTATAAATAACTCTAACTTACAGTATAATATTGATATTACAGCCTAGTGTGCATTTTAAAACTTATTTTTTCTATATGTCATGCTTATTTTATAGGTGGCAGGATTCTTCCATTTAATTAATTATATGTAAATAACTATTGATGCACTTTACAAATGTTCATCGCAGACGTATGAGAGTCAGTCTGCTTTGCGACTCTTACCTAGGATGTTTCCATAGTTCTGATAGAGACAAACTATAACACTGGCAATTTCTAACAATAATCCATATAATTGTGTAGATTATAACTCTCTGCATAGACAGCCAAACCAGGGAGAAATACTTATTCTGTATTACAAACATATCTTTTTGACTGCATATTAGTACTTCATGTTTCCTGTTGAAATCAGGTATGGGGAAAGAGCTATTATGTAAAGTTTATTTACGCAGAAATTAACAACAGAAATCACATGTTCAAAGCCTGTATGTGTGAAAAGAAGTTTAAAGAATAACTGGGTAGCATTAGGGAGGTAAGTAATTATTCAGCTACACAGAAGGAAACTGAAAGATGTTAAGCATAACTGGAAGGAGAATAAATTCAAACAGGATTTTGAAAGGAATCCCCTGAAGTCATCAAATGACAAGAAGAAAATGCTACCTTCCAGTCTGAATTAGAGAAGGAAGGTGGCTATACTAGTGGATTGTCTCAGAAGAGAAAATAAACAGTTGAGTGGATACTTGTAACTAATTTGATAAGTATGTCACACTCTAAGTGATCCAGTTGTCATCCACTATTAATCTTACAGGACAGTTAATTCAACACATGGAACAGATTGTGATGAAGGCACTGACCAAGAAATGAGTATTTGCTAACATGATGAAATAATTAGCATTCAGTAGAGATCAACTGTACTTCAATGTGAGAAGCTGATAATCACTCTAGCTGAGCTTGGTCCAAATAAAGGCTTCCCTTCAGCATTCAAAGCAGTATCAGCCAGTCCAAGTATGTAGCCAAATTATGCACTTGCATGTCTGCTTTTTAGGTTCGTGTGTTCCAATCTGGGGGCCTATCACATATGCATCTAAAATCAGAACTGTAAAGAATGTTCAGCTTGAAAAACAGCTGCTAATTTGAAATTAGTGAAGTCTAAAGGGTTCGGGTAAATGTTTCTTTCATCATCTCTTGATCTTCTGCAAAGAATGTACAGGTAGGAACGTACCATTCTTGGGAGAAGTACTAGTTGGCACCGTTCAGAAACATGCCAGAAACCTGCTAGTGTTTCAGAACTACGTTCAAACCTGTGCTTTGGCTCTTTTTATTTTATTCCTAAGATGTAGCTTGCTCTTGCAGCTGGCCGCCAGTTTAGCAAGGACTGTGGTTTGTGCCACTGTACCCACTGTACCATACTGCAGGCTGGGTTCTCTATGACTGCCAGTCTCAGTATCTACTGGTGTAAATACCTCTGACCCACAAAGAATTATTAGCCTCAGGCACTTCTAGGCAAAAAATAGATAGATCTTGAACAATTTCAGTTATGCAAAGTGTCTTTAAGCTAATACTGTCACAAAATAATGAAGCCAAGATTTCATATCCATCAGAAGCTCACCCAGAGTTGCCATAAGAATGTGATGATGTGGAGCAGGAACAGCATATACATTTATATTTTTCATATGGTTAATTAAACCCATAGAATCATTCTGTACATACTAAGGTTTTATTGGTATTAGAATGAAGAATTCCTTTTTTGAAAAAAATTATTGATAATTACTTCTCTCTGTGCTTCTAATCAACAGTCTTTGATGTACATCTGTTTTTTAAGTACATCTGTAACTTCCAGTCAGGAAAAGCCTTTTATGGCAAGTAGCCTCTAAGCCACGTGCTGTGTTTATTTCATATATTCTTCTTCCTTTTCTTCTTAAGAAAGCATTCACACATTTTCTTCAACTTTGTCAATGAATATATACTTCAGAATGCTTTATGCAGGAAAAATACTTCTATTTTCAATTTAGTTTAGACTGGCTGTTTAAACTGATGGTGGAGATTGGAGTGCTGTCTTTCTTGCAGTTGTGTATCAGAATAAGAAGAGAAGCTAATGTGTTGACTCCACATGTATTATTAGACACTGTGTTATACCGCCTCTTAAAATGATGTGATGCCAAGGCTGTATCCAGCCGCTGAGGGGGGAAGACATCCATCCCCCTGTGGTGCTGAGAGCATCTGCAGCAATAGGCTGGCAGAAGAGAGATGCTGCAGACCATTCATTACCCTAGCAAATCAACGTCTCTTACCTCTGGGGAGGGAAAAAAGTGGTTTTGTTTTTCTTCAGGTCAGTGCTAAATATAAAAAATACATGGTTTTAAATACATGTTTAAACACTGATGCACTTAGGTTTGAAATACATACTCATTATTCAGTCTGAGGATAAATTTTTTTGCCAAGGGCTTACTTCAGTTCAGTAAAATAATTTTCAGATTAGCCTTTGTTCAGTCTGCATAGTTGCTACACATGAAGCTGGTGCTGCCCTGCTGTAGGTGTTCCCGCAGGCGTGCTGGGGAAGGGCCACGTGCGTGCTCCTCTCCCAGCCCTGCACAGGCTGCAGGGTGCCCTTCAGCACCAAGGGAGGCAGCCTGAGCCTTCCTGCAGGCACAATTTTATACTGTGGTGGATTAGCAACAGTTAATATGGCCTCTTCTGCCTGCAAAGCTGTGACTGGTAATTGCCAGGTGGTGGGCACCGAGAAATAGCTGGGGCAGAAATGTCAGCTGCTCCAGCTGGAGCCAGAAAAGGGGCATTCCCCACAGCTGCAGTAATTCTGGTTTCATTCTGGAAATACACTCTGTTCAGGCTTCTCATGGCTCTTCCTAGACATGTTTTTATGGTGAAGGTGAATAGCAAGTCTGGGCTGTACGGCAGTCCCCTGACAGATCACATTTTGTTATTTGTTTTTTGCAGCTTCTGATGTAAAATTTATTAGAGGCATACGGTTAAGTCCAGCCCGTGTTGGGGTTTGTGGGGTTTTTTTTTTGGTTTTGTCATACCATCAGCAGATAAGTTTATCTAAACAGAATTCCTTTCAAAGTAAGATTTCTTTGTGTGAGGACTTAAGTCTGTACACTCATATGTGGAATGCTTCTGTGAAGTCAGTTCCTTTTGGATTAATAATTGCAGCTGTAAAATGAAGCTAACAGAAGTGTCACAGAAGTCATGGGTAGGACTAACTACCACACTCGAAAATGTTCAGACTTGGGACTTTTATAGATCTATATCATTTTCTCATCTTTACCACAAAGTAAAATTAAAGCATGTGCTGGCTGGATGTCTAGGAAAAAGTGATGATGGCCTTAATATGGTTCTGTAAGCACTGCTATTTGTTTTAGTCAATTATATAAACATTGTTTTAGAAAAAGAAATAATCTGAGTAAACAATACTCTGGAGTAAACCTAAAGAAAAACCCAGGTTGCTTTGTAAAGTGGTCCCATTCAAACACAATTAATTTTCATTTAGTTAAATGTGAAGTTATCTTGGTGGATCAGAGTTATAGACTAGGAATGCATACCTGCAGGATGAGGAATGGCATCTAAAAAGCAGTATTTCTCAGAAGGAATCACTTGAGTCCACTAGAAAATAGAGAGAAAATTTTCAAATTTAATTCTTGGCTGTATAACTTCTGTAATAAGGAAGTACAATAAGTCAATTTTGTCCTATATATGAGCAGAACTCTGACATCCAGTCCGAGACCCATATTTTATAGAAGGTATTGGAAAACTGAACAGCTAGTTCAGCTGGAAACTGTGCAGAGTCAAAAACTTTGTGAGGGCTACAAAATAAGCTTTAAAGAAAGGTGTGCAAAGACTGCCATATGTTTTAACTTCTCAGAAAGATATGAGCAGAGATTTACCTGTAACGCATAAAGAGAAAAGTCTGATCTAGGACAGAAAGGCATAATGAGAAATAATAGCTGGATATTAAAATTTAAGTTAGGAATTGGGCAGATACTTCTGGCAGTGGAATGATTAACTGCTGGGACAATTACCAGAGGAAGTGGTGGATGCTCCATCTCCTCTTGTCTTCAGATCTAGACCGGATGCATTTCTCCAACAAGTTATTAACCTCAACAGCATATGAGAATAATGTTTGATTTCTCATGTTTATGTAAGAGATGTCTCTTGAAGTTCTCTTGACCCCACTTCTCACTTGCAATCACTGCATCATCTTAAGTTTTAAGGAATAAAACATGTTTTCAATTGTATTAATAAAGTATAAGCATTCTTAAAGAGACATGCATTATCTAATTTTCCTATCTAGGTGTTATTTAATTTACAGACCTTGAAAAGATATGCAGGTTTGAGACAATCTTGATGCAGTGAACTTCAGATAAGAACTGGTTCACCTGGCTTCAAGGCAAACAAGACACTAAGTTGTTAAGTCTAATAACAAACTTTGAAAAATCACAGGTGATTTGGCTTGTGGTTTGTCCTTACTATGCTCCCGTGTGCATCTGCAGTAAAATTTAATATAGGACACATTATATCTAATGCTGCTATTACATGCAGACTTGAATTTATTTGGAAAATTTGTAGAGTATAATTTAAAGAGATTATAGCATAAATTGCTTGTTTCTATGTGAATTTCCATTTCAAATAACCATAACTTTGAAACCATGTCATTTATTTCCTTCAAGTGCGACTCTTTCAGTATGGAAACCTCCAAGCATATCAGATTGAATTTTCTGCTTTTGGCTGTTTACACTATATTCTGATTAACATTTTTTAAAAAGGAAAAAAATGCCTATCAATAACTCAATATCAGCAGTACGAGGAAAAAAAAGATTAAATATTTTGCAACCCATTCACTGAAACCCATTAACTATCATATTTTTAAAGGCTTACGATACCTTGAGCAAGATTATTTTTCCAGGGAACAAGAAATTAATGAGTGGTATACACCAGTTTAGTGGTGGTGGTCTGTTTATGCATTACTTTGGGAAAGCCAAAAGGAGATAATTTTAAGCTCAGTTTATCTTAGGTCCTTGATCCTGATTTACTGATGTTTCCTCCTGTCCTCAGCCAGTACATATTCAAGCCTCAAGTGCTACTTGGTCAAAAAAGTTTAGTTAACATTTCACAGCAATGTGGGGACATCTAAAGAACTGCTTGTGAGGGGTTTTTTGGGGGGGGGGGGTTGGAGTGCAAAATTAGTCCTGTGACAAGAATATGCAGAGACTTGAACCACATATTGCTGAAACACTCAGAAGAAACTCCAGGCAGAAGTCTGAAGAAAATTTGTTCAGTAGTTTTAAATTAATGATGAATGATTTTACAGTTTCATGGTTCAGAGTTTGAGATGGCCCCCCCCCCCCAGACACTGTCTGCGTGCTAGAAACATGTCCAGGCTGGGAGCCAGGGGTACAGCAAAACTCTAGGTGCATGGAAGTGAAAGTAGAGTTAATGGTACTTTATAAAATAAAAGAGACGATAACACAAATAGCTGATGGTCATACAACTTATTTTTCTTTCCTGTTCCAGGCCAAGTCTGTCAGGCAGCATGAAACAGTCAGTGTCTGATATTTTAGTCTGAATAAGTCTCCCTTAAAACCAATGAAGTTACACACTGTGTATGTGCTGGTGAGCGTTAGGTAGTTGTGTACCTGTCTGACTACCAGTTTTGGGGTATGGAGGGAGCTGTGTTTTTCCATGGAGTGCTGAAACTCACCCTTTAGCCCAGCTGTTCCTTTCCACAGCTCTCTCCATGACATGTTTGCAGTGGAAAAAAAATAGGATCAACATCCTGGGAGAGCTATGCTGCCACTTCCCACAGAGGCAGTGGAGGGGCTCAGGCGCAGCAAGACCCTGTTAATGGGGGACCACCACCCAGGTGCCTTTTTGCTTCCTTGCAGAGCTCCTCATGCTCTCCTTTCCCAAAAATAATAGCAGAGCTTTGAAAGCTGGTCCAGATCATAGTTAATAGAACTCAGTCAGGCAATTTTATGTTCCTAACTTCATTCTAAAGTAGACTCTGTATTAGCAACAGTCTTCCAAAAAAATTCCATGGGTCATAAAGCTGCTTCTAAAGTTGTGACAGTGGTTTGATGATACTAGTACACAAACAAAAGCTTCAGCAAGCTAAAATGCCATACCAGATACTATATATATCCATATATCCATTTTTTATAAATGGCTGTGCAGTATTAATTTTGATATCAATGGAAGACTGGTGTATGACTATTAGGAAACAAGTAGGATTTAAGGTGAAAAGCGTGCTTTCTCCTGCTTCTGGTACTGAATAAACTTCCTGTAGCTATATGATATGGAATTACCTGGTTACAGCCTAAGTCAGCCTGGCATGCATGTGAGTATTAGGTGCTCGCAGGCAGTCTTGGGAAAGCACTTCCCTCTAAGCCAGCAAGAACGCTGCTGTAATACATTTAGGGATAAAGCCAGGTAACTCAGGACATCTTTTAAATCCTGACTGGCTGCAGCTCAAAGATAGTGACTATATAGTAGTTAACTAAACAGGCTGGGGTGTTAGCTGGCACTGCGTTGAGTGGCACAGGTTGGTCCACATCCGTATTGCTCTGCGTAGAGCTCCCAAGCCAGGGGCATGCCTGAGGGAGCAGCCCTGGCCTGCGCTGTCTCCCTGGGAAGCACAGGGGCTGCGGCAGGTCAAAAGCTGACAGGCGATGGAGGTACAGTACTTCGGGGTATTCCCTAACACTGTTCAATTTAGTAATGCAGGTGTAGCATTACTATGGAGAAGTCCGTGACCATAGTGTGTGGGATGTACAGGTAAAAGAAAGTCCTGAAAGCTAAATTTGGATCACTAGACAGTAAAAGTTCTGATTGTGGGTTTGGTGAAGAAAACCAGTGCATGTGCTTCATCCCACTGCACCAGAAAAATGTCTGAGGAGAAGGGAAAAGTGTACACAGTATACACCCGTGTAGTTACATGTAAACAGAGACTAAATTGGGCAAATTTAGGTAGGCAGTATGAGTACCTACTGTTTCAGCACCTTCTCAAGTACAAACCAAAGGAATACCAGCAAGCAATGCAGGTGCAGCAGTTAATCTGGTACGCCATTCCTCATGAGCAGACTGAGGTCATGATTTTACATATTATTAGAAATAATACATTCACCTTCACTTTCAATTGTTATTCAGCAGGAGTCTTCCTGCTGGATCATACTTTATTCTGTTGTCAGGTATTCAATTTAGTCTCTTTTCTTACTGAACTTTAATAGGATTACCTGTACATTACTTAAGAAAGGCAGAAGTGATAATTAAAACTATTTTTTTGAGCTGTTTCAGTTAAAGAAAAAGGTCCTGAAAAAAAATCGTTCCTCAGTTCTTGACCAGAATCTCTACAAAGAATTAAAAAAGACAAACCCTTCACAAATAAATACTATTTCACAGAAGGACAAAAATCTCTAAAAAAATATCAACTTCCCCGTATAATCTCCCTCTCTTTAAGAAACCCTTAACTGAACAAAATGCAGTTTCCAGCATGAAATTAAACCTTGCAGGTGCATTCAAATAAATGTTGTCTCAATAGAACTTATTTTCTATTTCCTATATGGTGAGATAAAAATAAAATTAATTAAATTGACTAGAGAAAGGAGAAATGGAAGAAAAATAAAGAATCTGTTTTGAAATACTGGATAGAGGGAGTTTTAAGTCACATTAGTGTCCAATCAAACCTAGAGAAGTTCAAAGCCAATTAGTTCTTAGTGGTAATCATTGCCTATAGAGTTAAAATATATTTACATGTGTATGCATACTCTTGACTGTGTGTAAATATTTTTTTATTATTTTGAAATTTCCTTTCCCACTGTGAAAGGAAGGAAAATAAACAAATCCAAACCTTTCGTTGGAAATATTTTGCTTGGCTCTGCTTGCAAAGCATCTGATCTGACATGGTGTTGACTAAGATAAGAGTGAGTACCCTGCATGCAACTGATACTCATATGTCACGGTTTAACCCCAGCCAGCAACTAAACACCATGCAGCCGCTCACTCCCTCCCCCCCCACCCCCCCCATGGTGGGATGGGGGAGAAAATTGGGAAAAGAAGTAAAACTTGTGGGTTGAGATAAGAATGGT
>JANZLQ010000029.1:33687359-33704183 GCA_026212715.1 Elanus axillaris | reverse complement strand
TCATACTGAACTCAAAACACAGCACTGTACCAGCTACTAGGAAGACACTGAACTCTATCCCAGCTGAAACCAGGATATCATATTATTTGAATTCTGAGCTAAATCTACATTAGATAAACATTTTAGTTGCAATGGAGACCCACCTGTTTTCACACAACTGTGACTGAAAGGACAACAGGACCGAACATTTAAATATCTGTACTATTCAGTTAAACCTAGGTCTTCTGTCAGAGTTTTCTGGAGTTTCCATGTCACTCTGAGTTTGCTAGTTTTCCTCTTCCCCTAGTATGCTTTCCTTTGCTTTCTTCTCTGGGTGCATATGTATGAATTTTTATTTTTGGCACTTAATATACATTAATGAATAGAATCGCTTATGTTATAGGCAGAGTAATGGGTACTTCTAAAAGAAAAATTAATATTCTTTGAAATGATGGAAGTGCAAGTCAGTTTTCACTTAATATCTCACTGCCATCTACTGTATATATTGGAAAACTGCACTGTGGGAAATGCATTGCGTATCAGCAATGTAAGATTACTCTTTTCCCAGTGAATTTGCCCTGAAGTTGAGGAAAAAATCCTCTGAACACTCAATAGGCTGTGACATGTAAATTCCATTTTTTGTGGAGGATTCAGTATTTCTTAAACAGATGACAATGTCTGATGATACTCAGTATTGTCCAGAAGGAAAGAACATCAGATTTTAGTATTGCTTAGTTAGTTTGTGTTCAGGCCAGATGAAAAGTAGATATGTACTTTGGGAGAAAAAGAGTACTTCACTTTGCTTATTCTTGCCCTAAATAGTAAAACTTCTAATTTCTTAGTGGATGTGTCAAGACAAAAAAAGCTAGTGGGATTAAGATACAGAAACTTGGGATAAGTTGATATTTCTATTTCTGAGGAATTATTCTTTGATTCTTTTAAATTAGCTTTCATCTCAGTAGCTGATGCCCGGTGTATACAAACACCAAGTATATGCAATGGTAAGTGTTGGTTAAGGTGTAATCATTTACCCAAAGTTGTGAATATATTAAGTTGAAAATAAATTATCAGGATTCTGGCTCTCAGGAACTGAATAAGATATTATGCAAGTTAGCTCTGTACTACCACTGCTTTTGTAATGATTTGTGTAGAAATTACAAGGTTTACTCAAGACAGAAATTTCCCCGATTTTCATCAGGAAAGCTGACATCAAATAGACAAGAATCTGTGAAAAACATCAAACTGTGCATTTACATAAAGGACCTCATTTTCTTAGTCTAGTATTAATTTCAGTACGCTAGGAATACATATAATTTATACCATTAGCTATTAGTATTGCACCAAAAAGTACAAAAGGAGATCAGTAAGCTTGCAAACTCAAGCACTTCAAAGCTAACAAAGTGCCTTCATTTGCTCCTTCTTTGTATCAGTTGTGATAAAGTCTATGATTATGGTATGGTCTTTTTCTATTTTTATTTGTTAATTGTTTTAAGCCCTCATTTGCTCAACATTATTCAACCCTTTCAAATGAAGAAAAAATGATAAAATAATTCATGATGCTTCTATGGTGTCCCTTGTTACCATGTTTCAGTGCTTTGGAAACACTAACCCACCTTTACAAATTCTGGTGGATTTGGATTTGAAATGGTGTTGTGGGCAGCTGATGTACTCTGTGTGATTACACCATCCCTTCTGTTGTCTTCAGAGGCAAGTATGTGTTTGCAGGACTTCTTCAAATGACATTAGAAATTCACCCAGGAAAACAAAGAACTGGTTTCTGACATTTGACCCTTTCTGTCCTGTCTCCTCAACCTTCTTACTTCTTTTCCAGTGTCACCACCCAAGTCCCAATGTCTTTCGCTCCCTGTCCAAAAAGGCTATTTTACTTTGGCTGATTTCCCCCAAGTCATATTCCTCCTGTAGCGCATATTGAGCACAGCCAATTTCAGCCTGAATTTGATGGTGTTAAAAAAAAACAACAACAGCAAACTAGCTTAGGAAACCTGTCATGAATACAGTAGCAGGTGACATTGGTAGAGATGCCCGTGGTGTGCGGTTTGCGAAGTTATTAAAGCTCTTTGCATCCTGTTACTGTGGGCCACTTGTCAGCATTGGTTTGTAAATCACGCTTTGGGAAGAGGTTGACTGTGTAGCGGTGGGGAATTTTTTTTCTTCATTGAGTGTGTGTTTATAAGATTTCTTAACAATTTGTGCATTTCTCTGGCAGTTTCAGTATCCAAAATTTTTAACCCGACTGGAAGCCCCAGGAAATAAATTACCTCTGGGGAATAATTTCTGGACTGAATCCTTTGTTTGCTTGCTGGTTGGATTTTTGCAGTCACTGTTTATGTGTAGTTTGATGTGTGGTGCAAATGGGGATTAAATAATGAGGCATCCACTGGTCTGTGAAGGACAGAAGTTGTCCTGCCAGAGAGGGCTCCTCCAGAAGCTTACATCTGTCATCTTTCTCTTGCATTGATCTGACTGGTTAATCATCGAGTACCTCTGTCACCTTTCCATTGCTGTCATTAGTTCCCTGGTGCCTGCCATCCTTCAGTGATAGGACTTGAGTGTAATAACTTTTCTAGCTTGCCACGTGGATGAGATGCTGCCATGCGTGGGGTCTATGATAGAACTGCAGCAGTAGGAGAATGACGTACAAGTGTGCAACATTTACTTCCTAAAAGGATAAATGAAAGGGAAGAAAAGATTAAAAGGTGTATTTAGCAAGGTCTGTTGGTATCCCAGGACACCACTGTGCCTTTGCTGCTAGCAGTGAAAGTTCTGTGTGTGAAAATCCAGGGAAGCAGGCAGACACCTCTAAGTCCCACTATTCAGTCATCATCAATAGAAGAGAAAAATGTTTTAAAGAAAGAAGGGAGTATCAAACATTCTGGTATCTCTAAAATAATAATTTGTATGTGAGAACACTGAAAATTTGTGAGGGAACTACACTATGAAATAAAGCTTCAGATAGTTGTTGCTTTTTTTTCCTTCTATTAAATGTTCTAAATTTAAATCCTTGCTGCCCTCGTGTGGATATGTACTGCGTGTTCTCCGTCTGTTGAAACTATCAATGGACAGATTTTATTAGGAGCAGTACATACAACAGTATTTATACAGCAGATGAAGGACAGTTCAGATACTGAACTGATGCTGTCTGTCGGAGCCAAGGATCTTGAGCAATGTGGCTGGGAGTCTCTGTGAGTACATTTGCTGCATTTTAGTTCTGGAGAACCAGGAGTGCCCCGAGTGTTAGCAATCTGCTGCCCAAACTCTGTCTGGAGAAAGCTGCCCTTGCAGTTGAGAGAAGGTGATGAAGGCTCGTTCTGAACCAGGTAGTGTGTATCCCGAGTTGACCAGGTGGGTCCTTCTGGAAGGAACATGCAGTATTTCCAAACACCTTTCAGCTCAAGGTATGAGACAAACCACAGTACTGAGCACAAGTCTCTAATATACCAGCATGCAGCAGCCATAGGAGCAACACTGGTAAAATCATACAAAAAAGGAAGAAAAATAATCCAGCAGGAGTCAAGTTAAATAATTATTTTCATAGCTATTACTTACTGGTGTACAGACAATTGCTGTGTATATTAGCATAATTAATGTTTTTTTAAGAATTCATGTTGGAATTGCATTATTACCTATGTATTATTGTACCATTACCTATATGTTATCATACCATTAGAAGCTGTGGTGCATTGTTGGCCAGCAATAATGTTTCATTGCATAGCATATTAGTTGCCCATCTATCTACCGGAACCAAGTAGTCCAAGCAAAAGTTTAATGGATAATACTGCAAAGATACTAACTATTGGGATAAGTTACTTAGAAAATTAGGACTTATTCATTGCTAATTTATAAAGCATATAGCAAACCTGAATTTTATAACATTACAGTACAGGGTTTGAGTGAATGCCTTTGGCAATCTTGCTTCTGTAAAATAACTTGAGGAGAAATATGAGATACAGAATGATAGATAAGCTTTTAAGGCTTTTATTTGCTAGATAATTCAACACCGCATCTAGCTAAGTTTCAGATCTTTCTTAGGTGCTCTACATTTCAGTGTATACATATGATTTTATAGACTATTAAACAAATTCTGTAAATTACGTTCAGACCTGATTCTGATAATAAAAACTGAGAAGTCCTTTTTTAGACCGTCAGAGATAAAAAATGTGTTTCAAGGAAAAGTTAGTTAGTATGAAAGGGAAGATGCAATAAAAATAAAAATAGGAATACAGTAACCTGAACAGTGCTCAGATATCCCGCTCTTTGCATGGACTATTTATATTTGCTCCCATTGCTGTTGACACCAAAGGCTTTCAAAACCAGATTGTCTGCAGGCCTAAAATAAAGATTGAAGATGAGACCTGAGGTGCAGGCCTGTAACTTGGAAAGGAAAAACAAGGCGCCTGGCTGTCTGCCAGATGACAAGCAGGCGAGTTGTCACTCGGAAGGATGTAATGTCGCTTGAAGAGTGGTGCTGGCTGCAGATCCCAGGTGGCTGCACTGGACGATTTGCTCGCTTGGTGCTGTTTCTGAGCAGGAGGTGTTTATAGGCTAGGTGGATCAGACTTAATATCTCAGATATTGTCACTTTCTGTCCTGTGCAGTAATACTATAACCTGTCATTGATAGCGGTAAAACCCCTCTAGAGAGGCAGAGTCCTTTTGCTTTCCCTCCTTATTTGCTTCAGCCAAGAACTGCCTTCTGTGTGCAACAGCAAGTTCAGTACTATAATACACCGTGGATAAAAATCTGCTCCTTTTCAACTGCCCCAGCAAAGCCAAGTGCGGCAGAGCCCTGCTGCTTCCAAAGGAGAGGAGGGAGCGGCCATGCAAGGCTCCCTGCAGACAGGTTCTGCACACCTGGCACAGGGCGGAGGGGCTGCTGCCATCCCTGCCCTGGGGGAGCATTCTCCGCTGGCTGTCCTTGCCCCACTGCCTCCAGTTGGGGAACCGGGAGTTTGGGTCCCGGATCCTCTTTGAGGATTTACTTTCCGTATCAAATGTCATATTCTTCAAAAGACATCTGTAGGAAGATATTCAGAAGTTACTTCTGTTCTCTGTGCTTCTGCTGACAAAGTGAGAACTGCAGTTGAAATCTGAATTTAATAAAAGTTCTCATTTGTGGAGACTTCAGCAGCATACTTTGTTTGAACTCTCTAGTCTTTATAGTCACTTTTTTTCTTGCTGATCTCTAATCTCTGTTGCATTCTAGTAACAATATGGGAACCGATGGTTAGCCAAGAAATACCTTTTATATTCAGTTTTCTGGTTAAAGTGACAGTTGGAATTTGGGACTCTTAGCATCACCAGCCATCTGGATTTTCTCTGTGTGGTTTAATATTGTCCTGAAAATAATGAAACTTATTCTGTACAACAGGGCACTTGGAAATATAGTGAGCAGCCAAAGAGTTCACTAACAGGAGAACAAATTATCAGGTATCAACACCTTGGTGGTACTGCCTCCACAGGAGTTGCTATTCTATGGCACATGTAAAAGAAGGTGATTTGCTTTTGGTGTGCCTTGGGGCAAAAGCAAGTGCAGGGATGATTGCTGCAGAGCAGCAGAAGCACTGTAATGTGTTTGTTGCACAATGTAACGTAAAATCACTGAAATCTACTCCAGTTCCTTTCTATTTTAAGGATATTGTATGGGGAGCGTGCTGGCAATCTGATTTGATGCTTGTGTTACAGGAGCTATTTTGTAAGGCTTAGACAAAGATACCAAGTGGGTTGTGTGTCATTTTACCTGTGCATCTCAAAGTTTTCAGAGGAAATAAAGTAGGATCTTTCACTATCTTAAACTTACAGTAAGCATTTACTCTAGTTGTCTGGAGGAGGTCATAGAGAAAACTAGGTGAGTCACTGACTGGAGTTTATATTTCTTTTACTAATTGGTATGTACAGTGAAAAACCTCAAAAAGTAAGACCACTGAGCAAACAGGATAGCAAAACTCCAGTAAAGCTCTAATTGATTCTGCTGGTGCTCTGAGAATCAATTGACTAGCAGCATTGGTCACTTGTTTCAAATTGTTTCCCCTCATCTACTCCTTTCTTAAAAAAATATTTTGAGGATTTGGGTTAAAAAAATCAGAATATTTAAGGTGCAAGTTAGAACACCGTGCTGAACTATAAATTAATCCTGGTTCTGATGCTTTACTATATACCAACTAGTAGAAGCACGTAATAAAATTTTGATATGGAAATTTCTAAATTCAAACCATCTTGTAATGTCACTTTGTGTCAAGTATTCCTTCCCTCTGACCTCATTAGGTGTGCCAAGTCATTAGATACAATGTTTCTAAAGAGTTTTAACTTAAAAACTGCTTTGATTAATGATTGGCTGGACTGAGGTTTTACCGTGTAGGATTAACTAGATTTAAAAATGGCAAAATGCCATAGTAGCATTAATGCCAGACATTAATGAGAAGCAGAAGTAAACTCCAAGGACCTTTATGATTTTAATATGGACTAAACTCATGTGCTCATTACCTTAATGTCCTGTTCTATTTTATAGACAAGTATACCAATAATTCCTAGAGAATAGTAGCCCAGACAGCATATTAGAAGTATGTAATCCGAAGTATATAACCCTATATTTTTAATGAATCATAAATTTTGATAGATTTAGGATCAGATTTGTTCAGTGTTATCAAGTAGAGAAAAATGCTTCATACTGGTTTGGACCTTTTTAACTAAGAAACAATACAGAAGTAAAGCACAGCCAGACTGGCAAACATTTCTCCCAACTAATAATGTACTGACAATGTAGATGAGAAATGCATTTTCACATTTTTATGCTGTCTGCTACTTGAATTTCCTTTTACTGTCTTCTTAAGTTCATTTAGTTCTCCTGAAAGTTTATGAAGTTGGCACCTCTAGAGATTAATAACCTTATTTTTTTACCATTGATCACATATTTCAGTGTATGATACTGCCAAGAAAACCCAGACTGTTCTCACTCCAGACAGCATTCAGTTATCGCCTTAAATCCTAGTAGACTTGATAGGCTTAAGCATATGCTTAAAAGGTAATATATTACTGAATGAGAGCCTTTGTATCAGGAATTTTTTCAGTCCGTGGTATCTTTGCTGAGATAATCAAAGGACACTGATTTATTATTAGAGCTGAACAGGAAAAAACTTTCCCATCCCCAGAGCTTGAGAATTTTTTTCCTGCATTGATCCTGATTTCCCAATTTTGGTTATTTTTCAGTGAACTTCCACTGGTAAGAAGCGTGTAATGAAATTTTTGTTTCTGCACAGTAATATGCTGTGGAGAATTAAGCACAGAGTGCTAATAAGCAGTAACAACAGTTTTTTGCAGAGGTGACACTGCTTCTGCCAAAGCATGTAGAACGACATCCAACCACATACTTGGGCTGTAATGCCTAATTTCTCATTGAAATCACATATATATTGGACTTGACATAAGTAGGATTACTCATTCAAGCAAATTTATGTAAGGGTCTAAGGCATGTATCCAGCTTTCAGTGAGTTAGAAGTCTACATACTTGTTTGGCTCAGGGCCCCAGGCACTTGCATAACGTTGCTTGTGTTAGTTACCCTGCCGAAAGTGAGACCTACATCAACATGGTTACTCACACCAGCAAAACCATGCCTGTGGACAAGTGATGACAGTCAGGGATCCTGCTTCCTCCTGTATTGCATTGAGAACTGTTTTCACTGATGATCAAATCTCACTAACCAGCATTACCTTCACAGGCCCCATCGATAACTTCTGTGCCACTGAGTTTTTCAGCTACAGCCTAATATCACTTCTGTATTCTTGACTTAGTTGACTCATTGATATTATTTGCTTTTACTTTTTTTAGGGAGAAGGCCAACAAAAACAAAGGACAAGAAAAAGAAGAAGAAGAATTTGATGGAAAGGGCTCAGAAGCAGCACAGCATCTTTTTAGCAACAGATAAGACAAGCCAGTAAAGACTTGATTTTCTTTAATATATTTTTTGCGAAGTGCACAAAAGCTGCTATATGCTCCTGCCCATGGATGCACTACAATTCAGCTGCTTTGACAGTATTGGTGGCAAATAACTTGTGAAAAAAAGCCCACAAGCTTGTTTGTTTTATTTATATATTTTTTTATTTTATTTTTTCCTCTCATTTGTGACCTGAAGACTTCAAGGTCAGGAGTGCACTGAGTTGAATCAGTGAAAGTGGTGCTGAAGTATGTCAAAGATTTGTCCTGAGCGCCTGGTCAACATGTTGACAGGGAAGGGAAGCAGGAAAGGAACCTATGTATCACCATTAGGCGGACTTGTGCATATTTAAATAAAAAAAAAAAGGAAGTCTTGGAGGTGTAGGTACTATTGCATTTATGGCCTTTGTTTCCTATATTTGTACATTTCAAGAGTAAATGGATATGACTTACCTACATAGCATTAATGTACATTGTTCTCAGCACCTGCTACATTGAAACAATTGTGTAATAAAACTGCTTTAAGATAATATACCACAGGAATTACTGCTTAGACTTACAGAAGCACATGTGTACATATTAATCTGTCTACATATAAATGAACATATTCACTGTACCTCTATGCATTTTTATGTATAATACTTTATACATGTTTAAAGTTATTTCCTGTTGGTTCTAGTAATATACTTTAAAATAATCCAGTAAATGTTTACTTTTTACTATGTTTTAAGTATCTTCTCATATTTCTCAATAGTTGCAAACTGGATTTTTTTCTCATTTTTAAAGCACATTCAGATGGCTAAACTACCTTGTACTGACACTCGCAATGGAGTGTCAGCTCTGAATTATACTTGCCAGAGTAGTAAACCCGAAATCTTTTCTGCTATTCTGTACTCCTATCTCAGCCCCACTGTATTTGTCTCAGAAAAAAGAAGTGTAACTTTTTTAAGAAGAGGCACTATGATGATAGATATTTTGAGTGTCAGGAGAGAAATGATATGGGAAGTTCTTGGTATCTAAGATTGTATGTGTAGTTTTTTTCAAATATAATCCACAATGTTTTATTTCTGTTAGTCCTAGTCCAGTCAGATACAGCAAACAAATACCTGAAGAGGGGAGAAATAAAAGAAAAAGCTATGTGAGTTCAGTCATTCAAAAGTATAGCAAACACCAGTGTCTCAGTATTGCCAGTTATTTGTGGAAGTTTAGCAAATTTAATCTGCATCTGGTGTTTGTTTTGGGTATTTTGGGGGGAGGGATGGAGAGAATTTTCTGTGTAGGAAAGTAAAATGGCTCAGGATGTGTAATTTGGTAATCCAGCATTATTGGGCTTGCATTCAAGGAGTTTTTTAATATCTCCTGGGAAAAGTCCACACTAAAATGGCTGTCATTTTTGCTGTCACTTAGAGAAGTTATTCCAGATCTAGGACTAAAATGTGCATATGACCTACCCAATGCAAGGAAAAGGTAAAACAGACCCCAGACCTGTGCAGAACTCTTTCTGACATATACTTTAGAAAAATCCCACAAATCTCAGTTTTAGTTTTATGGGTTATATGCTTTACAAATAAACTAGGGAAATAAGGCATCTATAAGCACAAATATATACATATTTAGCTAGGACAAATGTTGCTACAAAAATGTGTGGTAGTTAGGCACATATGAATGTTCCATGAAACTGCTTGTGGACTTCCAGTTAACCATGGTGTTTTCACCATCTTTCATTTAGAATATGTTCATATTTACCTAGAACATAATAATGTTAAGGACAGTAAGATTGTTCTGATCCTGGGCTGCTCTTTTGGACATTAAATGCTCACTTGAAAAAAGACAATAAGAACTGTAGCTGCCTACTTGCTTACTGGTTATCAAATTTGGCTGTAAGTGCAGTGAAAGCCCTCATACAATCCTTTTAGTAGTGGTTAAAAATATTGTATTAGGCATGTCATGGAAAGAATGCTACAAAATACAATAAAATGATGTCACAAGCTTCTGAGTAAAATATTTTTGGTCCTTTTTAATTCAAAAAGTGTATTCCTTTGGAATGGCATACACATAGAAGAATTGGAGAAGGTGTGTGGATGCAGATTTTCTCCCATTAGAGTGGAAAATGTGAGGGTTTTTCAACAGCTAATTTGTTGACACTTAATGACATGTTTGAAAGGCACTGTACATTAGATATACATTGATTTGTCTTGTCCCAGTCAACTTCATATTCAGAGTTTCCTTGAGAGCTTAGATACAAGAAAGTCATCCCTAAGAAGCAAGTGGCCTTGTGTAGTTTCTTCTTTGTCCTAGACATCTGTTTTTTATCTTGCCTTTGCATGGTGGATCCTACCATTGTATTCACAGCACTGGGTTTTTTGTAGGATCATACTTCTGAGGTTAGAAAGGACCGTTCCTTGGATATTAGGAAAAAGTTCTTCACTGACAGGGTGGTCGGTCACTGGAACAGGCTGCCCAGGGAAGTGGTCATGGCACCAAGCCTGTCAGAGTTCAAGGAGCATCTGGACAACACTCTTAGTCATACGGTTTAGTTTTAGGTAGTCCTGTGAGGAGCAGGGAGCTGGACTTGATGATCCTTATGGGTCCCTTCCAACTTGAGATATTCTATAATTCTATGACCTTGAGAGATCGTCTAGTCCCAATCTCTGCTTGAAACAGGGGTAACCTTGAAGTTATATCAAATCTGCCTGAGGTGGAGGATTTCACAGCCTCTCTAGTCTGTGTTGCCATGTTTGACCACCTTTACAGGGCATTTTTGTTGCTGTGATTTTTGTATATTGCCCCTTGTCCTTTTGCTGTGCACCTCTGAGAAGAGTTGAGCTCAGTCTTCTCTGTAAGCCCTGATCAGATTTCCCTTTAACCTCCTCTTCTCCAGGTGAAATGCCCACAGTGTCTTTAGCCTCTCTTTGGATGTTTTGTGCTCCACCCCCCTATTTTAGTGACCCTTCAGTGGACTTACTCCATTCCTCCCTCATACCGAGTACCCCAAACCAGGCACAGTACCCCAGTGGTGGCCTCCTGAGTGCTGAGTAGTGGAGATCCAGCCTCTCCTGGACTACTCCCTTTCGGGATTCCAGAGATGATCCTCACAACAGTGGCTTTCATACTTCTGCTGGGATGCTTTGAGAAGTGGGGACAGATCTGGGAGAGGACTCGTTTATGCTGCTGCATCAGGATGTTCAAACAGATACTGTTTCTTGGTAAAGTGAAGAAGATCAGGTTGTCAAAGCCAGATATCATGAAAACAGCCTGTGCCCACTATACCTCTTATTTCCATTAAGTTTGGTCAGAAGCAGGCTTGTAAAGGTCTTCTTTTCTGGTAACTAACTGACCAGGTACAAATGGTACCATCTTTTTCCCCTTTCAGAGCTGTTATTACTTTTTGAATCTTCAAACAGTGGAAGAATTCAGAGCAGTGGAGCTTCTGTGTTCACAAGGTTTTTATGCCCCAAGTTTAATGATTAGCTATTGGGAATTTGTTTAAAACTAGAAGAGATTCAAGTTATTAGGATAAAGAACTTTCCATGCTGTAATCATTGGTTAAAAGAAGTGTTACATTGCTATGATCTGAAAAAAGTTATTTTTTGAAAGCATACATTCCTTTAGATCTTATTCACCTGCCCCAGAAGAGACAATTGCATAGCTCCACTCTGCATTTAGGATCTCTCTATCCTCAGTGTGCCTTACCTTATCCTGACCTCCTAGCATCTGTCTCTTTAAATTTAAAAAAAACCACACCACAAAACAAAACCCTAAAAAAACCAGGTGCAAGTTTAAAGCAATTATTTTGTGGGTGACTGGTCTTTACTGCATCTCAGCTGTTCTTGCTAGTGAGAAATTATTGTTACATATCTCTTTTCTTATTTCTTGGGGGGGGGAATGTTGCATTCCACATTATGGCAATGCAAACCTTCCATATTACAAATCTCAGTATTAGGAAATTGTTCTCCTCTTACAGCTGTACGCCTAACATAATGATATCTATGAGAGAAAAGTGAACACTTGTAGAACTTACATGATGTGTCTCCCTTTATCAGTATGGGTTTTTATTACAGAAAATTGCAGAGTAGAAAAAAACATAAAGCAGATTTTTATTTGAGTTAGCTAAAAATAAAGCAAAAAAGCAATTAAATGTCATGTTAAATTTATTTTTTCTTTTTCTGTGAAAAAGAAAATTGGTAAAATCTTGATTGAAAGTTTATAAATTGAGAAGACTTTTCCAGAGAGATTAAGATCAAAGTTAGTGCTTCACCTGTGTTATGCTGATAAACTAGAATATAGAATAAAAATAACTGGATACTACCAGCACAAATGCCATGCTTTTTTAAGTGGGTGATGCCAATGAAGACTGATGCTACTACCTACCAGAGGGAATGAGAGACTTTTGAATTCAAACTGCACATCTCTTTCCCTTCACCAACAAAATGTACTTGTCTCTTGACACTAGTTCACTTTCACTTCCGATGTTGTAAGCCAGCATAAATTCCAGTAAACTTTAGACTGATGTTGTTTTGGACTGACACCAACAAGAACAAAATGTACCCTTCTGAAAGTGTAACCCACAAACCACTGTCAGCTTTTTGTTTAGTTCTTTACTGAAAGCTCTGCAATGAACCTGGCATTGTTTCTTTCATGAGAAGCCTCTCTCCAGGAGTGAGGAAAGATCATTAACTTTAGGAAGTATTAGAGCAGCCTGATGTACAGGACGGCTGAGAGAAGGGCAGGCCACTGTTTGAAGTGTAGTTCCTCTCAGCAGTGAAAAATGCTATAAGGTAAGTATGACTAGAAAGAGCATCCTAAGTCAGCACAGCCTTTAGCCCACTGCCTAACTCTTCTAGACTTCAGCAGATCTTTATTAATGCATGCTAGCTCTGTTTATTTCTAATGAACATATGTCCTCAAGCTCAGTGAAGTTGCACTCTTACTTAAACTGGCCAGTAGTGTGTCTGTGGTCAAGCCTGCTGTGAAAGAGCTGCCCAGCCTCCTTTGTTTTCAAATTGTGTCTTCAGTAGCGCTCATGTAATCTTGTTGATTTTAATTGGGCAATACCAATGAAACTAATAGTTCATAGACCACAAATGAATAAACACTGAAAATGAGACTGTTTTTTTTTCACCAGTCACTTTTTCAAAACAGAGATTCAGTTCAAGAGAGCAAAGAGTGGCAGACAGAGAATATATCTTGGCTTGCAACTATGCTTTAGCTTCCCTGTCAGACTTTAAGGGGGCTTTATGGGAGAGATGAGTTGTGGGTTTTTTTTTTTCCCCTGAAGTCCTCTTTTTATCAGAAACTTTGCTAAGAGGTTATGTTTGCTTTCTCTTTCTGGGTAGACTTGGAGGTATGGGTTGCCATCTACAGAAGCTAAGGCCCTCAACTGCAGGGGAGCTCCTGATCTTTGCTCCGGAATTGTTTTAGTCTTTTATTTGGTTGCTGTCTAGTTATACGTAACACAAAAAATCTCGGGGATGTGGACTGCAGCCACAGGATTTCTCTGTCACAGTTTGGTACTGCCCTTTTGGCCTTGTGTTCCTTGTTACCCTGTGGCCTGTCTTCAGGAGGAGGAGTGAACAGCCCTTCTACCACAAATGTCTTCTAGTCTGCTTATTCTCTTGGCTAGGGCATGTGGATTCAAACTCTAAGGCTGATCCTAGTAACTTATTTTGTGATCAGATATTTTCTTTCTGGAGAGTTAGGGAGAAAATCATGGGCTAAAAGTCTGTAAACAGATGATGAGAGGAATAAGCAAGTATGAATCCTCTCACATCCATAATTGAAAACAGGAATAGGTAAGTATATAGGCAAGTATAATGTCCATCCCTGATCCAATGACTGCAGATGCTGAGGGAGTATGAGATGAATGGACTGCTGATAATGGCTCACGTGCTCACCTTACACAGTATTGCCCATTGCCACTGCTGGAGGCAAAATATTGAACTATTGGTTTGACTTGTTACAGCCTCTTTTTAGGTTTCTATATAAAAGTATGTAGTGTCTGTCGCTCTACTAAGATAGTTTAGATAACAGTTTTTCTGCCCCTTCCCCCCCTCATCATGCATTCATCATTAATTTGTAAATTCAAATCAGTTCAATGCCTGTTCAATGGGATTGTTCAAAATCAGTGTCTGATAGATTTTGTTGGGACAGTTGATAAAGACAGTGGGTGTCTTTGGCAGGGAAGATACAAAGTTCTTAACACCTAAAGGTATATTTGACTTTGAACTAAAACCATGAAGAAATTTCCAGTTTATGACAAGGTGATAGTTCATAGAAGATTGGCAACAATAAGGACAAATATGGAAGAAACATTTTCAGTCTGAATTTTGTATGCAGTTATGATAATGATGCTTGAATGCTGAATAATAGTATTTTAAAAATCTGTACTGAGATGACCAAAATTGTATTTCTTCTGATTATAAGTGAGCTGCAGTTCTGCAATGACAATTAGTTGGATGAGGCAATTGTTCTTCTTCCTTACTCCCATTTTGTTATTATTTTTGTTTCATGCAAACAGTGCAGCACAAGCATTTGGGTTTTTTTGCCTAGTCTTTCTTCCCCTTCCCTCCTGCTCCCTGGTGCTCCCTATACCATAATTCAAGGAATTCCCATGAGCTCTAAGTGCATATGCTTTGCAATATGTAGCTGACTTGCAGATGTTTTGTCATGTATTCCTGAGTTACACAGTCAGCCACTCTGAAGAAAACCCAGATGTTATTCAGAGAGAGAAGGTAGGTAGCATGTGCATTCTAGAGAAATATATTAATTCTTATGATTTCTCTGGTCAGCTTCATTTTTTGAGGTGTGATGTAAAAAGAAAGGGCAAATGCGTTATATGGGAAGCCTCCAAATCCATTTCTTAGAAAAGAGAGATCTTTGACCACACTGGCACTGAAGAACATTGGTGTGTTTTTAAGCAGAATGCTAGCATTACTGTGCTGAATACACAGGGGGATGGAGAACTCGGCTGTACAACAGAACTTCCTGTCACAAATAACCTTATCATAAACTCCAAATTACCTTTTCCCTATTAAAATGGCTAATAAACAGATATATAGATGAATGCTTGAGCAAATACAGGTCATTTAAGGCTGATGGACCCTTTGTTAACAATGAAGATATGCTGTGCATTTCAGTCTGGACTGTTTTATCACCAAGGCATTATTCAAGACCAGTCTTGAAACCCAGCATATATTTCTTAAGATCTGGAGTAAGACTTGAAACCTAGAACAGGACAAGTTTGATTCCTAGGCAGAATTTCTTCTGTGGAATATAGCAGGTTATACAACATAATTCCCAAAATGTGTGTTTTCTTCCATCTGAGATAGTCTTAAAAAGAGCAAGCCATTCATTCCCTTCACATCAAGTTTCTGGTGGAGTGCCTTCCTTCAGCCTGCTTTCACCGTTTGATTATTCCAGTAGCAAAATTGTCCACCAGCTTAGCCCATTTAGAATGCTACATTTGCCAAGCAGAAGTCACTTCACTTTCCTGTAGAAAATTTTATGCCACCCCTGTCCTTTATAAATTAAAGGTTTTGAGAGTAGGTCATGATCCAGAATGCAGCAGTCCTGAGGCTGATCAACAGCAATGAGGTCTTTCATGTACACAGTACTGTGTGTACTTCGTGCCTTCTTGGGAACTTGGCAAGGGTGTGTTGATTAGGCAGATTGAAATGTCTGGAGAAACCTGTATGAGTGAGATTCTAAATTTGACTGTGGTGGTGTTAGTTTTAATGAATTTCTTTCTCACTTACAAGTTATAGTCAATGCTAAGCACACGTATCCTCTGCTCTGTTGGTTATGTGCTATTCTAGTTCTCTTTTGTCACACTAATCTGAAAGTCCTCTTATGCTGATTTTTGCTATGGTCAGTGGGGGAACAGCAACAACCGAAAATCTAGTATAAGCTTAATAAGCCCTCAAGCTTCTGAAAATGCCCTCATTTCTTCTAAGAGTATTATTTTAACCAATCCTGCTATCTCTGCATCATGGGAAAGATAGAAAGCACATGTGCAAATACCAACTTCTCAACAGCATGGAAAGCCATTGGCTTGGACCCAATGTCTAGCATTTTCAATGTCAGTTCAATGCCAGTTATGCAAATTGCTATTTAGAAGACTGTGAGCTTCATAATTTTTACTTAGCTTTTTAGAGAAAATTCCAGGCCTTTAATTTTTGCTCTTTTTTTTTGAGAAAAAAAGGAGAAAATATTATTTCTATGATTAATTATTTATTTCAGTAAATGAGTCAGAGGGGGATGATTGCAAATTGCTAACCAGAATTCGAGTACAATTGGTATCTGTCAAATGGCAAAACTACATTTTAAATAAAAGAACAAAACATAAACATCTACTTTATATTCAAATTACATGTTCAGAGGATTCTTTTGATAAGAAATATTTGGTAGTGTGAAACATAAGAGTACAACATAAATATCTGAGGTATTAGTGTGATGGGTTGACCCTGGCTGGACGCCAGGTGCCCACCAAAGCCGTTCTATCACTACCCCCTCCTTCACTGGACAGGGGAGAGAAAATATAACAAAGGGCTTGTGGGTCAAGATAAGGACAGGAGAGAGCATTCACCAATTACTGTCATGGGCAAAACAGACTCAGCTTGGTGGAAAATTAACTCAATTTATTACAAATCAAAGGGAGTAGGGTAATGAGAAATAAAACCAAATCTTAAAACACCTTCCCTCCACCTCTCCCTTCTTCCCGGGCACAACTTCACTCCCAGCTTCTCTACCTACCCCTGCCAGAGGTGCAGGGGGATGGGGAATGGGGTTTACGGTCAGTTCATCACACGGTATTTCTGCCACCTCATCCTCCTCAGGGGCAGGACTCCTCACACTCTTCCCTCGCTCCAGCGTGGGGTCCCTCCCATGGGAGACAGTCCT
>JANZLQ010000029.1:33629214-33668292 GCA_026212715.1 Elanus axillaris | reverse complement strand
CCCCCCCCCCCCCCCGAGACCATCAGATACTTCAGTCTCAGTAGGACTAACTCTTCCAGGTGAGGATTTCATCCTACTTATGTCTTCTCAGTTG
This sequence comes from Elanus axillaris, assembly GCA_026212715.1. Lineage (NCBI taxonomy): Eukaryota > Metazoa > Chordata > Aves > Accipitriformes > Accipitridae > Elanus > Elanus axillaris. The sequence continues at coordinate 33,668,198 of JANZLQ010000029.1, read as the reverse complement.
ATTCCCATCACCTGAACCTCTTTATCTTGCCAATTGCCCTTAAATATCGTATTTGCCTACCACTAATTACAGGAGTACACTTCCATGAAGTGGGCTGCTGTTATAGCTCTTTCAGGTGAATGGGCTTTTATTATGAAGGGGGGAAAAAATTATAAACTTAGGCTTGGATTTACTTCTTGTCTACTAAGCACCTATAATGTATATGCTCTTATGCATAATATTCCTTTGCTCTGCTGAGTTTGTGACTCTCACTCTCTGGGGTTAAATTTAGCAGTGAGAGATGTAATTTAGACAAGCTCCCAAATGGTCCATAAGATAGGTAGATAGACCTACTTCATTGAGATGGCTGGCTGTGCAATATTGTCTTTTTCTTTTTTTTCTTTTCTCTGTGTATGTATGTGAAGTCTTTCTTATATTCCTCCATAGTTTATGAATGAGATGAACAATATGAAATGAAAAGTAACGTTACAGATCTGGCATGATATAAGATTTCATAGACTTAATGAACTCAATATTGCAAGTCTTTCATCCTCGATCTATCTCTAGTTTAATTAGTGAAGGACTAGAATATTCTTCAAGCTGACAAGTTAGGGGTTTTTTTTATGCAGCATGGTATTCAAATATGCCAAAAAAATGTACTGGCCGAATATCCCTGCTTATGTTTAGATTGCCTTTTTAACCTGGATATCTGTAAACATACATAGTGCAAGTTTTAATACCAAAATCTTTAGTGAATATCTGTAAGTCGACATTGCTGGGAGACAGAATTGAGTGGAAATGGTAGATGAAGTCATGCTCTGCAGAAGTTCTGCATAAAAATAAACCTATAGCAAACTGGAAGATGCATAAGTAGGGTTTTGGTGTGGGGAGTTTTGGACTTTTGGAAATTTCTTAGGAGTTTGTAGCACTAAAGCTTGCCTCCATGAGAAATCAGTTTAATTTAGGGTTAGGAGTGACCTGAACCTGAAGCAAAAGAAACCATTGTTGAAAGAAAAGAAGTAGTGCTGAAGTTGCCTTTTAAGTTCCCATTTCATTAAACCAGTATAACTTGCCTGTAAAAACTGGGTCTTCATTAAGTCAATTTACTCCCTGGTATTTTTGGTTTAAAGAGTTCTTTCACAATTATAATTCCTTATAGCTACTTAAGTATGTTAAATCTTAAGAACATTTCCAGATATAGTTACGTTTTTATCTGCAAAATGAAAGCTAAAGCTCTTGTTGACAAGCAGAACTCTTTCCTACTCCCTTCATAACATTAATTTTTCATGTCTCTGTGTACAAATGTCCTATAGCAGGCTCTGGTTTGGAGGGCCAGATGGAATGCTGAGGCCAGCCAGCAGTTTATAAATGGACATTTAGTGCATATTGGTGCTTACTTTTATCTTGAATTTGTGGAATTTCCTATGCTTCCAATTGGAAGCACATCAGTTCCCTAGTGAACTTAACTAATACAGTTTGTAAATACAGAAAGATGTTCAGCATCTATATACAGTGAGGGAGATGTTGCTGAGTGTTGAGTCATGTTGAAAATAAACCTGTGCAATGGGAACTTCTTATATCTGTCTGTAGCATTCCCCTTTTCCACAGTGAAAGAACTGATAAAATACATAGCAATACTGTGCTTGGGGATTCTGAGCTGTTTCTCGATATAGACAATTTTATTATCAGCTCTGAAACACAGAAAGACTTTAAGTATCCCCCTGAAAGAAACAGCTTTTTTATGCCTCTGACCTGTTTTACATCATTTTATTACAGCAGTCATTGTTCTGTCCGTAATAGCTTTGTGCTCTGAATGATTCTATCCTCCTGTAAGACCAGTATCTGCACTCCTCGGATGAAGTGCATAGCCTGTGTCAATTCATCTTTCAGCACTCATCTTATTTTTGTGTAGATGCCTTGAACTTGTCATCATTAGTGAAATAAATCCACATTCTTTGGCTCTCAACTAAAGTTTTGTTGAAGAATTTCTTTCTACTCCCGTGCTTTTGACAAGGTTCCTAGCTAGCTGCATGCTTCTAGTATTATCACTGTTTTCTTTATTCCCAAATTTTATTTCTTGAATTCCATGCATATATTTAATTAGTTTGTATCTTCTCTGACTTCTTTTGAACTTAATCCAGTGTCTAGCAATGTCAGTCAGAGTCTTTCTGTCGTCTGTAGTGGGGATTGCACTGGGACCTTTTTGGTGTTTGCATGGTATAACCAGTCTGCCAGTACATTTTGCATTGGTATACTATTCTCAGAGAGTTTGACTAATTTCTTCCAAGTCCTGCTTTCCAGATTAAAGGAGAGGGATGGATAAACCTGTAGGTAGAGTTTAAAAGGTATTCAATCATGGTTTCCTCCTCTTTATATGGGTAAGTAATTTGGATGACTACAAGCTATATCCAGGAAAGGAACTAAGAGCCTAAGGGTTAGAATCCTGTTTGCATCTGTGCATGTAATTAAAATGGGCTGTTAGGGAATGTGTCATGGCACGATTTACATCCATATAACTAAGTGTTCTTTCTCCTATACCCTATGCTATTCCCAAACTGTTCTCAGATGTTGTCTGTGAGAGTGCTCTTTGGCATGAAAAAAAGAAACATGCCAGGAGGCTTGCTAGTCATTAAACAATATGAACTGTCCATAATAACAGCTCTTAGACGAAGAGGGCAAATTGTGGTAAATCTGTGGCAAATCCAGAACCAATATGCATCCTCATGAAAGGCCCTAGAGAGTTTAGAACTTCTAAAAGATGGTCAAGAAATACTGAGTTTTGAGGGACCAATGGTTTGTAGAACTTGCATAGACATTTATAAGGCCTATGGACAGGTAGTTTCATCCATTTAAGAGCCAGAATGTGAAGTTCTCTCCTAAGATTATATATCTCATCTTTGACAGAACACAGTAGTGCTTAATTTATTGTAAAACAGACAGTAGACATTGTGCTTCCTGACTTCTATGTAATACTAAAGCAGTTAGAGCTCTTGCGAGGAAGTGGGAGTCTTACAATCAATATATTTCTACAGTCTGTTAGGATTCAAATCCGCAGGAATATGCTCAGGTTCTCAGACAATGACAACACCAAGTGGGTGAATAACATCACCCACCAAATCACAGAATCATACAACAATTTCTGGCAGAAGGGACCTCCAGATGTCATCCAGTCTGACCCCTTGCTCAAAGCAGGTCTACTTAGACCAGGTTGCTCAGGGCTGTATCTGGAACATCTCCAAGGACAAAGATTCTACAACCTCTCTAGGCAACCTGTTCCAATGTTTAATAGAAGAGCAAGTTTTCTAATATCTAATCAGAATTTTCTATGTTCCTAACTTGTGTCTCTTGCCTCCCTTCCTATAACTAACTGTGCATTTGCAAGAGTGGCTCTATCTTCATTGTATCTATCCTCTAATCAGGTAGTTGTAGACAGCAGTAAGGTCTTCCCTTAATCTTCTCTTCTTAAGGCTGAACAGGCCCAGTTTTCTCAGCCTCTCCTCACACATCATGTTCTCTGGCCTGTTGGCTATCTTAGTGGCCCTCACTGGACTGGCTCTAGTCTGTCATTATCCTTTTTCTACTTAGCAGTCCCAAACCAGACACAATACTCCCAATGTAGTCTCACAACTGTTGGACAGATGATAAGGACATGCACTTTACTCCATATTTAGGTAAGTCCCATTTCAGAAGTCCCAATATTTAGAAACTTCACAAATCAGTGGGATTTACTCAGCTATGAAGCTTGAACTTCCACAAACTTATCTTTGAGAACTGCCATTGCCATGATGTTTGTTTTATTTCCTGAGAATCAGAAGACTAACATAGTTAGATGGCTATAATTTCTTTTTTAATATCTCTGAGGCACATTAGAAGCAGTTTTCCTCTATCCTCATCTTGGAAGATGGAGAAGTGCCTGTCTTCCTATATATAAAATGATTGAAGGTACAGAGCATGAGGTGGAATAATGACTTTAACATTTAAAGGCTTCTGGTGTGGCAGAAATAGATACACTTTTAAATATTCATGAAATAGTCTCTGAACTGCCTTACAACATAAAAAATACCCACTTTGAACTGTTATAAAGAAGTACATAGAGTAGTTATGAAGGGTCAGGCCCTGCATCATACTTTAGTCTTGCTACTGATTTTTACTTTGTCAGTTTTTGGGGAAATTGTCTAAATTCATTGTTTTCTTATCTACTTGATAGACTTGCAGCATACTTACAGAGTTGTTCAAGAGGTCTGAATGAGACAAATAATACTAAAGCAGCCATTTATTTATGCCTTTTCCTTCAGATTTTCCAGTAGTCTGAATCAAAATAGGAGATACTGCCACTTCCAATGAACAAGAAATTCTCTGTCTTCCAAGGTCTGTCTGTATTTCATCTTTTGGTGACAGGGACACTTTGGATAGGATTAAACTGTGTTGGAATTTTATTGTGTTAGACTAGTATGTAAATGGAAAAATCATTCACTTTTGCCCTCTGACTGACTTAAATAATCATTGTGTATGGCTGTAGCTGTTTACTCAGAGGAGTTTGCCATGGTACATAACTGAGCTGTGTGTTGAGGAGTCCTGGATCCCAGTGTCACAAATGTCAGCCCTTGTACATTTGCTTTTTAAATAATAAAATAAAAAGAGCTTCCATGTGCCCTTCCTGTTCAGTCTGTCAGTGAATAAGGATGGGTGAACTTCTCTTTTCAAAAATACAGCCCTTTGAAGATGTTTAGAAAAGAAATGGGGAGGCTAAGATCAAAGGATCACAGAACCTGTTCTGTGTAGTCAGTGAGTATTGTTCTTGCACATCTGGGTCAGTTCAGAGTGTTTTTTTAGAGGCAGAAAATCTTCTCCCTCAAGGCAATGAGAACTCTCTACACACTACCTTATCTTGAGTTTGTTATGTGAATTCAGTGTTGAAGTTAATTGGTAATGACCCCAAATATACACAATCCTAGACAAAAACTATGCTAAGCTCAAGTTAAGGTCACAAGATGTAGCTATAATTTGGAGTTATGAAGATATCTGAAGAGCATGCAGAACAAATACAAGAAACATAAAGCCATGTAAGAAACCAAAATCAGTCTGATGAAGAAAATGCATGAGAGAAACTCAAGCCCTCTCTCTCCCCACCTTCCATACTCCATAGTGATGTCATGTGGCAATAATTTGATTTTTTCATAACAGTCCAGATATGATTAATTTCTTTTAAAGAAATGCACTTCTGTTAGTGGTTCCATCCAGCAAATCTGAATCACCCAAAATCACCCAAAGGTTTTTCCACTAGTCCTCCATTGCCAATGAACACTAGACCTTCTCTTATTATCTTCTTTCTAAAAAAACCACCACCTAACTTTGGCAGTTTTGCATTTTTGTGAAGGAGAGAAACAAACAATGTAAAGCTTGTCCATATAAAGCACCTGAAGCAAATGAGCATTACTGAACAACAAACCTCCTGTATTTGAGACCTTCTTCACCTGTCCAGAAGGAAGACACTGTAGGACTTTCTGAAGGTCCATAGTCACTACACTGGGCCAACAACTGGGCGTCACCTAAAGATCAGGCAAGCAGAAAATCTCTGTAAAGCAATTTTGGCTGTTATTACCTACCTGCTTTCTGAAAGTCGTACTAGTCTGGGTATTTACTGTAATGCTACAGCTGACTTTAGTACCCACTGTTTTGAGACAGGTTAGTGAGGAAAACCTATGTAAGGGGTAAATATGATCATTTTTATAGGAAAAAGGTGATTTTATTTTTTGAGGATGGAGGGCCTCTTCCCAGTGCAGTAAATCTTTCCCTTGATTTCTGGAAATGCTTGTCATTCCAGGGCCACCCTTCAAGAGCTTTAGGACTGAACTTTGCTGAGGCTCAAGAAGCAACTGGATTCAGTTTAGAACAATTTTTTGGTTACCACAGCCCCGGATTTTCCAAACTGATGTATATGATACCAAATAATAGTACATCTATAAAGCAGATGTAAAAGAAGACAAGTCAGTGTTTCTTGCCACATTCCCAGGTCAAATTCCCCAAGCCAGGAATTTCAGCTGAGTGTTCAAACTTCTAAGAATTAGATTTGTGACATTGGCTTGAATGGGAAATTGTGTTACAGCTGCAGGATTTTTTCCTATAGCTGGTGATTCTCCAGGAAAGTAAGAATTTTGCAATCTCTTAGAAATCAAGTTACATTTCTGAACTTTCTACATTAGCTCCATCATTAACTCCTCTTCAGAGAGTTTCTACTTCTATGATGTTAATTTTTAAAATGAATGGATTTTTTATAAAGTTATGAATCCTCTGTCAAAGCCTTTATTTTCCTGTTCTAGTCCCAGACCTCCCTCCCTCCCTCAAACTGCTTTTTTACAGCTCTGTAAAACATGCCTTGTCTTTCTAACTTTAAACAGTAGAGGGCAACCTGAGAATGACTATCCTAACTTCCTACAGCCTGAGATGCTGTGAATCTGGTGGTTTAAAAGTTTTTACCAGTTATTGGTATGTTAAATACATGTTAAATAATTATAGTATTCCATATTGAATGTGGATGTACTATGCTTGTTATATTTCTCGGGGCAAACTGAAATTTTCATTCCAGGTCAATTGATTATGAGACCTCAATAAAAGAGTCACACCATACTCAGCATTCCCATGCTCGGCATAGCCTGTCATTTGCAAAACAGATTTTGCAAATAGGTGGAGGAAATGTGTAGACATGCATGGGGAAATGGCACCATGGAAAGAATAAACTCTTATGGAAATATCTTAGAATTAAACAAGGAAAAAAATAGTATAATTTATGGAACTATTATAGATTTTTTATAGACATTTCTTGGCCATGGCCTATAATTCTCTGTTTACCTCTACAGGCTTGAGTACAAATTCTGTATTATTTTTTATTGTGAGGTTCTTGAAACAGCATAATTTAAGGGAGTTGTACAGTCTTTGTCTAAACTTAGCTGAAAGTGTTATTATGCTATATTAAATCTGGTGGAAGAAGTAAGGATCTACTTAAGAGACAGTAAGACACCAGAAGACATGAAATGAGAGCCCTAGAGAAAAGAACCTGTATAATATTAAATATCATGAGTGCTTGGCAGCAGTGATTGCCTTGTTGCCTATGGCCTGATCCAAATACTGCAGCAAATTTGTTAAAAGCCATCCTTTAGATCTTTGGAAATCATCTTCCTGTCACTATATAGCAGAGCTTATTTATATTCAGCTATGTCTCACTGCATTTCTTTAAACAAAGTTTGGATTTTTCAAACACAGGTTCCAGTAATATGTGCAAAGAACATTTGCTGCTACTGTTTCCCTGTGGAGCCTTCATGCCTTCCTCCCAAGTTTCTTTGAGGTTTCTAGGGAATCATCCCATAATCCTACTTCTGTTTTCCCCTCCTGTGGATCTTATTTACAAACAGAACTCCAGCTATCATCTGTATGCCAATGTCTCAGGTTTAGTCCTCCACTCTAAGTTAAATTCAAATTCTTTTCCAGTCTTCTCCATGCCACTCAATATCAGGGCAAGCTCACAATGCATGAAACACAATTCTTAATCATCCCCCTTCAGTTTTCTTCATTATCTCTGCATGTTATCACCACTCTTCTCCGTGGGCCGGATGCCTGTAAAATGGGGATTGTGTTAACCTCACCCTTCTTTCCAGAGCTTCAGGTCTCACCTCAGAGAAGAATCTTTCCTTTTCATCCATGTGAAAAAAAATCTTAACTATCACAACTTTGCAATATTCCATTTACATCCATTTTAAATGGTGCTGTTATGCAGAACTTGGTTCATAATACATTTTACACCCTCATATTGCACAGCCCCCCTTCTCTCCTGGTTATAAAACACAAACTGCCTGTCTTCTATTGTAGGGTGCCTTCTTGCAACCCTTACTACCTCTTCTGTGATTCTGAGCTTATAAAATCATGTCTTTTCTGCCAGTGTCTCTACTCATCAACTCATTGTTACATTTTTTTCAACCGAGTATTTTTATGCCATTTGCTGTAAATATTAGAAGGAACCTACCTATTGAGAATCATTTGTTGTGACTAACGATAATGGAAATTGGGGAAGAAGTATTAAACCTTAAACTTCACATTTTAATCCTGACTTTTCCCATTTTTTTTAAAGCATGAACAATATTTTTTAGATCAGAATTGGCTTTGTCATAAATGTCAAGGCCTTATACCGAGTTATCTGTTCCAGATGAGGTGTTGGTAGGACATGGGCAAGAGTTGGATGAAGACCTTCCATTCCTCTGCCCTGCTTCAGAGGCCTAGCCTTTAGAATTTCAAGGGATCTGTATCTGCCAAGCATTGCCATTCAACCTGGCTTATAGCCCAAGCCCCATTTTTTTTTCATGGAGAAATTAAAATTCTGGGATTTGCTCTGCATCAAAATTATGCCACATTTTCACTCTCTGCTGATTTGCTTTGCCTCTCTCTGCATATTTCTCAGAACACTACAACTGTCTATGTGTAACTGTCTCTGTTTCTCTGGAAAAGCAGTTAACATACAAACTTTCACCGAATTCTAAATTAGTATGCAGTTATGCAGACTACCAGACAGTAAAGGAAAGGAAAAAAGGCGATGAACTCACTAGATACATTTACTGACCTGGCTAGTCTCATGAGCTCAGTATCATCACCCATTTTTTTCTTCCTTTAGTTCTCCTTTTCTGTATGTTCATGCATCTTTGTTGTTGTCTTGTAGGGTCCAGACCGCTAGGGCTTCATGATACGGACAGTGTGATATTATGTGAGTATATCTGGGTAACTGAAAGCAAATAATGATAATATATATCCATTATTTCACAAGACAAAGACTGAGTCTCTTTGTCATATGAAATATGAATGTATTCCAGAGGTCTAGTTCTTAGTTTGTTTTCTTTTTTATCCACTGGTATGAGATACTGGACAGACATCACTTTTCATAAAAGTCTACTAAATGTTTGCATTTCTTAGATGTCCTTCTTAATATAATATTGGCAAAACCTATCGACATTCTGTGAAAATATTGGCAAGGCTTCCATTGGCACAAGTGTTAAAACAATATTACTTAGAGAGCAAAACTGAGTGAGGGATTAACGTGAGAGATTAAAATAACTTTTTGCTTTCATTTATTGAAGGTGCAGTCATTATGACCACCAAGAATTTTTCCACTCCCTTTAAAATTGTGTTAAAAATGAGCTATCCCACGGCTTTTTGGCATAAAGCTACAATGCATCATGGATTTTGAGTTGTTGTAAACCAGCAAAGCTGGTCTGACCACAGCTAACCTGTTGTGGTGCCACTGTGTTTATTCTAGCTGAGGTTCTGGCACTCTTGTCTATATTGTGTATTACTGTCACCAAACAAATTTCTGATGGGAAATTACTAACTAGTATGTCCAGTTGACTTTGATACAATTTATCTAACTTCAGTCTGCCTTACCTGCCTTCAGCTGCAGGCACAAGACTCAGTTTTACACACGCAAACTTTTTTGTGCTCTATTTCTGAGCCATATGTCTTGGTGGTGAGTGCCTTGAACTGCCTTCTACTGCAGTGGGAAGAAACACCACCCTATGTACTGTTTGCAAGATCAGTTTCTGCTCCTTACCACTACCACAAAACCCAGGGTCAACAGGGATCTGTCAGGCTGCTCCTTTCCCCAGGAAACACAGTTGTTCCACCTATCTTGCCCTGAATATCCAGGGGGTCTACACTAGCTGTGGTCCAGAGAACCACGACCGATGGTGGCAGTGCCCAGCTCCTCTGTGATCCAACCTGGAGCCTAGGGCTGCTCAAACTGCACTGCTCAGCTCGCACTGAAGTTGTGCCCTTACCTTCTAAAACTCCTGTCTTCAGGCTTAATATTTGTAACCCCATGGTTATTAAACAGCTATTTTGTAATTAAGTCTCATTATTCTTTAAGATGTTGTTTTGGAAGAAAAAGCCAAAGTATTTTCCATATATGTTTTCAGTTTTACAGGCATTTAAGAGTGGAATTTTTCAAAGAGCAATGAATGTAGCCTTATGTCAGAGAGACGAAGGGTATTGTTAAAGAGCAACTTGGATGGATGATGAATTGTACTCTTATTCAGAATGACCATGTTTTGGCCAGTTGAAGAAAAGGTTATTTATTTTTACAGGACAGGAGAAACACCAAGATATTAAATGAAATTCTGTGTGGAGTCTTAATTCGCTGGCACCTTCTTATAAATATTTAGTTTTCTAAGAATATTACAATATAAAAATTTAATAAAATACAATAATAGAAACAAGCTAATGCCAAAACTGAGGTTGAATAATTTCTTTCTGAAATTCTAGTAGTTTAGAATATATTAAAGATACACTTTCCTTATATATTTATACATTCATATAGTAAAATGTTCAAATAACTTTTTCTTAATATATAAATATTTTCAGGGCCCAGATACAATGTGGGTGGGCATTGACTTATTTCTTGCTACTTGCAACTGTGCCTCGCTCACAGCTTGGGAGGCTAGACTCCTATGGGCTCAAGGGGCAATTCAGTTTTTATGCTTATTTAGTCCTACATCTTTTATTAGCTACAATTGTTTATCACAGTCTATCATGCATCCACTTGTTCAACAGAAGCTGAGCTAACAGCATTGATTTATGGCCTTTGTTCAAACCTGGCTGCAGAGAGGGGTGAGTGGTCAGTGTAGAGTACTCAGTACCAACCAGCCAGTTGAATAGAAGGCAAGAAGAGTAAAAGTGAACCATAAAGTAACTCCTTTCACCATCAGCTTACAGTGACAGAAAAGAAGTTGGCATGTTGTAGCATAGATTTATGATGATCAAAAGAGAGAGTATAAATGTATTTGTTTGTGCTTACTATGTCTTCTGTTTTGTAGCTTTTCTGGAATTATAGATTTCAGTTTTTGTATGGGCTCTGGACTACGGGTTGTTAAAGTGCTACAGGTAAACTAGTTTTATTTTGCCCGATGTTTCACAAAACTTTCTTGTACATTTAACAAGTGAAAAGCTCTTGCAGATGGGAGAGACAATCATTTATCACTAGACCTAAGCCTTAGGCTCTTGGAGCACTTCCACACATCACACTCTTGTTGGACCCAGGTGTATGCTGTACACCTTGTCTGCCCCCTACACCCTTGTTTCCATAGAAGGAAGCTCAGGTTGCTCATTGGAAAAAAGATGCAATTTCCTCTGACCAGATTCTTGGTATGGATGCTTAAGGGCCCACAACCCTTGTGTGCCTGCCATCTAGTCTAGGCACACCTTTCATAACTTCATAACATGTAGGTAACGGCCTACCTTTACTGCCTACTGGAGGATCAGTGTTGAGGTGGGCCAGGGTATCCACAAAAAAAATCAGACAGTCCTTCACCAAGAACTCATATTCATGGTATAGCAGTTCGTCAACAGGAAATAGTCCAATGTGGCATATCTATTCTGCATGTAGGAATGACTGTTTATGATATCCACTATCAACTCCTGTGATCTCTGGTTATATTTAATGGGATAGGTTTGGAACTGAAAAATTTATTGTATCAGTGCATTGCTTAACCTTTCTTTTTTCAGGTCCTTGAGGTTCTAAAGGCTTCATTACCTCTGAGAGGTTTACTGTAAACAACTAGGACTAACTAGTCTATCATCAGTAGGATGGTTGTCTAGTTTAGTTTACACACTAAGCCTCCTGAAAATTTTTCACATGGTGTCCCAAATAAAATGAAAAAAAAAAAGGTTAAATGCCATTGGACTAGCTAAAATTGTATGCTTTGCACTCTTTTCTCTTACTGCCACATAGCAGAGTGGCATCAACACTTTGCTGTTTATTATCAAAGTCATGTACAAAGTTGAGCAAGTGCCCAATTTGTGCATGTGTATCATCTCTTCTATGTATGTTATGGTCATTCCTCCAACTTAAGAAACCAGCTGTCTAAACCATCTCTTCTCTGCTTCATTACTGGAGAACAAAACATTGCAGATCTAACACTCACGTGGCACTGTTGAAGTCTTCACATTGATTAGTATCAATGTACCCACTTGCAAGAAAATGTGAATGTTGAACAAAAGCTAACCTTGCCCACATCAATGGAACCATCTTCCACTTCCCCACTTGCCTGAAGCAGAGGGGGGTCTTTCTGTTTTCAAGGGGTAAGTAAACAGAACTACAATGGCTTATAATCTTCAATTTAGTAAGACAGGTTTAACTGGAAGCCAGCTCTGAGGTCTCTGTATATGATACACAGTAAGACCATAAGACAATTAAGCCAGTTAGAATGTCATCAAATTCTATTAGAAAGAAAATTATATTGATTTCATTGTCTGTGGCTAAGGTCTTTCTACTGATTTTCATAGTCTACTCTAACATGAAATCTTGGCAGAATAGAAACAATTCTTTTGATTAGCAGTGTTCTTACTGATCAAGTCCAGATGATGGTGATGATGATGGTGAAGATTACTACTACTACTATTATTAATATTTTTATTATTATTATTGACATTGATTTGTTATTTTTAGCTAACTGAATTTCTTGCATTGCATTTTGTGATAAAAACTGTAAACTTCCACTGTACATAATAAGGACATAATTTCAGGTTGAAGTGGCACAGTGGGCTTCTGCACTGGTCTTTGATGTGTAGAGAGTTGAATTCACATTCTGGCTTTGATCTGAAGTGAAAATAAGTTTGGTGGGTCTTGTTTTAGGCTCTGTTCTCCATAGTATAAGTGCTCCCACAGTTCAGTACAATTGGCATTCTCTGTGTAAGAGAGGCCATAAGCATGGGGTGTTGTGGGGTCAGTGCTGACGTTTGCCAGCAAAGCTGAATGGGGACACTTGCATAACAGCTCGTGTGATGCCTGGTTTATATTTAGCACTGCAGTCCAAAATTCACTTATATTATTAATATAAAACAATATAGTTCCAAAGCAGCTGACAGATAGGAATGTCTTGGTTCATCTATATGAAATATTTTATTATATTATCTAATTTTAAAGACTTTTTTCTCTTCACCTGACATACAGCTTTTTAAATGCACATTTGAAATCTCTCCATCATATGCTCCATCTAACAGTAACCCTCTGGTAAACCCATCAAAGCCTGCCAAGACCACACACACTGCATAGTTCTATCTAAAGACAAATGCAATGAATCATGTTTAATTCTGAATGCTCAGTCATTTTTTAGCTTTGCATTTACCCAATTTTTTTTCAATGAATACTCTGTCATAGCCCAGTTTCTGAAACTAGTTTTATTCAGTTTGTCACTGAAGATGTGGTACGTGGACAAGTATCAAGTCCCCAGGTTTAGGAATGGAGAGTTTAATAGGTTTAATAGGTCAAAATCAATCTTGACTCCAAACTGGTAGATCTATATGACTTCCCGGTCATAAAAGAAAGTCTGTGTGTCACTGTTACCCTTGTCATCATTTTTATTGTTCAAAAAATGTGGAATACTTCATCATGTGATATGAAATTAAGGCATTAACCCCAACTCCAAACTGTGCCTCTTCCAATGTACTGCAGAGAGTCTTGTGATGAAATTTCCTTTTCTTTTAAGCTGAGTAAGTAGATAAAACTGAGGAACTTCCAGAATAAATCTAAAGTCCATCTTCCCCGGTTTCCTCTTTTTAATAGTTACCTGGTAGTGGATGCTTACACAGGATAAGAAATAGAGGGTAAGGTATGGGGTGAATATGTTCAGGCAATCAGCAGCTGGAGACTTCTTGAGGTAGAAGTTGCATAGCAGTGGTCATGTTAATGGCTACTTAATGGCTACAAGACCTATCTTGAGTTCTGCCTGAAGTTGTGCCCCACAGCATCATGCTGTTGATTGAGCTGCTTTGAAAGAGAAAATACTGAGGGCTTTTTGTAACTTTGAGGACATTGTTCCCACTATGGACACAGCAGGATTCCAAGAACAGGGAGTAGGTGTTTTGCTAACCTCACAAGGTCAGGCAGCAGCTCCCAGCTAGCTTTTCTCAGGACCATGATACCAGTACATCAGCATCTGATACCTTTTTCTTACACCCTCACTGGGGACTTCTTGCCTTACTTTTGTAGACACATAAATCTTCACAAAAGAACATCCAATGATACTTCCAAACTCACCTATCCATCCCTCATGTTACCTGTGCTTTGTGCTACGAGTTTTTCTTTTTGGTGGGGTGTCACTATTTTTTTCAGCTCTAGTTCCAGGTGGCACCACAGCTGCTTCTCCCATGGACTGATAAAATGCAAATGAAAATCAGTGATTTTATTAATGATATTCAATGAATTTTAACCCAAACCTGTTGTGTTGTGAACAGCGTATTTGCCACTGGTTATGGTTAAAAATTATTTGCTTGCATGTAGTAAAGCAGTGACCTGTCAGAAAGCAGGAAATTAAACAGCCATGCTTCATCCCTTCATCTTTAACACACAAGTAGCAGGTTAAATGAAGATAGAAGTCTGAGGGATTAATGCTGTCAGGAACAGTTTCTGTAAAACTCTTGCCAGGCAGGAACTTTTCCATTCATTGTAAACATTTGTGAAGGAAACCACACTCATTTCCTAAGGAATAAGACATGCAAGCATTCACCTTTTACACTTACTAATGAATGCACAGCTTTCATCCAAAAGGTTATTTATATTCATAAAAGTTTTTTTTTTTAATTAATCATAAAACCAGGTATCATGCTCATTTCCTAACACTTGATTAGAGCAATGTAAATGTTTAAGTAGTTTAATTAAACCCATTAAACCTTTTCAAATTATGGAGCTACCTATTAGCTGTTAATTATAAAACACTGTGTGCTTTTATAATGTCATTATAACTAATTTCAGAGAGTTATTCTTGTAGAACAGGGAAAGCATCCATCCAGGTTTAAAGGGTAATCAGCTGTTTGGTATATTTTGTGACAGAATGGATAATCCTTTTAGAAAAACAGGAAGGGTCTTTCTCTGAATATCTGGGATCAGGAAATGTATCAACAAATAGTCACTAAACTAACACTTGGACTCCAATTAACTGCTTATGCTTCAAAATGTTTTGAGTTTAAACGTTTCTCACCTTCGTTGTGTAGACATGCCTGAAGTTTCTGTACATATTGGCACAGTCCTTGCATCTTGGTATTTATTTATTTCTGAGCATCTAAATCTTCACTTGGCCATAGAGAAGAGTGAGAGACAGTCTGAGAGATCCTTTGTCTCTCTCATGGGGTACTGGCTTCATGAATCCCAGTGTGAGCAGCAGGAAGGAAGCGTCGCTGAGCCTTCTCTTCCCCTCAGTTTTTGGGAAGTGCAACAGGTCTGTCGGTCCTGAACTGTCACATCCCTGCCGTTCTGCAGGGCATCAGCTGACTGGACTGACACGAAGGGGTGACTAGCCCATGGAAAGGTGTTTACTGGTAGGTGTGGGTAAATGCAGGAAAGTTTTACCCACATACCAAGTCAGACACAAGCCAACCATTTCAGGAGACCTGTAGCTGTGCTAGCATCACACCACATTTGGAGCTAACAAGCTCCAATCAGAAGATGGACATACATGTTTGTTGAACTATAACATCTATTCAGCTTCTAAACCAGAACTGTCTCATCTGATGGACCATTTATATCAGTCTTGGAACATGGAGATTGCTGAGGGCTATGGTATGAGTTAGTCCTCAATTCCCTGCTCTTTCCTCAGGGCAGATAACAGGCTGATAACGGGATATGAGTGTGAGGTTTGGGAATGGTCCATTCATTTATCAGCTGTATTTCTTTAAAACTGAACAAACTATTTCTTTTTTAAAAAATTGTGAGTTTGGCCAGCTTTGAAATTTACCTGAATGCCTCCTGTCTCAGGGTTTTTAGTTGCGGAGTTGACATCCCATCATGTTGATGAGTGTTGATACTTCTAGAGTGTCTGAATTCAGCAAGGAGGATTATGGTGCCAGGGAAGAAGACACTAGGAAACAAAGAAGAACCTGTCAGCCTGCTGGAAGGAGGCTCTGCTAATCCTCTTTGGGGATATCTATAATGCTTTTCAAATAACTTGTTTGCAGTAGGAGTGATTTTGTTAAGGAAAATATATAAGGCAATTTCTCATAAGCAGTGAGTCCGGTGACACATGGAGACACAGGAACTAGCTAAATATACATTAAGGAAGGAGCACCAGCTAGACAAAACTGAGAGATAATGTAGAGGACAGATGGCCTGGTAGCTTTAGTGTTGGTCTATACTTGCAAAAGTCACGTTGCTTCCTTACTCTGACAAAAATTTCCTGGGTGACCACATGCAAACTGCTGAAGCCAAGTATTACAAGGTGATTATGGTTTACAGCTTAACCTTAGGCAAACACAATCTGCCTGTGAATTTTGGAAGAAATTAGTTACCTAATTAGGAGCTGTTGTCTAAATACCATTGTGAACATTGCCTCCAGCATCTTTATGCCCTACTGCTGAATGCACTTCTACACCTCTCAGAGGTATTGTAGGAATGAAGACCTTGAAGAGTAAGCTGGTGGGGAAAAATGCTTAGGGCACACCTATCTCAACATCAAATGATGTGCTAGAAGTGCTTATTTTTCTCCATGGACTATAATGGGAGACTGTAGATGTCAGACTTCCATATCTATAATACACATGCCCAAGTAAGGGCACATAAATCATGTTTTATGTGGTTAAATAATTCCTAGAGGTTAGCATGAAGTCTCCATGACATTACTGTCAGAATATGAGTAGTGAATAAAGCCTAGTGGTATGTACCCACTGAAATGATCTCTATGGAGTCCATGAACATAGCTTACAGAAGTCACACAGAAGCCTGTAGGACATCCATATTTTAATAGAATTTCATCCCCCTGTTAAGATGATTGAGTGTTAACCCTGAGCAGATGCAATTGAGCAGAATCTTACCTGGCTTTTTCTGTCATCAAAAGTTGGGTCCTTTTTTATTGCCTGTCCTTGCAAGCAGCAGGTGGGGAAATGTGCAGGCTGCAGTCTCAGTCCAAGTGATGACATGACTGAGCTGTGGCTTTACCCCATTCTTTTGTTAGTTTCTCATGTGGAATACAGTTTTCTGTATGCTATATACTAAATTAAAATAAAATGCATGCAGTTCACTTCATGATGAGCCTGACAAGCTAAATTAAGATGGGAGTGTGTGGCTGTGCCAAGTCTGTTATTAGAACATCTGTGTTGCCAGAGTATAATTTTGTTCAAACTTAATACCCAGCAGACCTGCCTCTGACAGACCCAATTTTACTAGTGTTTTAGGTTGGTTTGTACAGTTGTCCTCATCATTGGGCCTGGTCATAGTTCACTGAGACAAATGTACACAAAGCTTTTATAAAAAAGTCAGTCATTATCTGTGAAGGGGATGTGAAGAGCCAGAACAATGGAACAAGTGTTATTTTGTATACAACAATATTTCAAAATCTTCTTTGTGGATCTGTATGTTTTTAAGTTACCTAGTGGACGTACACTTGTCTATTAGTCATGGGTACTTATACCCTGACAGGCACATGTTTAGGTTGTGTGTGCGCATCTATATGAAAAATGGTACTTTAAACCTGCATACTTACTGTTCCCCACTTTAATAGCCACTCACAACTTTCTTAGGAGAACAGTGAACTCCTAGTTAGCTGAATGCCAGGCTTGTAAATTCAGCCCAGGCTTTGGTAATGCAAGTAAGCTCTGCCTAGCCCACATTAATGGGTTCAATATTTCAGATTGCCAATACTTCCTTGAAGATGCATCAAATACAGAAGATCCACTAACGGCTCTGGCACTATATGTACCTACACCTCTGGGACTTATAGACTTATGTCTGTCAAAAATAAGCATGTGGAAAGGCCTAATTCAGAAAGGGAAAAGATTTGATAAACAATTAGATGCTATTTTACCATTAAGTCCAAGCCACAATGGCATTTCTAATTGAACAGTTTATTTTGAAATTTGGGCTCAAAATCCTAGAGCCTTAAGGTGTTTTGACTATCCCAAGGATGGTTTATCTTTCTATATTCTGTTCTGAGCATTACAGTATAATAAATATTTACATTTGGATACTATAGCCATTGCTAAGGTATATTTGTGGTAATGGTTGGAGTGTATCAGATTTGTCTCCTTCAAATAATTAAAAATGTAATTTGGGAGAGGCCGTCCTGTGTTTATTGTAAGAAATGGGCAGCTACTTTATCACCTTGAAATTTTTACATTCTTGGATGCAAAACTGAACATAGAGTCAGCCACCTGCTGAAAGGTTTTGCAGAGTGGTAAAACTGAAGAAGGAAAGATATAGAAAGGCAAGGATAAAGACTGAACTTGCTTAAGTAAAACATATAAAGAACTTTACTTTAGAAAAGCAATATCACTGCTCTAAAATCCCCACCCAAAAGACATAAAACCCCAAAGTTATCATCTAGTTTTTCAACAATTTTATAACCACAGAGCAGCATTAATTTCAGATAAACATAATAATGCTCAGGTACTCTACAAATAAACTTGGACACTGCATCTGGGAGCAAAGTAAAATATCTGAGTCCTAACTATTTGTACTTATTTTTAGCCAGATTTGTGTTTTACTTTTTACAAAGTAAGTCCTTCTTCTGCTAGACAAAAAAGAAAAAAGTGTACCTTGTACTAAGAATCAGGACATATTTACAAAAAATTCACGTCTATGAGGCATAAGCAGTTATAAGAGAATTCATTGTACTTTCTAGTCCCTTGTAAACCTTCGTGGTCAGAGACGATCTCTGTAGGAACCAGAAGAATTTTACAAAAAACAGACTACTATTTCCCTGATGTCCCGCTCTTCATCATGCCAAGAGTTTTTAAAAAATATATATATTCTTTGCTTAAAATAACACTCTGTTTATTTCACCCAGACAAAAATGTGCCAACTGTTTTCTCCTCTAAAAAGATTAGTGAAATCTGTAAGTTGGAATCAGTAGGCATATGTAGCAATTTGCTTAGATGAAAAACTGCAGTTTTCCTTTTACTTTCTTCCCCCAGCCCCTCTTTCAGAAAGGTACTCCTGCACATAAGCTTTACTAAGAAATATCTATATATTAGCAGAGGTAAGAGGCACTTACTGTAAAGTGTGTTTTTACTGATTGTGCTATTGATATATACACTATCAGTGTACTTTGGCTAATGATCTAAGCTGTACCACAGCTGGAAACCTTCAGATCCTGGACACTTGCCACATTGTAGTAACATCATATACACATATATACAAAATACATGTACGCACACATGCATATACATGCATATATTCTCATATATATGCCCACTGAAGTGAGGGCCAGGGTTCATACATTCTATAAGGTCTTTTTACAGATCATAAATCAATTTATTATGAGCCTTTCTGCTTCAATGTTATGAAATGGAGCCAAAAAATTTTTTAACATAATATGATGTGACTTAAGCCAAACATGAAAAAGCATAAAAAGAATGTTCAGCTGGGGGAGAATTCAGGAGGACCAAACAAGAAGAGCTTTCACAAATCTACTTGCATATGTTAGGATGAAGGCAACAAATTAAAGGTCTGTTCATGTGTAACGAGACAATATTTTGCACATGTAAACATGGCATAGCTTCATTGTTAAATGATGATATTAAGGGGAAGAAGTAAACAGTACCAAAAATAAACATATCCCAGAGATGATGAATGTAACCACAGTGAGCTAGAAACAATCATGGGATAATGCTTGTGTGCTGGCCTCTATCATGAAATGCATTGTGCCTCTGCTTCAGTCTGCTGAAGGAAGCTGGAAAGGGAAGGGTTAGTGAAGGCTCTACAATAAGCAGAGATGAAGAGCAGTAGCAGTGAGGTGCCATGTGTGAGCATAACAAGCCCCCCTTTCCTGCAATACCAAACCCATTTGCCTCAAAACAGGGACCATGATAGATAAGCACTTTAAATGTTCAATGAAAAAAAAAGCACACCAAGTTTAAAGAACTGAACTGATTTCCTCAAGTCTGCCAATAAATCAGGTGGTAGAATCTGGAGCTCCTTACTGTTAAACTAACATTTAAACTTACACTGAAAGTAACCACAATACTCAGGTTATTCAATGTCAGATTTAAAAGGTTTGATTTTTCAGATGAACTCATCACTGCTTTTTTTTACTTACATGTGTCTGAAGCTGGACATGCAAAAATAATTCAGAAAGCTATTGATTATTTTCTTCTTTGCATATATTCCACTTTTAACAGACATAATATTTATCAACTTTCAGAGAAAATTTTCTGGTATGCAGAGAGCAAATTAAAGTACATTTTCAGTGAGAGTAGTAGATATAAAATGGAAATACTGGGTGAGGCCTTGAAAACTTCTTGAGGAAAAATCCGAACAAAGCAGGGACAAATGATTGTAGAACATTTTCCAGGGATTCTTTTTCACGGTGTGAAATGCAAAAAGTTGCTGAAATATTTTTTTTAATCTATTTATTTCACTGCCAGTTTATGACTTGGAGGAAAATGTTAAGTGTAATAAAAAATGGCAAGTTTGTTTAGAGACAACAGTGAGTGAAAGATCATGGTACTTAAGGAGGAATGACTGTCTTTAGATCAGTGCCCTCTCTTGCCTTTTGAACATAAACATCCACTCTGTAACTCTCAGTAAGATGCGGAAAGAGCTTTTTTACATCTTTTTTTTGCATCTTATTTACCTCTTGCAATAAGTGCAGCCTGCTCATGTGCCTGCTGTCACCATGCACTGGGACAGGAAAAGTAGCTGGAATGGGGAGTATACCTGTGGGCTGAAATATATTAGTCACCATTGCTTTAGGCCATCCTAGCTACAGGACTGTTGTTTCAAGACATAATGGAGAATTTTGCAAATGCTTGTAGGGGAAGACGTCTTATTGACAAAGCAAAGATAATACAGAAAAGGGGGAGCAACTCACATGAAAGCTTTTAAAAGTACATTAAAAGATTATGTCCAGAAAATGGGTTGTTATAACAACTAGAAGTTTGAGAATGTTTGACTGTCTTGGATTGTGTAGATAATATTTTGCCTATATGACTTTTAATGTTTACTTTAATTTAAAAAAAGTTAAATAATTTGTCATTTTTTAGTGATTGAGAGTCTACTTATTGCAATAAATTAAAAACACTGGTTGTAGGATAAACATGTACAGCACACCTTATTTATGGGCAGAAGACTAAGACCCAACATTTTTAAATGGCTTAACTCAGAGTTAAGGAGTAGAATTATTTCTAAGAAGCACTTTCAGGTTTAGAAGGCAGATGATAGTCTCTTTTTATAAGTATGCTTATGTCAAAGAAAAATGAAAGGATAGTTCTTTAAAATGACAGAAGAGCACTCATGAGTTTTTATGTTTCAAAGTAATATCCATAATGGCTATTGACAGGTTTTTGTGGTTGTTTGCAATAGTAACGTGATTAATTTACCAAATAAAAGACCTTGTGATGAATTTGGTCAACATTTCTTCAAGTCACAGTCTTCCCAGTGTTCTAGGCTTAGTTTTTGTTCCATAGATTTTTAAAAAATCATAACTACCACAGCAAACTGGAGGAGAGTACAAATAATCTGCACTTTGTCCCTTCTGGCTCTAGAAAAGAAGTTTTAGAAACAAGTAAAAATACACTCCCTGTCTCCTCTGCTTCCGTGTTCAAGACTCCTATCTACATTCTCACACATGTTATCAATCACTACACATCCATCTTAATAGAGTCAAACTTCACTCTCTTGCCTTTCAGCACTATGCATACTCTACATATTCCTGTAGGTCATCAACTTTCCGAACTATCTTGTGGCTTAAAACCTTCAGCTGAAATACACTTAATCGAACAATGGCCCTAACAACCAAAACCAGACACAATCTGTTAATGTGTTTCTCTTTTTAGTAGAATGTTATCAGAGTTGCACATATTTTTTGAATTAATAAGTAGAGATGATACCTTCCTAGGTCTAGAGGAGCTTTCTAACAGTAGTTTTCTTTCCCCTTTCTTCAATGTGTCTGAACTGATTTAAATATAATATTGTACCTGAAACATTTCAGAAACATAAGGCCACTTGTGTAAACTGGTATTCTTTTAATTGCATTATTCATATCATGCCATCACAAGCAATGGTGAAAGATGTCGTGCTTGAAAGGCAAACCTGTTTAAAAAGTTTCAAGAGAGGCCAAACGTCTGAGAATATAATTATTTATTTATTTTTAAATTGTGAGGTGCCATCAGAATATCTCCATGATACTGCAAATGTTCTGCTGTTTAGGCTACAAGAGGAAGTGCATCTTCTAGTGCATCTTTTTTTGGTATTATTCCTTGATGAACTAGTTCCAGGCAGACTTGGTTTTGGGTGAGTGAATCACCCTTTAAACAAATAGTGTCAGATGTGCAGGCACCAGCTTGATCCCAAGATCTTACTTGCTGTAATCTCAAGATTCTACTCGCCTCAAAAATAAAACCTAAGATCAGAAAAAAACACTTTGCTTTATAAAAGCAGCAGCTGTCTCTTTGTTCACACCTTCCATGGGCTGTTTGGGCCACCCAGATGAAACAGTCACAAATCAAAATGGAACTCCCATCATGCTGTTAAACACTCCCTCAAGATAAGAGCAACAGGCCTGTAACATCGATTATCTCACCAGTAAGAGACAACAATGGGGTTTCACAGTATCTTGTTCTTCTGACAGTTCGTGTTAAAATAAAACAGGTTATGGGGCAAAGAAATCCAAGAGTTAAAAAATGGTCAAATCTGTGTGGCGGTTGTGCATAAATACAGTGTTAGATGTGACTCTAGCAAACTCGAAATGAATGGATTCTAAGACTGGTTAATGACATGGCAAATGCATTTAGCTTTGGTGATGGGCTCCTACTTCAAAAGTAGGGAAAATCACTGAGCTGTTGCTGGGGAGATTTAGGCTACACATGAATTTGTTTTGTGTTCCCAGGACTGCTTTTGGAAAAAGGAAAATACCCCTAGTCTTTGCCCATGAATTAGAAGTACCTCCTCATTCCTTTCCTCTGGAATGCTGTGAATTAAATAAATCAATTTAATTTACTTGAGAGCCAAGCAGGAATATCAAGAGAAGAGCTTAAATGGGTGTACTAATTAACACAACTTGCCCATCCTTTCATTAGTCCAAGGATGGGATTTATGAGTCTCTGATATACCTGGAAAATCCTTTCTGTATCACCTCCAAAAAAAGGATCCATTTAGCCCTTCTCCCTGTTTCCCTACCTGCTTCTTCTCTTGTTATACATCATGGCCAATATTCCAGAACTCAGTATAAGTCTCAGCTGGGCATCTAAATTGCAGTCATCTTAACTTCTGTTTCTTGGATCAATGGGCTGGATATTGGCAAAGGGTTCATGAGACTGCCATGAACAACATACACTGCTTCATTTAAAAGCATTTAAAGACAGAAAGTGCACCAAAGTGAGGGAATACTTTATGGGTCTGCCTTTTCTTTTTTTTCCTATCATGTATACTGCATACATTGACATATGTGCTGAGAACTGACATATTCACTGTGTCAGCAGTTATAGTCCGCATTGTTGTTGCAGGACATGATGAACAAATTATTTGGGCAGTAATGTACCTAAACTGACTGATTTTTGTATGCATTTATACGTACAATGGTGTTAATGGTATTTTTTATTTCCTGTGAGAATTAGCCAAGAAAATAGTGGGTGTTGCTACATTTTTTACTATATTTTATAGTCTTTCTTTCAGTAGCAACATTACTATCCACTAGTAATAGAAGTATCCAACAGTATCCTGTAGTGTACAGCAGGAGTAGCAATAGCTAATATTGGGTATGAAAGATGTAATAAATTCACTAGTGTCACAAGAAAAATAGTTAAGAGACTAATCTTTTCCTTTCTGTTTTTTTCCAGATCAGTGTAAATTCATGATGAAGAAAGGTTAGAAAATCAGTATTGCATGTTCTATTTTAGCTTTTCTTTAACAAAACAATTCCAGACAAATGAAGCAAAAGTAACTTCTATCTTTTCTCGTCATGTGGAAGAACTAGAAAATAGTATTTTTGATGTGCCTAAGGTTCAGAAAACAAAGCAAATAAAATGAAACAAAACATTTTCATTAGAGGAAGGAGTCCCAACTGGCAATTTTTTGAATTCTCAACATTGCTAGTGATGCTTCAAAATAGTAATTGACACCAAAACACTCTGTTTAACTGCAATTTGAAGAATTTATTGTACGTGATCTAATGCCTAAATTACAAGGTTCTGTCATACCTGGAATAGTTTGCTTTCAGCTGTCTTCAGTTTACCAGGGTGCAAGGTCCTATGTGTGATAATTTCATATAATGACTTAAGTTAATCTATTAATAAGAGAATAATAAAGATGCCAAATGGAATGTGACATTTTTTAGAAGCAGTGTTCATTCTTCACATTTTCTTCTTTAACGTCTGAAAGATTTTAATCTCAAATAATTATTTGTTGCCAGTTGTGACTGTGGCTGTAAGTGACAATTTTGGCTGGTCTCTGGCTTCATTCAGTCTTTTCTAACTGGTATGCTTCCCCTTTCCACTCTTGTGTAGCACTAGTAACATTTCTTTTAAAAGAAGACAACTTGACACTGCAGATCTGGCTAGAGGCCTGCTGCACAGGCTTTCTACACATTTGTTCTCACTTGTCAGAGTGATTCTTACCATCCATGTTTAAAGTCTCAGCAATCTACATGGCCTCCTATGTCACAGGTCGGTGTTCCCAGGCATGGCTATAAGAATCATACTTAAGGAACAACCTCCTCTAACTTTTATTAAATAATATGATAGCCCCACAATCTTTTTCTTTTTTCCTTTTTTTCTTTCCCCTGGGGAAGATTTAATAAACTTCCTATCAGTGTTTCTAAGTCTGCATAACACTAGACAGCCGTGTGGCTCTCCACTTTCAATGTGATTTTGAAGGCAGGCTCTGGAAAGTTGATAACATATTTCACGACCTTCGTGTCTGGAAGCATTTTCCCCTGATTGAAGTCATACAAGTTCAGCTAAGTTGGAGTGTGTTGTAAATATTTATCTGGCAGTCTGACATATAAAGTTGTTCTGAAATTACAAAGTACATTCCTGTCTTTCATGTATTATTACGACTTTTTTCAATACAGTTGTGAGTGATATTATTTAGAGAACCTTCTATAAGTGACTTATCATTGCTTGTTAAAGTTCTCACACTCTGTTGTACGGTCATTTTTTTAGGATGGTAGCTCTTGAGTTGTATCACTTCCCTATCTTTCAAAACATAAATGTGAGATTATTTCAGAAGTGCAACAAGAATTTATGCAATGAGGTAAGCATGGCTGGCACATTTGATTTTAAAATCTGGTTTTGTGGCACTTATTTCTATGTAGGGCTCCAGATACTTTCTATTGCTAGCAAATCTATGGTGTTGACAACTTCTCTAATCATTAGGCCATTTGTCATTACCTATCAAATAATGAAGTAATGCTTCTGGGTAGAAATACTTTCCCAGAGACAGAATTAATTCATCTCCAACTTCTGTATTTCCTTGGTTTTTTTTCACTTATATTCTAGAATGAATTTTGTGCTATACAAGGTGCTGCATCTGAAATGTACATCTTTCTCTTTACAGAGGTGTAAGACAGGTTCAATAGAGTCAGCGTTAAGATGAATTGTGCACTGCTGCTGAGCTCTCAGTTGGAGTCCTTTCAAGTCAAAACAGTTTTGATTCTAAGTGTATTTTGCAAGGCTTCTTAGTGTGCTTAAATATGAGCTGTTTCTCTGAGTGTGAATAGCTTTCACGGGAAGAGGGAGGAAAGGAATTGAGATGACAAATCAGCTAATTTCAACAAACATTTCTAATTTGTACCTTTTTCAGTTGAAACAAACAGTGATGGATTGAAATAGCTACAGAACAGCTTCCCTGACACCTTGTTTTCCAAGGTCAGGGGCCGTTACAGTCCCTCAAACTCCACATTACGAACACTTTGTCACTCAGAGCTATTAGGATGCAGTTACTGATTGTGATGTGCAGTTCCTCTGAATGTTGTAACTGGGGATAGTTTACCCTTGTAATAATTAATGCCAGGAGCAAACCTCTGGCTTACATATATAGGAAAAATGTTGGTTTATAATAATGGGGTTTGTTCTAATTTTGGTATTTTAATTTTTTTTTTATTGTTGATTTTTAAAAAATAATTATTGAAATGACATAAAAGCCAGTAATTTTTCTTAGAAGCCTACCTCAGGCTGAACTGAAAACATTGCTGCTTCTTCAATCCTGACCACCAGCAAAATATAAAAACTATTCTGGAAACATTAGGAGAATATTAACATGTAAAATACCTGTCACTTACCTCAAAGCATTAAATTTAGTCATTAATGCAGATGCATACTAAAGAAACATGATGCACGAGGAAAAAAATCATGATCAATTTGCAAAAAACCCCAACTGAACAATAATTCTGTGTAACTAGAGCATAAATTCTCACATTACAAGTTAAAAACTAACTAAAATGTGGTCAGATAGCTCTAAGACAGTTTGAGAAAACAAACTAATTGATTGTTCTGTGGTAACTATGCAGAAAAGTGAGGACCTTCCTTGGATCCTTTGCTTTTTGGCTGAGAGGGAACTGAATAGCTGTGGAAATAAACTAGTTTGCTAACAACTATTTGGACCAACCAAAAAGAAAATTGCTTTCTGCAGCTCATGTTAGTTGGGCAGACTGGTGACTGATCTCAAAACCTACAGAGGCTATGAAAACAGTTTGGGGGGGGATCAAATTCTTTCCTTGTTCCATTTAACAGCAGCAAAATAGGCACTTATGATATAGTATCATGATATTCTGTATTCTAGACTGATGTATAACAGTGTCATTTGATGTTTTATACTCTATATTGCAGGGCTTTGTTACTCTGGATTCTTCGGCATGCAAAAAAACCCTTAAGAAAACCACCTGCTGATACATATGTAAATAGATAATTTTTGACCATTTAAGAGAGATTGCTTTTGAGAGGATGCAAGGTTCAATAAAGAATCTGGCTGTCTCCCTACCTTACTGCAGTATTTCAGGAAATTTACAACTAAATCATGTTTTGATTAAAAAACCATATTCTTCTAACTATTTATGTATTTAATTTCTAAAACTTCAATGAAAAATGCTGCTTACCCAACATTGGTACAAATCATATCTTTTTTTTGTATTTTGGATGCAAGTTCATTAAAGCACTTGAGTCTTTGCAGAAACATGTCTTCAGGAATATCACTGCTAAAACCCTTGAACTCTTAAACAGAAAACACTATGTGTAATGATCTGTTGCTATGGCTTTATAAAAGGTTGTGCATTGTTAGGGTGGTAACTCACCCATATCTGGTTCTGCAAAGGGAATCCCACTAGTGGCATGGTCCTCCACCCAGGTTTTTTGTGCTTCTGTGGGGTAGAACATACTTGGATCAACTTATGTGCATTGGAAGAAACACTGTGTGTGTGGAATAGACTGCCATTTGATCCAACCAAGGACAAACCACCAGCATGACCCAGCTAAACCTGTGGTCTCCTGTGAATAAGAGTTGAAAATTTACCCTGTAACATATATCTGAAAGGAATTCAACATGATATTGATTCAGTGTGTTGTGGTAGTTTCACTTTTCATGAAGGTATCATTCAATGATGACATGAATATAATCACATTAGCAAGACCACAAAGTGCTTAAATCGGAATGATTGGTATTGACTTTATACCCAACAGGGATGTGATAGAGTTAAAGGTATGTGTAAGGAAGACTTCTCAGGAAGTAGTAAAATGTTAAAACTGAAGATTTAAAACTAGGAGTTTGGTGTTCTGTTCTTGGCACTGTCACAGTGTTGATATGGGATGTTTGGCCAGTTACCAAACCTCCCTATGCTTTTCTTGCACCTTTCATTACCAAGTTAGAGTGAGGTTTTATTTTCTCACTTGTCATGTTTATAAAGTGTTTTGCAACTCTCAAGAGGGAAAATGAGCATTGCAAGTGTAACATTGTAAGGTTATTACTGTATTTATGTAATTCTATCCATTTATTTCAATCAATGAAAAGTCTTACAGCATAGCACTATATATTTTTATCTGAGCTAGTAGATACCAATGACAGGCAGAGTATGCTTGTTGCTGTGGTTCATATCTATTTCACTGAAAATATCTGATGCTGTTTTTTGTCAAAAGCATATTACAGACAAGATAGAGACAGTTTCATCCAAATGGTTGATTTCTGTGTTCCAAAATCTGAGCTTTTCATAGAGTGGTAGGGAAGACTAATGCAATATATGGCTTGCTTGACTGCTTTTATGCCACCACTACAGTATTAACAGTATTTCAGTTTAATCAGTTTGCAGACGTGTAACACAGAAGGTATATCCAACAGATATACATGTTTGCTCTGGGATGTATTAGCACTGCTATGAAATTATTTTATTTACTTCGAGTAGTCATTGAAGTACATATATTTTTCCCAGAGTAAGATTTTTGTGTGATTCATCACAGGAAGAGTGTTTAACAGGAAAACATCTTTGTTTCCATCACTTGGGTCTCTGCACTTTGTCTGTGCTAAGATTTCAAGCCTGTGGGATCCTATTTGATGTAAATTCAGTCCTTTCTGGATCACTCCTTCAAAATTAGGTAATTCACTGCTCTGTACAGGTATTCTACTGTTTAACCAGAATTTTATTATTTTTACTCCTACTAGTCTTTTAGTTAAATAATTATACTGTTAAAGCTGAGGTTATGGACAACACTTAAACAAAGGCATCAGGCTGAGCGGTCAAGAAAGCAATCAAGTTAATGTTTTATCTACATTTCACAAGACAAATACTTGAATATCCATCTCTCTATTGCAAGAGAGTTTGAGTTCTTGTAGTATTACAGACATAGAAATACATCTTTTCTTACTCTGTGCTTCTCCTATATTGCTATTTGCTATCACTGCTTTTACTCTTGTAGTTACTGGATTAGGATGTCCTGGTTAAACACTCTTGTCACACATCAGTGATGGTAATGTACTCCATTCTTGTTGCATGCAGCACAGAATTGCCTTATTCTTAAAGGAGAAAAGAAAGGAGGAAGAAAGAAACAGACTCAATAGTTTATTAAGTTTAAATGTTCAAACAGTTTTTCATTAGTAACAGGAGAGGTCAAAACTTACCTCAGAGATTAGGGCCCTGTTTATATACGTGTGATCTAGTGGTTCCTTATGTCAGTAGCAGTCCTGTAAACTACAGGCTCCACTTGCGCTGAGCAAACTTCTTTCATCTTGCATAACAAATGCAGCTGGCATTAAGTACAGCAATATATTTGTATTACTCCATTGGAAAGAAGGATACTGTTCTTATCACTTTATTTCTGTTTATATTCTGGGCTACCTGTTATTTCTATTCCAATAAACGACTCCTGATACAAAGTGTTTTTCATAGAGATTTAGTAAAACTAGATTAACACCTTCAAGATTTTATGTAAATTTAGTAATATTTTATTCATGTCTCTGGTCCTCAGCACTAGAGGGGTAACCAGATAAGCAGAGGGACTGTATGGTGTTCCTCAGTTCTCTTAACCATTTCAAAACATATTCCACCTTAAAATCAATGGTCTTCTTATATTTTGAAATGTCAGAGGTCTGAGATTTGTAGCAGTGTATGTGAGGACTCAATTTCAGTAGAATAAAACATAATCTATCTTCCCTTTGTACTTTCTGAGAACCTGTCCCAGCTGGATCTTGGCAGCATTAAAGATATCCATCACTACTAACTATGCTTGTCTTAAAACAACGCACTGATCTGCCTGTTTTAGAAGCCTTGATTTAAACACTTCCTCTTCATCACCACACATGAGTGTCCATACATGGAGCCACATATGTACTCCCAGAGATGCCCTTTGTAATCTGATTAGTGCTGGAGGCTGACGGAGGAGGACATGTCTGTGTGCCTCTCCGCCATCATCTCAGGGGGGCTGGCCTGAGCAGGTTTTGCCAGATCCAAGGAATGTTGCTGTGACCTTCACAATTATTACTCAAAAAAATTACAGACTCTGGATGTCACCCAAAATATAGCAATTTACTTCTGATGACTGATGTTCTGGTAGCAAACTGCACATACTCTATTTTGATTTACTGTGATTATGGTATGTGCCCTCCAGTGGCTTTTTCCTCATTTTCAAGGAGCTTACAGGTATGCTTCTCCCTAGACCCCAGAAGTGCAGCTGTGAGCTGGAGACGCATATGCATGTGGTTAATCAGCGGATGATTACAAATCATTGCTCCATTGCTCCACCACTCAATCAGTGCTCCATTTTCATTATTTTACAGTGATTAAAATTTCCTAGTTATTCATGCAAAGAATGGCTTTGAGGTGTGTAGAAAATTAAACATTTGGATAGCAATGGGGATAGCTACGTGGGGATGGGGTTTTTTTAGGGGAACGTTTTTTTTTTTTAAATCTTTGTTCTACAGAAAATGAAAACCGGGGCAATCCTTTACAACAATAGAGGGCTGTGGGATCATAATGGCTGGTTCTACTGGTTCCGCCAAAAATAACTTTGAGGGCTAAAATAATTAAAATGTTAACTTACCCAGAGAAAGAAAAATAATCTGCTGTTTCTATAAACAGCACTTCACTGTCTCTCTGCAGCTGCCTCAGCAATACTCAGTAGGATAAGAAATAGGTTTTAGTTGCTATTAAAGACCATATGAAAATATATGGGAGAGTCTCCTCTGAAATAGGAGGCTGATTGATTTTATTTTGTTTTACAAACAGAGATGGATTAGGCATTACTGCACAGCTTCTGAAGGATTTAATGGTTCTCCTTACAGGTATTTAGAATTATGTGGCAAACATATAAGATGCATAAATAATTATTTCCTTTTGAAATGTTTAAAGCTGGAGATGAAGGTTTAAGTGCCAAATGCTGAGGTGCTTCCCATTTATTAGAACATAATGATCTATGTATTTTAGTGCTACTGTGTTAGTGATATTAGACAGGAATAAAAATACGTGTTTCTTCTTTGTGTGAGGTGCATGTTATTTATTTTCAGCATGTGTTTGTACATACACTCTTAGAGATATGAATGAATAGAACTTGGAACCTGGCATGAAGTGAGGAAGATGTATAGCATAAGCTAAACCTGCAATTAGCAGTGTTTATTATTTCTGTCTACTGCTTCTCTCCTATAATCGAGATCGGTAATGGTTGGATGAAATGCATGGACATGATTAACCTGTTTTGAGATACAGAGCAATGAGATAGCTGGAATTTAGCAAATGTTAGTTCAAATGGTTGTTGTGTTTTATTTCTTAAAGTTTAACTGTCTTACTGAAATAAATATATGATACACTGTGACACTCCATCTGTGAATCTGTCTGTGTCTGGACACTTTCCCAGGACCTACTTGAAAGAAGATTTTTTCAAGTCAAGGGATTCCTTTTCATTACATACCTCTAAATATTGGAAATATATTCACCAAATGGCCATATGTCATGATATCTCATCGTTACTATCTAACAGATGGTTTGGTGAAAATCTGGCTCATTGCTTTCCATCAAATCAAGCTATAAGCTACAGTTAATGCAAATTATGTCCTGAGAGGTCTCAGGAGTGTATGCTTTTTTAATTAGATTGATGTTTACATAAATTTAATGCTGAGGTGGCTGAGTATTTTGATGGGGTCTTACACAACTGCTGCACTGAAGTTAGGAGCTTGATTCACTCTCTTGCTCTCTGACTGGAGCAGTGGAACCTCTTTAACCTGTACTGGACACAGAGGCATTTGTAGGACTGTATTTTTGTGGTTTAGAAAGAATGGCAGACTATCCCAGGAATGCTGCAATACAGAAACAGTGTTGAACCCTGCTACTGGAGAGAAACTGAAAGGAATGGGCTAGACCTGTGGGGCAGTAAATTCAGGCGGAAAAAGGGGAGCACTGATGGCAGTAGTCAACAAGTGATGCTTTTTGCCTAGTACTGAGTAG
The DNA here is from genome assembly GCA_026212715.1 of Elanus axillaris. NCBI lineage: Eukaryota > Metazoa > Chordata > Aves > Accipitriformes > Accipitridae > Elanus > Elanus axillaris. Next base: position 33,636,345 of record JANZLQ010000029.1, on the reverse strand, counting down.
AAAAAAAATAAGGTGTAGGCATAGAAGATGACATAGTAAAGGATGCCATCTCTACGAAGGCCGTTCCTATCATGGCAGTGGAGTCTCTGTATTGCTGTAAATAATAACCTAGACCTGGTATGAAAAGCTTCTACAAACATACAAAAAGAAGCAGCAAGGATATTTTCATAATTCTGCACTCCCTGATTTGTAAGCAGGCCTGCACTGATCCTTTTCCCTGTGGACCAGGATTTGCTGCAGTCTGATAGCTATACTTTTTCTAGCTTGTTCAAAGTATTCCACAATCTGTATTTTCTTCCCATGAAGATCTGTTGTAACATCTATTCAATTGTTTCATGCACACATATCAGCAGTGTCGGGTATCTACGTAGGCAGCTTCTATCCCATGGTGAATCTGGAGATTAAGGAGGCACAAGAACATTTCTCCACTGCTAAGTGCTATTTTTAGATATCTCTAGTGTTTTAAACTCTGCATTTGGACCCACATCATACTTGAGCTATTCCTGCTCTTTAAAAAATCTTGCAAACTGGACAATCTTTAAAGGTTTTAACCTACTAGATGTGGCTGGCTTCCAGGAAATTATGGCAAGGCATACTTTAGAGCATGAAAAATGTCTTCTGAGGTGGAAATAAGTACTCCAGGGGAAAAAGAGTGTCACTGCACTGTAAAGGAGTCATCATTCTTTCCCAGGCTTTCTAAGGGACTCTGGAAAACAGGATATTGTTTCTAGACTGCTGGACTCAGAATCAGCACAATTTGCCGCAGGGCTTATGGCACCAGAAAGGCAGATGTGGCATGGAGGCTTCATTCAAAGAGTAGCTCAGATCACCAGGTTTAAATGATTCTTCTCAGGACTGTGACCGAGTAAATAAATGATAAATGTGCATCTTTATGAGTATAGGAAAGAAAGGATGAACATACAGAACTCCAACTTTATTGGCAGAAAGTGAAAAACAGTGTTGGGACCTGGTGCAGCTCACTAGCCTTGCCTTCAAAGCCATGATCCTTACTATAGTGGGCTTAGGCTCAGAAACAGCTGAGTTCAGTGTTTCTGCTACAGCTGAGCATGCACTTGTCTCATATGGGAATCTGAGAATATGTTTCCCCAAAATTCTCACACCCTAAGGCAAATTATGCATCCCAGTATTTCAGTTACAGTTAAAGAAAATAATAGATTGGGCTACTTTAAGTCAAAATTATTATTCAAATGCAACACCTGTACTGTATTTTAACTTCAGCTCATGAGGTCTGAAGGTGGATAATAGATACATTATTGTCCCAAATATGTGTAAAGAACAAAACCTGGGAAAGTTTAAAATAAAAGACTATTTTAATTTTTAGAAAAGGTTACCTTCATACTTGTTTCCATTGAAGTTTTTGCACTATTATTACATTTTTAATTAAAATATTGGGATAATTATATAAATGTTAACAAACCTCAAATTTCTACAAATTCAATTTCCCAATAATACAAGGCTTTGATTTTAAAAATTTAGAGTTTAAAATTAAACATATTTTTTATTCTTAAAATAAAAAAAACACTAATCTGATTTTTTTCCCTATTTTATTTCCATTTTTTTAACAAGCAAGTTCAATAGTCCAAGAAATTAGTCTGATCATAAAACTACTGGATTAAAACACACATTATGCACTACAAACCCATAACTGCATCTCCAGCTATCTAGATTGTAAAGAAACAAAATTAAATTTCCAATTATGTTGAAGAAGGAAGCTTGTATTTTTCTAATCAGGGTAGGGAACACTCCTGAGGACAGGTGGGATGTCAGACCTTGGCAGTTTGCATTTCCTGGGTACAGCTGCACCTGTACAGCTGTACATAAATTTCATGACAGATGCTTAATGTTCATACAGAAAAAAAATCTTAACAATTAACTACATAAGAAGTTTCCAGAAGATTTAATTAACATGCACAATGCTCCTGCAAAGGCCTTTAGTTTGTAAAACATTCTGGTATTTTACAGTTAGTTCTCTATGTTTCAGTTAACATATCCAGTTTTCCGGGGTTGGTTCATTTCACTCTTACTCAATCTGCTTCTCATGTGCTTCGCCTAAAATTACTTTGCAAATAATAGCAATAAGTCCCAAAGGAGTTATATATATTGAACTTGCATCTCTGTAGCAGACATCTATTTGAAATACACTGTAGACTGAAATAGTCAGCATCTAAATTGATATCTACAAAGACAATATATCCTTGGTTATGGTTCACAGACAGCTGAAGAAAATACTACATTCTGACAGTGCAGCCTAAAAAGTGTCTTGGTGCTTGCAGAGAAAATTGAACAAAGACAGGAAAGTCCATTGCTAGATGGTTTGACATTTACTTCTATTTGAATTTGAAATGAAAACTAAAAATTATAAAGGTCTCCATGGAAAAAAGAATCCGTTATGAATTCAATTTCAAGCTAACTACAATATTTAGTTTTAAAAAATAATAAATTAAATTTAGAAACACTGTAAGAATGCAAATTTGTGTAATTTGGAAATATTTTAATATGTTAAAATGATTTTATTTTGCTATTATTATGTATGCACATTGTGATTTATATTAGTTTTTATTTTATTTACTTATATGCATTTTTTCAACTTTTTTGAATCTTATTGTGAAGAACAACTGCTTCTGACACAGAGGTTATGTTATTTTTCTCTTCACAGTGCCTTTTGTTTAGAGCTTTCATAGAAAACTCTGAAACTTTGAACTAGAAAATAAGATGAGCCCTCAGCACAATTTAGGTAGATGCCTGTTTTTAATATCTGGATTTCAGTTTGGTTGTATTTTGCTGCAGTAATAAAACAGCTGCTACTCTAACGTGTATTGAGTGAGGCACCCTACTTTCTTGTTCCAAGTGTTTCTTCCCTTATTTGATGTTATAATGGAGCACTGTTACACATTGATTCAGAGTGTCAAATTGCTTTAATACAACAGAGGAAATACTTTTGAAGAAGAAATTCAAATGAAACATTTAAAATATTGTTCAAAGCTCAGAAACAGATACATTTAAAAATGTAAAAATTAAAATGCATAGGAGCTGTGATTTAGAAACTGCTGAAATCCAGGGGAACTCATTCCTGGAGCAGTGTGAAGCATATTAAGGGCTATGAACTGTGAAGGCCCAGCTGTGTTGGAGAGCTGGGATTTCTGTGGCACCCAGTTTCCCAAGGAGGTGTCTCATGATTCCTGAAAGTCAGGCAGCCCAGATGGTTCAGGAGCTGGGGCAATTGCAGAGAAGGCCTATAAACTGTCAGAAAGCAGGTTTTCTCTCATTTCCAATGGGAAGATATTGAAATGGATGCATTCCTACAGTATATGTCATTCTTCTAACAATTCACTATTTTTTTCATGGGAAAACATTGCATTCCCTAACCAGCTGTCCCAGGGAGGTAGCTACCCAATCTCTCTGTAATGCACAACACACTTGCTTCTCCGCTCACTTCAGTGTAAAGATCACTCATAACTTCTATATGCTCATACTATGATTTAATGTGCTTCTCTGTTTACAGCTCATTACTGTGGACCATCGCTAAGACTGAAGTCTATACCATTGGCTAGCCCACATCACAGCAAGATTGTTTTAAAAAAAAAAATCCCGTGTAAACCTGGTTTCCAAATTATTTTCCCCAGAGTGAAGCTTTACTATCATCCCTTTGTAAAAAATGAGAAGATCCTCTGTGAGGCTTAGTCTAAATTTTTAGCTTGCAGAAATCATAATAGCTCCATGGTGCTCACTGAACAAAGATTTCTGATATGTAATGTAAAATATCTACTTTTCAAGTGAAATTTAATGACAAACTTCAATACATTGCTCTCAAGCTCCAGTGAGTTCAACTGTTTCCTTTCAGATGCAAATCAGTTACAGCTTCTGATTTTCAAAGTTCAGCTCTTTAGGTGAGGAATACACAATTATAAATCTAGAGATCACTTTGGGTTCTAGGTGTCAACTGACATTGCAATTATCACATAAATATTAACAAAACCTTCAGTTTCAGTTCACTTACTGTGAGGACTTAGTATTAACCATGCCTAAATATAACTATTGTGGTTTCCAGCTCTTAGAAAACTTGGTGGTTTTATATAAGACAGTATTAATACATAGCCAAAAGGTTAGTCGTTGTAGGCAAAATGCACTGCTGGTTTTATCAATACATTAGCAAATAACAGACTACCAATTATCAATGTGGCAACAAAAATAATAAATAATTTGACCAAAAGCCTCATATTCCTGATTTTTTGGTGCCCTGATTCCTCAAAACAAGACAGTTCTCTAAGATATGACTACGATGAGTCTCCTGAAACAAGACATTTTTAGGAGAAAATGAATGTTAGCCTCTAAAAATTTGGAGGAGGGAGATAGAGTAACTTAATTGGAGAGAATGATTTCATATAAAAAGAGGTTTTACTCCTAAATTATTTTTAATGAGAGGTTGAGAGAGCAATGCAATCACAAAAGAATATCTGCATTAAAATCTTAAGTGTTGTGACACTTCAGAGAAATGACTAACATACTTTCTTCCCAAGAGTCAGTCAGTTCTCCAGGCAGTCGTATATAATGCAGCAGAGCTCAGCTATGACAAGAGGAAAGTAATATGATTTCATTAAAAATTAGTGAATGAGACAGGTTTGGTCCTTATAAATATAGATGTTCTTTAAAATGTCATATATATATATATGACTAGAAAAAACACTACATATTATTTATAATGTGTTATACTAGTACTGTGAAGATGACCTCAACTAGGCTGGAGACTCCCTTGTACTGGACACTGGGCCAAAATATTGAGACATCCTGTGACCAATATAAATAATGTTTTAAACCTTCTGTGTTTAAAGACCTGCTTCTTTTCAGCCAGAGATGCTGCTTTTTTAATTCAAATGCAAATCTTATAGCTATTATCCACACCTTTTCATGCCAATGTTGAACTACTACCCTATGCTCTAATTCCATTTAGTACTCAACAATTTGCTAAACAAGCTAAACAAACTTTAACTTACTAATTAAGATTTTTTTTTCTGTAAGTGAACTCAACCATTACTACGTGATCTTTGTTACGTTATTTTGTTTTCAAGACTGACACTAAGGTGGCAGTTCTGGACTATAAGTGGGGGGATCCAGTCTAGAATCACAGAATCACAGAACGGTTGAGGTTGGAAGGGACCTCAGGAGGTCATCTAGCCCAACACCCCTGCTCAAGCAGGGACACCTAGACAGAGTTGCCCAGGACCATGTCCAGAGTTTTGGATGTCTCCAAGAAGGGAGACTCCACAACCTCCCTGGGCAACCTGTGTCAGTGCTCAGTCACCCTCACAGTAAAGAGGTGTTTCCTGATGTTCAGAGGGAACCTCCTGTGCTTCAGTTTGTGCCCATTGCCTCTGGTCCTGTCACTGGGCACCACTGAAAAGATCTTGGCTCTGTCCTCTTTGCACCCTCTCTTCAGCTACATTAATGAGATCCCCCTTGAACCTTCTTCAGGCAGAACAGTCCCAGCTCTCTCTGCCTTTCCTCATGAGACAGATGGCCCAGTCCCTTAATCATCTTTGTGGTCCATGCTGAACTTCATGAGGTTCTTGTCAGTCCATGTCTCCAGCATGTTGAGGTCACTCTGGACGGCAGGATCAGTCACTCTTCCCAGTTATGTGTCATCCGCAAACTTGCTGAGGGTACACTCTACCCAATCATCCTGATAGTTAATGAAGGTGGTCCAGGACTGGACCCAGTATTGACCCCTGGGGTACACCACTAGTTACTGGCCTCCAATTAGATGCCACTGACAACCATCTTCTAGGCCTGACCATACATTCAGTTTTCAGTCCACCTCACTCTGCCCTTCCAGCCCATTCTTCTTTATGAGCCTGTAGTTCCCTTGGTCCTCCTTCTTGCCCTTCTTGATGATAGGAGTGCCATTTGTTTTCCTCCAGTCCTCAGGTATTTCTAATCACAATTGTTTAAAGATTATCGAGCATGGCCTTACAGTGACATATGCCTGTGGGTGCATCCCATCAAGGCCTATGGACTTATGTATGTCCAATTGACTTAAGTATTCCCTGTCCTGATCCTCTTCCACCATGGGTACATCCTCCTTGCTCCAGGCTTCCCCCCATGTTTCTTGGACCTGGAATTCCTTAATAGTCTTACTAGTAAAGGCTGAAGTGAAGAAGGCATTCAGTATCTCAGCCTTTTCCAGGTCCTGTGTTACCAGATCCCCCCATCTTCTTCAGCAGATGGGCCCAAATTTTCCCTAGTCTTCATTTTGTCACCTACACACTTTTAGAAGCCCTTTTAGCTGCCTTTGACGTCCCTTGTCAGATTCAATTCCATTTGGGCTTTGGCTTCCCTGCATGCTCAGACAGTGCCTCTGTATTCCTCCCAAGCCCTATATTCCTCACAAAACCTGTATTTATGTTGCTAAATACATATCAGTAGACCAATAGATGAACTGCCAGCCATCTATATTCCTTAATTGTTATCATGCTTCTAGGTACCGTCTAGTCACTAATGGTGACTAATTTTCTCTGACACAAAGTGTAGGCATGGTTTTGTTGATAGCATGCACCCAGGACTATCCCCAATAGGCAACATGGTCAAGACTGCAGCAGATGTTGAACATTTACCCATATTTTCTTGTGTATTCCAACAGGCTTTGCCATCTCAAATGCACTCATATACCTTCCCAGCATACCCCTTGGCGTGTAACATACACTTGCAATATGATGCTGTGAAAAAAACTCCACTCTGGTAGGCTTCAACATTGCTTGCAGACACTTTGAATAAGAAACAACACATAAAACACAACATCATATGCTACTCAGAAACAGCAGAGGACTGAGAGGAGACATAGGGCCAAGTGCTAAGAGATGTGCATGTGGGTGGTCTGTGCTACTTGGCTTCAAATCTGGAAAGAAATTTTGTAGGTATTTAACCATGTAAGTGTAGCCTAAAAGATGTCAAGTCCCCTTGCAACATATTTTGGTCAGCAGAGATGACTGAATTGATATTCTTTCTGTAACAACACATAGATTGCCTGACAAGTTGTGACGGGTTGACCACGGCTGGACGCCAGGTGCCCACCAAGTCGTTCTATCACTCCCCCCCCTCTTCGCTAGACAGGGGAGA
>JANZLQ010000029.1:33606399-33629114 GCA_026212715.1 Elanus axillaris | reverse complement strand
CAGCAGCTTCTCACAGAAGCCACCCCTGTAACCCCCCCCACTACCAAAACCTTGCCACAGAAACCCAATACACAAGTCATTCTCTGTTTGGTCTTCACACCTTTTGCCTCAATGGGTCTGTAGACCCCTCAGATTTTCTACTGTCAGAACATTTTACAAGATCATCTCTTCTATTTAGTTTGCCAGAAAACAGTTTTCTGCTAAGGTTGGGCAGTGTAGGGTATTACTCTGATGTAGACCATATGGACAGGTAGGTTATTTTTCATTAAATTTATTCTGACTTAATCTGGAATTGTGGCAGACATATTTACCATTAACATTACATAAAAATATCTCTGTTCCATTTTAATCAACTACTCAAGAGATGCCTAATGCAGGTGACCTCTTCCAAAGACTGGAATGGAATTACTTGATATATTTGGGGATATTTTGGCATATTTTCCTAAAAGAGAGAGGCTGCTAATAAAAAAAGTTGTATCAGGCAGAGGTTTCATTATATTGATTTCAGTTCTTATCATAAATACCTTCTTTGAAGGTTAGCATTGTAAAAATGAAGTTGTGAATTTCTCCTTTTTTTTTTGTCTTTCTGTATTTCACGTAAAAGATGTTTCCTCTTCCCTAAAGAAAAGCTGCCAGCCCTGCACATACAGCACTAGATTAGAAAGTAGATCTCAATTCTATCCATCTCATCTCATCATCATTTTAACAGCTTGTGTCAAAGGCGCAGATCTCCATGTCCCACATTTGCTACATATGAGTCTTTGCTTCTGACAGTGGCATGTGTCAAAAGCTCTGTGAAGAAGACTGGACACCAGTTGACCAGTCTACATTATTGCACATAGCTCAGAAGTACATTATGACTGACATGGCTGACTGGCTTTACCATCAGTCTGTGGAGGGAAGGAAATTATGAGGTAATGTCAGCTGGTGGACTTCTGGACTTGCCTGCTTTTAGACTGTCAGAATGCCAAAGGGCATTTCCCACTGGTCTTACTGAACCCAGGGAAGAGTGAAGCAATACTGACCAGAAAAGGGAAATCCTTTTAATATCTGGTCAAAGAAATTGTTTTCACCTTCCATTGAAGAAATACAGCTGTCATTCATCAAAACGGTGCAAAGCCTCAAGGGCTGTTTGACTCCTTGCCAACACTGGATAAGCAGGTAACATCAGTTTCCAGAAATGCATTTGTTCCTCTCCAGCTGGCTGGGAAAATTAATTCCCTTCTCTCTGATGAGAATTTTACTGCAGTAGTCTGCAATTTTTCCCGAGTCCCGTAAAGGCTACTTCAAATGCGTGTTTAGAAACTGAATGTGACTGTCATGAGCAGATTCCAGCTGGTACAAAATGTACCTTCCTTCTGGTTCTGGCCACTGAAAAAACCCAAAAACTTTGTGCAGAAGTCCAACATGGTAAGTGATTTTCTCTTCCAGGACTTCTTTCTGATCTTGAAGATTTTGAAGGCAATTACCAGACAGAACAGGATTTGGCTTGGCAAGTTCTACAACCACCCAGAAAGTCACAGAATGATAAAAAGGATATGAAAATACCAAGGTAAAGTTAAAGTTGGAGACAAGAATTATTTACCAAAGAAGCCATTGCTAAAATGAGTCTCTGAAGACATGAAGTGCGTGTGAAGTCTGTCTGTCTTTAGGAAATGGTTAAGAGCTTTCATTTTCTAGACACCTTCTCTAATATATGTAACCTCACAAAATAATTTTGTTTCCAGGCTTCTTACCTCATTTTCTTTTTCCTCCTATTCCCCCAAACAAATCTTATTTCAAGAGGTATTTTCTTCCCAAAGGAGGAAATATTAAAGTCTTTTAGAAGTTCACTAATTTCTGCATTACTGTCATTGATGTTATGGGGAAGGTGAGCAGATGCTGGGATAAATGAAAGTAGAAAATATTTGGTAGATAGAAATACAGCTGTAGATGAGAAGGATTTTGGTAAGTCACACAGAGGACTGTGAAAATTTCAGATGTACATAACAAGGTGGAGTAAATGAAGTCAGTGCTATTGCAGTTGGATTTCAATGCTGATAAATATAAAACAATACTATAGGGAAAAACTGAAGTACTTTAGAAGACTCTAAAATTAAGAGCACTAGCTCAGTTTTGGGCATCTGGCTATCCCTGCAGATATGTTAATGAGCACCTATGTTCAAGAGAGTTAGACAGGAATCAGTTGAAGGACAATTAAGTCACTAGGGTTTGCAAGAACTGGGAAATTTTATTTAAAAATGTTATTACCATTACACAGCTCATTGATATGTTTGTCTTGAATACTTCATGTGAAATTGGCCACCCTGTCTTAAAACCAAAAAAGAATAATGCAGAATGCAGAGTGAACCACAATCATGTGATGAAATTACCAAACCTATGGCTATTAAAAATGTTTATATCAAGAGAAATTCAAAGGCTATTTTGCTTACCATAGAAGACAGCCTGTAATGGTGCTAGATAAAAGAATCTAAAGAATGAAAAAGAAACTACATGTTTGTATCTTCTGTTCTCATAGCTCCTAAATGTCTGTGAGACATTTAAAGAAACTTGAGTGTATGAAATTTAAAATGCATGAAAGGTAATACTTGTCTACGTAGCACATTGCAAAGCCTTTTGACAAAGGATGCTCCTAGCACCCTCACAGGAAAAGAAAAGGGAAAGACCAGAGAAAGGAAATAGGACATTTGTATTAGAAGGATTTAATGGATTTGAAACAGTTTCAGAATGAATAATAAACATCATGCTTTAGTGATTTTGGCCATTTCTAGTACTAGACTCACTTCTCTTACTCATATATTTTTTTTAAATATTAATGTGAAGTTTCTGACATGGTCACTGCTGGAAATATATCTGATGTAATGTTGAAATGCCTATGTTGTATATCACTGATTAGAAATCAGTAAATAATTATTGCTACAGATGGCAAATGGAAATAAAAATAAGAGCTTGCTTTGATGCTGGGTCAAATGTTTCTCAATGCGAATCCAGCTACTAGATGCTTCTTAATGATGGACATGCAGTTGACAGGCAAAAGAAAGTGGACAACATTTACACAGTAGGTTAATTTGATTATTTGGTACAATATTTGTGATTTTACCACCTCTTTTGTATTTTACACATCAATTTTATCTTGCTCTAAATGAGATTGCAGACACACTGGGATGTCTTCTTACATCACCTAGCACAATAATCGATCCTGATTGCCAAGATATAAACAAGCATAGTGAATTACTTTAGTTCTATTTGGAGAACTGAAGCATTTCTGAATAACAATATTGACTTTGTCTCATGTTATTGAATGTTAAAAGCAAACCTGAACTTTATCTATTACTAATACCACGATCAGATAAGGAATTTCCCCAGGTCCCTTAGCCATATCTGCAGATCCCATTGAGAGGCAAGAAGAAAAATACCTCTAAACTGTTTTTCACTGTTTAATAAAACTGTGATCCAAATCTACTCATGTAGGTTTCCAGGGGATACAAGGCTGCCAAATCTTTTTACTTAAGTAAATTGCTCTGAAATGGTGGGTCTGTAAATAATCAAAGTGATGCTATACTCCTGTCAGTCACTCTCAGTGAACCAAATGGGGTATTTTAATTACTACACATAACATTTTTGTAACAACAAATCCCCTCATCCCTGCCTACTCTGAGTTGCTTTCAGACCAGTTCAAATGAAAAATGTGATTTCCTACAGTACTTCATTTTGAAGAAATAAGGGATATCAACCTAATAAACCCTTTATGCTACATTCCAGATGTGTAACATTTAAGGAACAATGGGATTGTGTAATGCAATTAAGGGAATTTGATCAGGAGACCAAACAAAACACTCAACAGTAATGACTTGACAATGCACTCCTCCCTCCAACTCCTGCGAAGTTCCCTCCCTTTAAAGGAGCCAGCTAAGTAAGTGTGTACCCTAGGATAACTATCCCAGAAATGCAGTGTTGAGAAGTTCAAAACCCTTCTTGATCAAGAGAAGAAAACTCCTCTAGTTTTGGGTGGGTTTTGGGGTGTGTTTGCACCAGAATTAAAAAAAAAAAAAAAAGAAAAAAAAAAGAAAAAAACACCTATAGCCATGAAATACGCTTCTGAGGAAACCTAAGAGGTATCATGTAGTGTTTACATGTAAGAAGTTGTTTCAATGTTCATCCTGTTACCACAAGAAAAGAGCATGAATCCAATCTAAGAAAATACTTCATCTTGTTTCTCAGTTCAGTGTTTAATTTTTTAATTTCTTAGTCTGTTGAACTTTTCCGAGAATAGGACAGATGATGGTAGCATACAAAACAGAGTTTTCTCAGGTGGTTTTATATTTTGGTCATCAGGGAATTGATAAATGAAGTTCAGTCTTCACCCAAAATTGGGGCCAAATTTCATTCAAATTGCTCAGACCATGAACTTTTTTTAAGTCATTTGAACTAAAACTGTAGGTGAGGTGGCTGGGATTTGGTGACTTTATTACCTTAATGATGTAATCAATTATTACTGTGGGATACTTGGAAAGCCATGGGCATATAGTGAACAATCCAGACACAATGGAACTGATTCATCAGTGAGTCAAAGGCCTCTACAGACAGCAGACCTCAAGGACAAAGGCAAGGACAGCGATTGCGACAGACTGGATGAAGCAAGCACAGAAAGCAGAACAGAGGAGCACAAAAAGCAGAACAAAGTTAGCATACCTAAGAGCAGGACAGAAAATAGAATGTAGGTGGAGACAATCGTTCGCGTGCTCAGGTGACTTTAACTAATCAGGCAGCTATGTTAGACGCGTGGACAGCCATGTTAACCAATTAACCGATAGCTTGCGCTTAAGCAGGAAATAGAATACATATATAAACTGAGTTATTTGGGCAATAAAGTGACATCAGCTTGATCATATTGGTTGTGTGCAGTGTCCGTTACCTCCGCATCAACAATTACTTTGAAGAAGACAGAGAACATAGCTTTTTAAAACTCCCCTGGGTAGAAATAAAGGCATTATTTATTGTAGGAGACACTAATGGCTATTTGTGGGACAATTATCTTTTTTATGGAAGGATAACACTAAAGTCAAACTCATGACAAGACCTAAACACAATGTAACTCTTTATGGTCATTCAAAATGGTTGTTGAGATTTGAAGAGACAGTCTAAAATCAACAAAGTTAAATACAGTAAAAAAGGTGTAAAGTGTGAAGAAAAAACATAATACATGTTATTTCTTATGGCAGAAGTTCGCCTATTAAAACAGATGACAAACTAAACATAACATGAGTTTATGAAGCTGCAAAAAGAACCGAACAAGTCTCATTCCAGGATGAAGGCTGTGTCTTTCATCTAGGAAGTAACTAGTAAGTTTTTTCAGGAAATGTAAAGTTTCACCTGGATGGCTGTGCCCGACTGTATGTCATACTTCTAGGAAGATATAGACCAATGGGAATTAATTTAGAGGAGACATACAAGCATGAAAAGAGGTTTTGAAAGCAGGAACTGCTAGAAGAGGTTGCAAGAGTTGAGTTTGTTTAATCTAGGAAACAAAAGATTGAGGGAGGGAGACATAAGAGTCTTCCAGTAGACAAAACACTGTAAAAAGAACAATGATCAATTTGTTCTTCTTGGTCACAAGAACTGGACAAATAGAAATAGACATTCAATTCTAGCAAAGGATGTTTAGGATGAAAGACTGTGCAAACTTTTACTGGAGGTTTGCAAGATCAGCTCATGCAAACACCTACTGAGAATGGTATAGGCATCTGTGAGTTTGTCCAAGTCATGGGGGGGAAACAGATAATTTTTAATGTCTTCTCTTTTAAACAGTAATTTACAATAAGACTATGTAATAAAAAGGACTATTGATACCGTCTTGTATGGAACATGCTGAAAAGCATGAAATTGAAATTTTAAATACTCAAACCAGTGCACATTTCTGGGGATACCACTCTCTAAATGCAAGAATATTTTTGGTTTTTAAAATTTCTATCCTCTTTAAAGGTTTAAGTGCAAAAATTTAACCACTTGTCTACTGATCGGCATTACATTCATAATAATGAATTTTGCTTTCAACTGGTATTTCAGATAGGTATACTCTTTCTAGGTTCATCTTTTTAATCATTTCTTCATTTGTATTTTTGGATATGATTCTGGTTTTCAACTTAGAACAATGAAACTACTAGGTATGATAAATTTATCTGACTCTTTTTAAAAACTTAATTTTCATTGCTATATAGCACGGGTAAGCTCACAAATCTTTCATTTTTCTTAAGAAGATATGTAACTTTCTCCAACACAGAAGACATTCAGAAGTTGTAAACCAAGCTGTTTGATTGAGGATATAATCTTCCAAACAAAATTTTCAACTCCATATAAAATTAAGTCACTAGTCATCTCACTTCAAATGTTGCTGCCCTCACGCTTGATGAGTTCACTTACTGTTACTATTTTCTAAATATTTATCATCATCCATAAGTCTTATAGGCTGTTAGGTTCCAAAACTCCTAAATGTCTGTCCAGTTGTGTAAAACTGATGATATATTCTATGTTAATCCTCTTGTCTTTTTAGAATCTTCTGCTTGATTCTGCTTTGAATCTTTTTATTGTTTATTTTTTCTGAATGGAAGTTCAAAGAAGATTTAATGTTCTGCTGGAAATGGATGTTTACTGTCTATATATGAAGACTTAGAATACTGGGAACTGCAAGCTGGTCTCTTACTGTTGAAAAAAATCAGTCTTAATGTATGAAATTTCTTACCTTAACTTCAGTGTTAAAATATTTTCTTTTAAGAAATAATTTTTAAATGAGATACTATCTTAAGTGTTTTTCAGTTCACAGTAAAGGTTTTGTTATATTTTTTACAATTTCTGTTTCCTGAAAATTATTACGCACATGTAACTTAGTGGGGTTAAGTCTTATTTATGATGAAATTCTGACCATATAGGGATTTGTATTTGGGGATGTTTTAAAGTTACTAATGAAAGATAATTTTGATGTTGGCTCACAGATAAGTTAGTTATATTGTGATAAAACTGATTCTTCGTGCTTTGAAATAATTGGTCTGTTTATTATTGTGTAGCTGATAGCTGGCCTTAGTATATTTTTACATTTGAGAAGGGCTAATGCATCTCTGCTGTAGGAGAGATGAATTACTTTCAGAGGAATAATACTACATTGTCAGAGGAAACTGAGCTTTCCAGCTGAAAGTTCCTCCTGTGACTGGGGTGAGAATGTGGAAGAAAACAAGGTCTCATAAATCACTGAACTCAGGTGGTGAGCATGAAAGCAGTGCAGAGACTTGTCTATGCAAAACAGAATGGTGTCTCTTCTCAGCAGTCTCTCTACTGACTCCACATCCAATACTGCAGTGAGTTTTGGTGGCTTCAATTTTTCAAAACTAACAGCAAACTAAGACTCTGTTAAAACAGGGATTGAAAATTCATATACAACTCAGCAATACATTGGTACTCTGCTTGTATAATTCAACTGCAAAATGCAAGGGACCATATGTGAAATCTGCAGGATATTTGGACAAATGAGCAAAGGCTGTGTAATGAGCTCCCAAAGGAAGACCAGACTGATTCATGCAGCAAGAGCCTAGTGAGAGTATATGTGCATTAGGAAAATGTTTTCATAGCTATCAGTGATCAGGAAGAGGGGAAAAATGCAAAAAATATGAGGTTAAATCTCAGCTTCTAGAACTGATGCTGTTCCACCATGTATAACATGACATTTAATACTAGTGAAGGTCTGCCTCCACAGTATAAAAAAATCTCTTTCTGTCTCTACATATTGCTGCAGTTCTGCTCCACAGAAGGCAGAGTAACAAAGAAGTTCTGTGTAAAGCACCAAAAACCAAGATCTATTTTCATTTGTGGCAATGAAAGCTAACATAATTTTTATTATTTTGTCCTTATTTGCTAATTTGTTTTCACTTTGTCTTCATCTGGCAATTTTCAAGTTAACATAACTTCTCTGGTTAATACTGGTCAATTTCAGTATTAAAATCAGGTTTACAGGGAAGTTGTCTGTTAAACTATGGAGATTTTAGTACAAATAGAAAAATATTAATGTTAGCACAGGCAATTTGTAATTAGCCAGCAGTGATCCCTGGATGGATCAGCATGGAGAAAAGAAACAATATGTTCTTTAAATAATTCTTCTGCTCCATTTCCAGCATGAATTTAAAATTCCATCATGGATTTGAGATAGGGAGGACTTTAAACTGTTATGGAAAATTATTTAGATAAACTTCCAAATTTTTGAATGTTTATTGGAAGCTTGTTTGGCCTGCTCGATTTTGAGAAATCACGCTGGTAATCTTGCAGCTACAGTTAATCTCCTGGGACTTTTGATTAAGCCAGAAACAGCCTGTCTTTGTTTCTCTGGCTCTTCGGCTTCTAATCCCAACTAGAATCAGAGAGAGGAGATAGCTTGAAAAGCAACATAAGTCTTTTTCAGTTCAACTGGGTGAGGACACTAGAGTCAGATCTGTTCGTTCTTTATCTTCAGTCATCTGCTCATCTGTTTTGATCCTTCTGAGAAATGAAATGGAATTTCTTTGTGGTAAGCTTATGGCCACTGAAGTGGGTAAAAGAAAACTCTTTAGAAAGAAACGGACTGTTGCTGTTTCAGACAGGTCCCTATAAGGATCCCTTTCTCTCTCACTTTTGACAGTGCTTGCATTGTCTGTCATATCAATACAGGCTGTTTGAATCGATCTGAGCTGTTGCCAAGGAAAGCTGTTGCAAAATAATGTGAAGTCTCTATGTGGACAAGCGTAAACAGGCTCCTTCCCAAAGTGGACGACGCTGAACTGCACAAAGGAGCTCTTGTGAGGAATAAGATTTTCTGTATTTTTTAATTCTCAGCTATTTCCCTGTGGTCTGCTTGGATGGCTTGCCCTTGCTACTTTCACTTCCACAGGGCTGAATCATCCCTGGCTAAATCTGGCTGTCCCTCATAGCTGCCCTGTACAATCTTTGCAGATTTTTGAAAAGATATGTTTCTTTTCCATCCAAATATACAGACATTAATGACTTCTGCCCACCATTATTAGGCTGCCCTGAGATTTTAAGGTGGATGCCTAAATTAACTCTTTGAGATATCCCTCAAATGTACATGTACATGAGCAAGCGGTTAATTAGGCATCTTCTAATGGCTGTCATTTGCCTGTAGAGCACCAAACTTACAGTGGTGTAAAACTGGAGCCTCATACACTTACCCCTTTCAGATTTTCTAATAATTCACCAAAGACTACAATTTTTATGTGACAACTGACCAACTTGCTTGCATTTCTGAATTCTTCAAGTAGGAAAGAAAAAAGTTTTTAGCAACTACATCTTTGGGGGCCAACTTGCTGGAAAGCAGCTTGGCAGAAAAGGAGCTGAGGGGCCTAGTGGACACCAAGCTAAACATGAGCCAGCAATGTGCCATGACACCAAAGAAGGCTAAAGGTATCCTGGACTGAATAAGGAGAAGCATTGCCCCCAGGTTGAGGGAGGTGATCCTTCTCTTCAGCACTGCTGAGGCCACACCTGGAGCAGTATGTCCAGTTCTGGGGGTCCCAGTACAAGAGAGACATGGAGCTACTGGAGAGAGCCCAG
Source organism: Elanus axillaris (assembly GCA_026212715.1). Classification (NCBI taxonomy): domain Eukaryota; kingdom Metazoa; phylum Chordata; class Aves; order Accipitriformes; family Accipitridae; genus Elanus; species Elanus axillaris. The sequence goes on along the minus strand of JANZLQ010000029.1, from coordinate 33,619,526 downwards.
CGAAGTGCCACAAGGATGATTAAAGGCCTGAGGCTTCTCTCCTATGAGGAAAGGCAGAGAGAGCTGAGACTATTCTGCCTGGAGAAGAGAAGGCTCAGGGGAGATCCTATCAATGTCTATAAACATGTGAAGGGAGGGTGCAAAGAAGACAGGGCCAGGCTCTTTTCAGTTGTGCTCAGTGACAGGACCAGAGGCAATGGGCATAAACTGAAACACAGGAGGTTCCCTTTGAACATCAAGAAAAACTTTTTTACTGTGAGAGTGACTGAGCACTGACACAGGTTGCCCAGGGAGGCTGTGGAGTCTCCCACACTGGAGACACTCAGAAGCTGTCTGGACAGGATCCTGTGCAACTGCATCTAGGTGTCCCTGCTTGAGCAGGGGTGTTGGGCTAGATGACCTCCTGAGGTCCCTTCCAACCTCAACCATTCTGTGATTCTGTTATACATATGAGAAATATCACTTGGAATGGAGTTGTGTAGTATTACACAGGTCATGATGCAAAGCTTAAACTTTATTTAGAGAAGTAGAAGTTAGTGTTTTGAGTATCTTGAGTATTGCCAATACAGGGTTTTTTGTATATAGGACTGGATACCTTGTAAAATTTTATTTGAACCAATAATGTGATAAGAACCTTCTCTTCACACAGTTTGTTAGAATTCCTGTCTGAAAAATAGGAGCCAGATACCTGAAAAGAGAATAAAATGAAATTTATAATAGTTGGCTCAGCTTAGTTTTAGAAGGTTCAGGTTTGCTCTGGAAGTCACTCTATTGCCTGTCCATGCCTCATAGCATATGAAAACAATAACATACCATATGGTAGAACTTTATTTTATAACTATTGTTGACCTTTCTTTCAACTCCTAGTGTTTGCTGCAGGACAATCCCACCACTCTTCACGAAGACAGCAAGTACTGCGAATTGGACCTGGATACTGCACTATGGTTTGTTCACCTTAGTGTGTATAAACTATTTACAATATGTTTATGCAGAGATTATGGAAGCTCTGTGATATAGACCAAGCACACATTATGAGCAGATTCTGATGTGTTTCAACCCCAGCAGCTCCTCAGTAGAAACAATCTCACTGAAATCAGTGGAGTTCCTCCTGGAGCGGTTAAGTATGACTCAACATGAGAAAAGGCATCAGGAGCTGGCCTTGTGTTTTCTACAGTGTAGCTAAACATTATCTTTACAGATACTTTTGGTCATTTTTTGGAACTGATAGTGATCTCAGTCCAACCACAATTGCAATCACAAGTACTACAAGTACAGCAAAGGTCATTTTCTTCCTGATACTGCCCTCCTACCACCCTCAACACAGGGGAAGTGTCTCCTATTTATTTCAGTGGAAAAACTTCCGTCACTTTAACAGAAGAAGATAATGCCTTGGGGGATCAAAATCTTAATTACACTCACAATCGTATATGTTGTACTTTGGTGAAAGTTTTAACAAACAAAGAATTTATTAATCAATAACATAATTTCAATTCCCCTCTATATCAGTGACTTAGAAAATTATTTTCCTTCCTTTCAATTCAGTTCTGAACACACCGGTTAATGCTTTAACTATGTCAAAACTATTTGATGTTGTGTCTTTCCTTCTGAATGTTTATTTCATTAACCTTTTTGTCAAAAATTGATGATTACTGATATCTACAACTACAGTAATGTCCATGATGTGCTCTCAGTCTTCAGGGGGATTTGAGGAGGTATATAACCTGGAGGGTTTCCCACTCTAAGGCATGCTCATTTATCATTCAGCTGTCTCACACAGACAGATTTTGCACATTATCCAATTTAAACATCCATTTAGAACGAATCTAATTTTTATGCCTTGCTAACCTCAGTACAGAGATTGTGGTTAACTCCAGCAAGACAGCTGAAAGCTAGAAAGGGTATTCAACAGGAGAGAGCCAAAAACTTAACTAGATACCATTGTAGAAATGACCATAGCAAATTTCAAACAGAAAACAAATGTACTGCTTTTTGTTGTCATGACACAAAGTTTTGTTGTAATGTGTTGAGGATGTCAATATTGCCTTTTAATGGAGTTTGGGGAATTCAAACAAAATGACAGGCTAAGGGCTATTTTGTGATTTTAATTTGCCAATAGGAATAACTATTTGGCAGACAAATGTACTATAAAATGAAAAATAGTCATATTAGGACAAATATCACATTGCAATGCCAGACCAATGTTGTTTTGCCATCAAATTAAGATAAATGCTGTACTTCAATATTAAACTAACATTTTGTCATTTGCTGTAAGTTGAAAAGTCAGCTAAACTTTGATGTGAAAATAACACATCGTTCTCATCGAGGAAAAGTACAATATTGTCACTGTCATACTGAAATTCTTGTGGGCATAGAGCTAGAATCTGTTGCGTATTTCAAACATATAACACTCTTGAAAGGTTGTGCTTTATTCTGAAATAACTTTATGGTAACTACTATGGAGACATTGAGCATAAAAGTGCCTTTTGTATCAGTCTGGGACTTTGTTTCTCAGGGTTTTTTTTGAGGTGGGGGAGTTGGACCTTAGTGGTTAATTACTTCCCATTTTACATGTTGAATCACATGAGCAGGAAAGTCATTTGCAAAAGGACCAAAGACACTTTTAGGAGTCATTTAGGAATCTTGATATCCTGATCTCAGCAGCTCTAGACAAAACAATTTTAACTTTCAGTCAATATCTGAAATTCTCCGTGTATTCAAAAAACAGACCTCATAGAACTTTCTCTGATTATTTTTCTAATGAAGAAACATTTGTGAGAATTTTTTAAACTAATCCCTTTTTCCATTTAATTTTCTGTTTAAAAGCAGACCCCCCAAAATCCATAAAAAAGTGCTGCACGCTTATTTTATTTCCTCAGTGTTTAGTCTGTCTTCAGTTTCTGAAGATATCTCTATAGGAACCTGAAACTTTCAGGTTTCCCTTTCACTGAGATAAGCCTGCAATAATGTATATCCATGCTCAAACACACACACTGTGAGGCATTGCATTTATTAATCACCTTGATTTTGAAGGCAGTTTGAAAGATCAACATAAATATCAACAATAGTCTGTGTTGTAAAGATTCATGTTGTACTTGTTCTTTAGTGTTAAGCAAGATAATAGAAACTGGGTACTGAAAATGAAGCAAGTTAGACCCTTTATTAGGATTTTATATTCTAATTTCAGGCAGTCAGAAGCAAAAATTTTTTTAATGGGTGCCTCATTTACATATGTATGTATGAGTGTGTATAAGCACAGATGGCTTTAAATTTGAAAAGTGAACAAAAATTTGTTTAACATGAAAAATACTCATAAGTATGACATAACTGGTAGAACCACAGTTATTAGTCTCTAAGGACAGTAAAACAATACAACACATTAAAATACATATAAGTATAGACATTTTTTGTGTTCTTAAAGAACACATTATGTTAAGGAAAATAAAAGAATTCAGCAAATTTTGATATTTGACAGAACTTGTACTTTCTAATGGTCATGAGTTTTAGCACACTGAAGGTTTTGTTTTGGTTTAATATGCACTCATAAACAAGGGAAAAAATGACACATATGTTCATATAGCAAGACTAAAGCAGCTTCACCTTAAGGGGATACTAGGGTTTCCACACTTGTATGAATTGTGTATGTTAATGACATTTTTTAGACAGGGTTATACATTAAGTAATAGTGAACTCTAACTTTCCAGAGTTAAGTGGAATTTAATCACCCAACCCCTGGATTTTGGGGAGTTGAGCAATTAAATTCTATGAACCTCTGAAAATTTAGGGTTAAAAGGGTCTGGAAAACATAAAAATAAGGAAATTCATAATGATGGGTGACCCCAGAAGACTTGGAATTTGGGTAAGCTATGGACAAGTGTCTAAAAGTTCAGATGTTTATCTGATCCTCTGGAGCCTACAGAGTTGGGCTGAAAGTCTTGCAAAAGGATGGTTACTTTTAAGATTTCTAGCACCTGCTTCTGGTCATAGCTGAATATAACCCCTAAATAGTCTTTGGTTTTTGGTATATTCTTCTTATTTGTTTCTGGGAAAGTGATTTGAAGGGAATGTATTTCATAGTAATAGTCATCTTTTCCAATTTAATCAGTCATTTCTCATGTAAAACTGCAGAAAAGGGATTTTAATAAGTAATTTTAAGTCATTAATTAAGCCAAGGAAAATGAGAAATAGTACAAAATTAGCACATTGTATTCTGACTTGCCAAAGAGCGGTCTTCAAAGTGTCATGCTGAAAGGGGACTTTGGTTATCTTTTGAAGGACTGGCTTGGGATTAATCACATTAAATGTTTCAGTTATTATACTGAACACAGCGGGTAGAAATTTCCTAGCACAAATTGCTCATGTCACAGAACTGGCATTGCTGGTGTGATGAAGAATGAGGGGAGAAAATATCTCTGTGATCTGAAGTGATAGGTTGAGAGGGAATATAATTTATATCCACAAATCCAATGTGGTATTTAAACTAAAGGACAATGCTGGGACAAGCCAAAATTAGTATATGGATAAATTTGAGCTGGAAATGTGAAAAATGTTCTTAAACATCAGAGCAACAAGGTCTTGTAACAACTCTCCCACAGGAATAGTGGAGGCAAGAAATACAACTACTTTCAAGATGGAGCTAGAATAAATATTTTAGGGCATTGCAAATTGTGACTGCCTGTGATTACAAACAGGAATCAGTGACCCATAAAATGGAGTTTCTTTCACCTCTTTAAAAATATTCCTGTCTATTCATGAAATGTATGTATATGTTTTAACATTTAAAAGCTGTTGCTAGCATTCAGATATAGTGGTGTCATGGTTTAACCCCAGCTGGCAACTAAGCATCAGGCAGCCGCTTGCTCACTTGCTCCCCCAACCCAGTGGGATTGGGGGAAGAATCAGAAAAAAAGTAAAACTGGTGGGTTGAGATAAAGACACCTTCACAGGGCAGAAAAGGAAGGGAAAAAAAAATATAGAATATACAAAACAAGTCATACACAATACAGTTGCTCACCACCCACTGAGCAATGCCCAGCCAACCCCTGAGCCATGCTGTCTCCCAGCCAACGTCCCCAGTTCATATACTGGGCATGACGTCCCATGGTCTGGAATACCACTTTGGCCAGTTTGGGTCAGCTGCCCTGGCTGTGTCCCCTTCCAACTTCTTGTGCAGCCCCAGCCTCTGCTGGCAGGGCAGTATGAGAAGCTGAGAAGTCCTTGACTTGATATAAACACTGCTTAGCAACAACTAAAACGTCAGTGTGTTATCAGAATTCTTCTCATCCTAAAGCCAAAACACAGCACTATACCAGCTACTAGAAAGAAAATTAAGTTTATTCCAGATGAAACAAGGACAAGTGGACAGACAGAAGTGCACAATCAGACAAATAATTTAAACATACTGACTTTTTCTCCCTGATGTTTGTCATAACAAGGAAAGAAAATGTTACTGGCATTAGCTGTAATATAAGTAATTGTACCAAAAATTCATTACTAATTAATTAGAAATATAATCTGCCTCAGCTTAAATGTCCTCTGCTTTTCTCATTTGACAATTGCTAAAATTTTTCAAATGTCCTGTGGGACTTGATTTTCCTCCTCAGAGGACCAGCCCTCAGAAACGCAGGACACAACAGACATGATCTAGGAAAGCATTTAAACTCAATTTTCAGAACATGAATTTATCCTGAGAAAGCACACTGAACCTGACATGAAGACTGTGCATTAGGCCTGTATGATAATGAAGTCTGTACATTTCTATGGCATGGGCCAAGAGAACGTTGTGATTTTTTTTTTCTGTTCTTGTTCTACTTTATTTTTCCAAGTAGATATGTTTTATAGCATTTACATCTCAGCATAGGATCTGAGGATTGGCATGACAGTCAGTTCAAAGCATTGTCAAACAGTTTCAGGTAGGATTACTATCCTTCTGTGAATATTTGTATCTGTTACTTAAAGATAAATTTTCTCTCTTTGCTATCTGAAAAAGCTATAAGTAAACACATAATAATCAAACATTATTTTATTTATAGTATTATTGCCTGATTGAAGAAAAACATAAGGAGGCAAAAGTTTCAAAAGGTACTGAAATTCTACCTGTATTGCTTAATACTATCACCTCAAGAAAAGATACACTAGAGAAAACATTTAAAATTTTCAGGTTTTAGTGCTTTGAATCAGCTACACCCACACAGAAAACATTGATTTGTGACAAGAAGGGGAAGATTCTCTGTTTTTTCTGCATATGTTGTGTGCTCTTGTCCTTTGGGATAAAAATGTAGCATCACCTTCACAGGACTCTGACTTTGATATACTAGGGCTCCTTGAAAAGCAACAAACATACATAGTGTCTGTTGATGTTACAGCTTCGTGGTATGAAATAGTACTTTAATTCTTAAGGCAGATCCAGCTAATTATACCTATCTTTATTTGTTTGCACATACCTATCTTTATTTGTTTGCACTGTCCTTTTAAGGAATTCATCACCTTAGGAGCTCTGAGTTTCCTACATTAGAAACAGAATGTCTTTCTGTTGGGACTATAGCGTACGCATACAGATGTTGAGTTCTTGAAAATGCCACTTCTTTGAAAGCAGCTTGGTAGGAGCCTGATCTCTTTCTCTCATTTCTTTTGTACATTGTGCATTGGTTCTACAAACTGTTAAGTGGTCTCACTTCTCAAGGTTTTTTAGGTTTTGACCTTAAGTGCTTGTATTTCTATAGAGAGATTTTGGCTGGGAGAATGTTAGTGTCTTTTAGAGCTAGTGAGCTAAAGCCTGAGGTAAGGCAAATTAATTTAGTAGAACACTGTTAACTTATATTTGCCCCCTTGTGTTTCATGCAATTATTTTTCAGTGAGCTGCACCAGTATGCAGAATCGAAAATAAGATGGAGAGAGCAAGTGTTACTGAAGTAGAAATTTAACATTACAAAAGACAAATTGGAATGTTTTGCTGATTATTTGCAGAATATAGTTTTTTTACACAGTTCAAGTATTTGATTTAATAGGTTTTATATTAAAGTATAAATGAGTATTATGCAACAGTTACATTGCTGACACATGTAACATTACTTAAGTTTTGACTGCATCCGTCCCCACAACAATATATGTAGACAAAGCTATCTTTGAAATAGTGTTCAAAACTTCGAAACATTTTATTTTGATGAGCATTTTAGGGTGATATTTATTTATCATTTTTAATTGATTCATAAACATAGCCATTCAAGAACAGATGAATATTTGAAAATGGTAGTAACTTTTATTTGAGGCAAAATAATGTATGACTTCTAATGCATCATTTCTGATAGAAAGCAAATGCCATTTTATCCTAAAAGAATCATAAATATAAAATTTTCAAATTGAATGTAATATAATTTATAGTCACTAAGACCAAGAATTGGCAATCTTAACTAAGAATATCAGTTATAAACAAGATATGTCAAGACAAAAATACTATTTAGAGAAATACTTTCATTCCAGATTTGGTTTCTTATGACAGTTTAGTATTGCTGTTATTGTAATTGTTGTTATTCTCTGTCAGTCTTTAACACTGGTGGAAAAAGTACCATTATTTTTTATCTGAGGTAGGAATGAGTACATCAGCTTTTAGATTTGAATATTTGCTTAAAATTAGAATTGCATTTATTTTTCAGAAACAAATAGCACAGCCTTAAAAAAAAAATTGTATATGGGTCTCCTTTTACTCTTTTTCTCCCTGTACACAGCTTTATCTGTATAACTTACTGTTAGTAGGAAGACTGAATTGTAAGGTTATCTGAAAAATGAGCAAGTGTTAGAAAACTCAAAAGAAACCCCATCTTGTTCTCATCAGAGTTTTAAGCACATTTCTGGGTCACCAGCATCTAGATGAGCCTTACAAGCACAAACACTGCCTGCGAGAACCCCTGGGATGCTTTTTGCATTTCACTTGTGAATAACCTGTACAAGAGACCATGGAATATAGTTTTTGGTAGTTGACAGAACCCGCGTGAATAGAGTTCATTTTTGAGGCTGTCAGAAATCTGCCTTATCCATATGGGCTTTACATTCTGGAAGACAGAGAAAATAGAATCTCTTGGCAAACTTTTGTTGCATTTGTGCCAGACATGATATTTACATTAAGTTGATGTTTATCTGTTTTTGTACAGGAAGATTCCTTCTTTTGTGTGAAAGCTCTCTCAGACACCAATCTGGAAAGGCTTAAACACATGACTAAGTTTATGCATTTTTGCATAGTCACATTGAATCAATGGGATAACTTGCTGGGTGCCAAATTACATCTTGACCTATGTCTTTACAACTTTGTGGCCTTTTATACAGCTTTGGTGTTAGTAAGTATCAAAATATTCCAATTTTAGAAGAAAAACAATCAAAAAAGGCAAAATTCCACTCAGAAATACCAGGGGAAAGTATTTTTTTGTGTGCTAATGAATTTCTTATGTGTCAGCAAGTTGCATAAAATTAGTCTCAAGATGATCAAATATAATGTCTTATTCAGGCTTTTCCCTTATAAACTGTATTTTTGCCCTCAGATACAAGACTATGATTTACTTTTACACACTTTTATGGTGGTTGCATTCACAATCACTCAGTTGCCTGACACGACTGAAAATTTGCTCATGATTTTCTTGGAATCTACCACTTGAACAAAGAAGTCATTTAAAGAAATATTGAACTGACTCTTTCTGATGCTTTTAGTATTTTGGCACATTAAAACTGGAACTGAATGAGGTACGATTTGCATAACATATGCTCAGTCTGTGGAATTGAACTCTATCTCCATTCACCTCTGTAGTGTTTCTTGTGGTAACATCTTCCTCAGCCAGATGGAGGTGTTACAAAACTATTCTATTCTCTCAGAATAATGGCAGTACAATGAAATTTTAGTTTCTTAAGTGTACTGGAGGGGACAAGAGAAATTCCAGCCCACCAGTTTCTTTATTGTTTTATTTGATTAATCTCAAGTGAACAAAGCATAATTATAATTGCAAAACCCCAATAAGGTAAAACTCTACAAACTGTATAATTTCACCTTTTACATCCCTCTATTATGCTATTAGGAATGCTTACAATGAAACATGTTAGGTGGAGATTCACTTAGTTGTTTCAACTCCTTTCACAGTGGAAAGCCAGCATTTTTAACTGGCTTGCACAATGGCTTATTTAGTTCAGATCCACTCCATTACCAGATTTCTGATATTTTTTCAATTCCTTCTTGGCAAAATAAATGCAAAATATTAATTAGGCTTCATGAACAGAATGGATTAGAAGACAAGGGTTCTCTGTCCCCCCAGGTGTTTATATTTTCAATTTGGTCTACATTCAACACCTGAATTTAAACAAAACTCTTTCAATGGTTTGTAAAAAAAAAAAATATATATAAATTTAGTCAGAATATGTACTTTTTCATCAAATGTACTATTTTTATTACCTCTCTCATTCTGGTTAGAAAAAACAATGGACTTTAAAAACATACCTATCAAATACTATCAATAGTGATGCAATTAAAATATTTCAGTTTTGACAAAACAACATATTTTAAGGAAAGCACATTTTGTCATGTTATCCCACCAGCTTTGTTAGTGAAAAACATCAGTTTAAAAATAATATCAACTCCTTCCAAAGGTGTTTTTTTTTCAGATTTGCAGCTAGAATGATGTAGAAATAAATAGCTTGTGTTACAAAGGTGGCCCTTGTTGTGGTATATCAGTCTTGGAGCAGGAAGTACTAGAAATATTGTGAGATAGATGATTCTCAAGATTGCCAGCTCAATTTTGCAGGCTGGAGGAGGATCTTATTGTTTAGATAAGCTATTTAAGGTTTGTCCAGAACCAGTCTTGGGTCACTTAAGAGTTCAGGAAAAAACTTCTGTTACATGAGCAATTATTATTGTACTCCTGCAATCTTATCTTCTGCACAGAGATTTGGCTAAAGTGCTCAAAGGTTTCAAAAAAATTTCTAATGATAAAATTTGTACCGCAGCCCTGCAAAGTCTCTACCCTACAGTTAAAGTACCCATTCAAAAAAACCCTGTGAGCCTACAGGGCAGGAAGGGACTAAGATTTGCAGCTAGATGATAGATGAACAAAATCAGTCATTACAAAAGCCGAGCTGTTAATTTGCTTTCACGTGTATCTGTGGAATGCCTGATAGATCCTCTTATTTATGCAGATACTTCTTTTCTATGTTGCGTGCTTTAGGGCAATGTGGCTGACCCTTTAAGGCAGAAAGTAGGCATTAATGAAATACACTTTCTTTATCTTTTGAGAAACGTGGAGGGGAGATTAGGAAATACCTCTGGAATGGCTTATATTTTGATCAGGTGCATTTGCAGACACATCTCTTATCCCTCCCCAAAATTACAGAAGGATTTACAAGTCTTACTGTGAAAGTGGTGTCAAAGACATCTCTAAGTCAAGAAAGACATTCTTCAGAGCTTCAATCCATCTGTTGAGAGCTTTCTTGGCAGGCAGCTCTCATCACAACAAGGTGTCCAAAGAGAGGGATTTGCTCTGAACTGGCAAGTTGTAATGATGCTTCACAGGCATCATATGAATTGTATTAAAGTATCTTGGGATTTAAACGAAACTGCATTACTCTTCCCTGTAACTGGAAAATTTAGGGAATATCCTGCTGTTGAAATACATCAATATAAATGTCCACAGAGGAGATTTTTGTGCACTGTAGTGAATATAGTAAGTTTTTGAATGAAGTCAACCTTAATGAAGAACAACTTATTTTAACCTAGCTGTTTGCTTTGTCATTTTATCATGATGATTTGGTTTCATTATGTCAAGGTATTCATAGTTAGAACATGTACATAACAGATTTTTTTTGCTGCTGTTACTGCTACTATTATGTAATGGAAAAGTGTGAGAAATAGAAGAATTTGATTAGTTGGAGTATATGTTCATCTCTGCACTTTCTTGTGGTGGTGGATATTGGAGGGTAAATGTCTGTGGGATTTATAATGGGAATTGTCAGAGTGCTCCACCTGATTTCTCCAAAATGTAGGAATCCTGCTGTCTTCAGTACTTGATGCTTTTGACAGAGGTGGAAAAAAGCCAGTCATATCTGGGTCAATTGCCTCCCTTTTAGTTTCAGCAGTTGATTTAGTCCTAAACCCTTACAGGCCTCCATCCTGCAAGAACTATTGAGATGCAAGAAGTAAAGGATACTCAAAAGTCATGCTAGGCAAGGGCCAGTGTGAGTAATATATATCATCAAGTCAGAATTGTCCAGGCCTCACCAAACTCCTGCCATAGCTTTGATGTTACTCCCTTGGGTTTCTGCAACTTGCCCCCCTGTACAAAATGGAGGCCATGCTTGCCAGAAAGGGAACTGCCATTCCCAGCACAGCGGTGAGGATATTTGCACTGATGGCAAAGAAAAGGAGTCAGCCTGCCAACAGAAAATAGATCCAAATTTTGATGCAGGCTACAAAAAAGTAAAAAAGTGGCATTCATTGGAGGCGAACAGCAGTAACAAGTGCCTTGAATTATTTCCACTACCCCCCAGACTTTTCAAGACATGTTTGCATAATTCAGGAGCACTGTATTTCACCACCTACAGCTATTGCATATGTTCAGAAATTTTTGCCGTAGCTCTTTACATTACTCCCTGGGACACTGATTTTTTATGAACTGTATACATGGTAAATTTTACTGATGTATCTAGTTGCACTGACTTCAAGGCTGTTTTTCACTTGCCTAACATAGAGCAGGAATAATTTTATCTTAATCATGGTGGTCTAAAGGTATAAAGAATTAAAAAATGGTAGAGGGAGAGTGCTAGCTGCTAGCTGGAAAAATAGGTGCATTTTCAGACCTTCTTTGTCCCTCAATCTCTGAAGTTAAATGTATACACTGAAGTTCTGTGGAGCTGGAGTAGGATTCATGGAAATTTTGAAAATCTTAAAGGTGATGTCATTTGGATGATTTTAAGAATTCTTCTGAGATGGCAATATTTTCCAAAAAATATTTTGTGATTTTAACACCTAAAGCCAACAAAAATAGTTTATTGAGTAGCTATGGATTAATGAAGTAGATTTTTTAATAGACATATTCACAAGGTTAAATGTAATTATTTTAGTTGTCAGTACAAAACACTTTTTAATAGAACTTCTCAGTCACACTTATGTGTTTCCTTTGAATTTATTTAGCTTGCATTTATACTGACGTTATATCAGTGGAATGGACCAGAATCTATTCCTTACAGATAAAAATCATGGAGGTAGTCAAATTACTCAAAGGTACATTTTTATATAATTTACATAATATGATTTCTTTTCTTGCCCCTCTCAGAATAACTCTTTTCCCTCTGCTGGCATGCCATGACAAAGACTGTACAGCAAAGCAGAAATGTTTTACAGTAAAATACTATGTCTGGTTCCAATGAACAAAAAACCCAAACCACTGTACACAGATAAGGCTGTACCTCTTTATTTTAGCTTAATTGCTGTTGGGAAGGTCTTGGGAAGGATGAGTTGTCAGAAAATCTTTGGGAAAAGTTTTTTCCATTAAAAAAGCTATGCTACTGAATCCAAACCATATTGAAGAATGTATCAATTTAAATAAGTTTCAACAGGGGTAGTTCTTTAGGTCTAACTTTTTCCTAGAAAGATAAAAGTTTTAGAATGTTTGTTTACATACTAAGTCACTGCTTGCAAAAGTGTCTGAAAGGTTTTATTTTCATACAAGTGCAAATCAAAAATATATTTCACAGCCTTGAAGTTTATCAAGAAAGGCTTAAATTTTTGTCCATCTATAAGAGAAAGCTTACCTTACAGGTATCTACAAAGAGGACTGTCTCCAAATTCCTTATCTCTTTCTTGAAAATACTAGAATTCCTTACCATTTTAGTAAATATTTTATTAACAGTGTAGAAACAAATTGAAGGCTTGCACTTATCTGTGAAGTATAATTGATTAGATGGGAGGCAAGTAACATGAAGAACAAGAGTCCAATCCAAAACCCACAGCCGCTCTGTTGCTGAAGAACACTGATACTTTTTTCTCTGCTGTTCCCCTAAAAAGTGCACAGCCCAAACATATTTTTTTTATAGCCACAATTCTATGATATGCACTGTAATTATACAGTGCTACAATAAACACTGTCATTCTAGTGCTATGG
>JANZLQ010000029.1:33570667-33606299 GCA_026212715.1 Elanus axillaris | reverse complement strand
CTAGTGCTATGGTAATTCCCTCTTTTCTGCATAACATGCAGGGGTTTTTTTAATACCTTTTGAATTTCTATGTTAGTTAGCAAATTAAGTTTAATTTCATTTCTTTGTAAACTGCAGTAGCACAATTTTTAAGATTACGTGTATTCTTCTGTATTGACAGGTGCATTCCAGTTAACAGCTTTTCACATCCTTGAGAAAATGCTCAAACTTATCGTGCTTTGCTATTCTGGCTACTTTTTCAGTAAAATTCCTTGATTTATTCCATTGTAGGTCATTGCTCATGTTTCATCCATACTCTTTTCCATAGCTCTCTGTCTTTAATTAGCATTCTTTTTTAATAGTGTGAATCTTAGTTTAGGGGTTTTACTTTTTTTTTTTCTTGTAAGCAGTTTGCTTACTTATGTAAGGGGAGAAGTCGAATCCAGTTTTCAGCTTTAAAAATGAAAAGAAACTTACAAGTCCAGTGGAGGTCTAAAGTCACATAAACTAGGTTATAAAGAACTTTCTCCCAGGTGGGGAATCCGTTTTCTCTGTTCTTAGTTTTCACCACACCTGTAAGCTGACAGCTTGTGACTATTACCAGACACAGTATCTATCTATCAATCACTGTTTGCTTTTGTTAATTGAGAGCAGATGGCAAGTGTTAAAAAAAAAGTATGTGGCTGTTGATGAAATGGAAAGAAAAAAATCCTATCTTGAACAAGTTATGTACTTCATGTACACACAAATGTGTGGACTAGAACTTGTTGGAAAATACCCAGGTTTATACACTAAGAGTTAATGACATTGTTATCTGCCACAGAACATTTGGGTTTGCGTTAAAAAGGTAAAAAATACATTACTTTTGTTGAAACTGAAAAGACTTCATTAGGTCAAGTGAAAAAAAAAAAACAAAACCATTTTGCTTTAAATTAAACCTCAGATGGGCTCTCTAAGGTGAATAAGCCCAGGTTAACACTGAACAGAGTCCAGCTGTACCAAGTCAGGCTTCCCGGTCAGATAAAACCTGTCACTTTCTCCATTTCCCCTCCTGACTGTAGTATGCAAGTCAGGGAGTTATGATGCATTTTCCTGACAATGTCTGATCTTTCAGATATTAAGGAATTTTCTGCAACAATTTTCAGATAACCTTGGACATCATCAGTACAAAATACTCAAATTGCAGCTTTCTTCACTGTGGTCAAAACCCCGGACCAGGAGAGACAATTCCCTCACCTGCAGTGGCATTACTTCTACAAGCGAGGTTGGGTGTCCCTGACTGCATTGGGAAATGACATGATTTATTTTCATATAGAAAGAACAGAATACACAGTTCTGCAGGAAAGAAAATCTCACTAGAAAGAGCGGTGAATCTGCAGCAATACAAATCCCTTCTCTGAGTTTGTAAGCATATTGAAAACTCAAGATCCAGCACCCTTCCAACAGCCAGACTAGGAGTCATATTAAAGTTGGCCCTGCTCAAAGCAGCAGTCAGCATCAACATTCAAAGCTATGCAAAATGGCTTTGCTCAAGCTAGACTTTCAACCACATAGGTCAAACTTTATCTTAACTTTCAGATCACATCCGTCTTCCTTCTGCTCTGCTTTGAGCTTGAAATGCCTTTGGAAGGCTTGCTTGCACAAGTGGCTGGAAGTTCTGGTTTTCAGCTAGAATCAGACCCCAGTATCTGCATTTCAAAAAGTCTACTCTCAGGAGAGTTTCTCCAAGTTTTGAAGTTAAAAGTAATTCAGAGTGTTTGTATGAAATATTGGTAATTAGCTAAAACCTTTAGCTGCTTTTCTTACTTGAATCGAATCTCTAAAAACAAGGTAATTGCTATTATGCAAATATAATTGCATGAAAACACCAGCTTAGTTTTAACAGATTTGTTTCAAAAGGATACTTTCAGATTTGTGTACTGTACTGTTTTGTTATCCTGGTTTAAAAATAAAAAGTTTGTAACAACAATCTATACAATAGGAAACAAGAAGTTCATAAAGCATGAAAACTTTTCTAGGAATGTCTTCATCATATTATACTATTTTTAAAGCCTACATACGTTAATGTAAGAAGGAAAAGAAAAGATTATGAAGATTAAGGAACACAGGAGAGAATTTCAGCAACAGGAGGGAAGGTAGGAAGAACAGTCCCTTTGCCTAATCTTATTTAGTTTATATCATTCCTAAGTGAAACCTGAAAAAGTATGCTGATATTTAAACTGCCTTAAAGGGATGAGAATATATCTTAAATAGATGAACATGTTGAGCATAAGTTGAGCTTAACATTATGGTCACATTTTACATGACTGGTGAGCTTGGGACACTGTAATAACTTCTTTTATCTTCTGCCTAATGCAGAATTTATACATGAAGATACACTGAAAAAAGTATAGAACTCAAACTCTTCTTTGAGAATAGTATCTCTTACTCAAACTTTCATCCACCTAGAAAAAATCAGATCTTTCATTTACATAAATTGTTGTCCATACAGTAGTTCTTGCAAGGCAAAAAGTAAAACAAAACCAAAAAAGCTATCAGTTTCTTCTTTCTCTATGGAGTTGCTTTGAGCACAGACGAAATGCAGATGTATTTGCTGCCTAGCTGTGAGGAACTGACTGCTCCACCTGCTAAGTCAAGCCCAGAGGGACCAAGGATCTATTTTGTTTCTCTTATGCACATGCTCACACAGGTTTAGCACATATACACACACATGAACTTTATTTGTCTGTTTGCTAGTTGTCCTTTTTAATGAAATAAGTCATTCAGATTGAAAAATTTCTCTTCTTCTCTCAGTGTGGGAAAACTGAAGAAACCCTTGCAAAACATTTCTGAAATGCTGGCAGCCATGGATATAAGCCAGATTAGGCAGCTGGGCTTTATTTTTGATTTGAAGGGCCCAAAGATGTATACAAACTCATTTACTCCCTCTTTCTCATGCATATACTGAGTCCCATGGAGGTCTCAGCTGTATCTGAACTGTCTTGCTGACTCTTCCCCTCAGTCCCTAGACTGGTGCTCTGAGTAGCACTGCGATTATAGCGCTTGATAGTACTTTCCAAAGAGGCAGTGGGAGTACAGCTGAATTTTGAATCAAGGCCTTTTTCCTCCAAGATGCTGATGTGCAGATACCAGCAAACTTTCTGGGAAGAAGCACATCGGCTCTGACAGAGCAAGAGGTTGGAGTTTTTCCCCATGGGGCAGCATGTGAGGTTGCCCCAGAGCAGGCTGGCCCTGCACCAAGCCATCACGGTTCAGAGCCTGTGTCTGAAGCTGCCACACATGCACAGGCAAATGCCAAGAACACTGGGATCAGCGGCTTTTTGGTTTTCTCCCCAGTGCTATTGCAAATTTCTTGGGTTCTTCCCAATGGAGAGCAAAAAGCATTTTATGAAACCTCAGACTTCTGCGGGATGAGAAAAGTATTTCTTCCCTTATTGCAGGCTGAAGGTTTTCACGTGGCTTCCTAAAGCACACCTTAAGGAACTGTGTACTTTGAGGATTGGGTTTGAATTCATGCATTTATTGCTGTAGAAGACTAGTGCCTGAGCTCTCTCTCCAGTTATTTAGACATTGTGGAGTGTATGACAATGGATCATAGTAATAAAATGTTAAATAGTAATTTAAAAAATATTTAGGTATAAACAGTAAGTAGAAGGTACTTTAAGACAAACTTGTTTCAATTTATTTCCTATGTGATATGAGATAAATGCTCTGCTATATGCGCAGAACTCAAAGCTTGCCTCTGAGACAAAAAAGTTCTTTAAGCTGTCCTGCACCTACAAAGGAAAAAAAAAAACTAGTTCTCTTTCAACATGAATCTCATGCTTCACTTCACACCCTATGGGAATAATATATGCTCAACATTTCAGACTCGAGTCCTCCAAGTCCACGACTGCTGCAGGAATGTAAAAAGTATCTTTAACTGAAATGTTGATTGGATTTGGTTCATCTGAAAAGCAGTTAAAAAGCTACTCTTTTCCAGTTTCTCAAAACCTGTGTGCTAAGGTGCTTGCGAGTAACACTTTTCTCCTTACAAAACCTCAGTAAACTGAAATTACTCAGGGCCCACAGGGAGTGAAAGTTTCTCCACATAATGTGATTTCACACCACATTAATCCATGTACAACACATTTTTCCTTAGGAATTGTTCTTTTGTCTACGCTTGTTCACTTCCACTTTCAAAAGACAACCAGGAAGGCTTGTCACCAATATCTTACAGAGGCACAAAGGGTAAGGAAGTGTATTATCAACCTTAGGCTGTCATATGGAATCCAAGCAGGCTTATTTGCCATCAAATATAAGGTTTGAAAAGAAGGGTATGGTGTCATCCTCAAGCTGAAACTCGATCTTTTTAAGGCAGGGCCGCATAGACATCACCTGAGATTGACAAGTTCGAGGCTTATTTCCTATAATGAAGAAAAATAGCATGTATTTTTATCACTTTTGTGGAAACACGAAACAGTGGAGCTACATGAAAGCCACAGACACTGGAAAAGAATATGTGAAAATCTGCTTCTTATTATGGATATATGTTAAACTGGGCACTAATTCTATTATAACCTAGGTGACATTCAGTTGTTTTTTCTTCTACTTGCAGGAAAAATTGATGTGGGATTTGTTGCTGATTTAGCTAGAATTTTACTGTTCCAATATATTGTTTTCAGCAAACCAAGCATATAAAGATGAACATTTATTTCTGGAAGGCTAAGGTGTTGTTTTCTACTAGTTCTTCTGGCACTGTTAGATGATTACATTTTTACTCCTCTTGTTACTGTACTTGACCCAAGCATCATTTTGCTATGGAAAACACTGTCTATTCAGACATTTGGTCGAAAGAAGTGTCTGTGAAAGACTGCTTCACTGAGGCCTGTGACTCAGAGGAAAGCATGACTCTGTAAGGTTGCCTGAAAAGGATGAACCAAGGTGCCAGCTCTTAATTTCTGTCCAAGGTTGAAAGTCGATGTTTCTAGGAACACATTCTCTGTATCAGAGCTGTTGAAGACTCGACAAACTTACACCGAATTACTGAGAGGTGGCTCACAGGTCGCTGGTCTATAGGGCACTCGGGCTCTTGAACTGGTAAAGAAACCCCTTGACTTCCCAGGGTTCAGTGCTAGGTAGGCTCAGCTCAACTCCTCCTCCTGATCCCACTGCTCGGTGGGAACTGCTGTGGCAGACGTTGGCTGCAATCCTTGTCAGCAGCACAGAGGTACCTGCCAAATTCACAGCATTGTTCACTTCACTGGGCTGCAGGCAAATATATGCTTTTTATCAGGCTAACGTGTATGCCCTGCTGGTGGTGACATTTCATGTCTTCAGTGCTTCAAAAGTTTTGTGTCATTTGCAATGCACATAGCCTTTTATGAGAGGAGATCTTTGATTATTTTCCACTGCCCATGGACTGAGGCATACCCACACTTCTGTTTATAATTATGCCTCTAGTAGAGCTGTTCACTCCTGGCAAGATTTACCTATGCAAGAGTACATCTTGCTGGCAGTAGGCTGTGCAGTATTTAATAGCAATGGTGAATCCTCTGTGCCAGGATATTCCATGGCTCATGTTATATTAGCACTTGTCAAATACTTCCGGATTTATTCAGCTGTGAAGTAAACACTATTCCCATTGTAAAGTATTTCACATACATAAGGCATTTTAGAGTGATTTATCTGTACAGGGGAGAACTGGAGCCTTGGAATTGGAGAGGCTTTCAATATGTAGCATCTTTATTAACATTAGGTATGGAAACCAACTTTCTGGCTGTAGCTGCATACATTTTATCGGAATTCTGGGAAGGCATCTGCATGGTGGCTGTATAATATTTCTGCACAGGAGGCTGAATGTGGTGGCAAAATAGCTGTCCTTTATTTAATGTGAACATCAAGAAGCAGATGAACTCTTGTTTCAGGAAAAGATAGCTGAAATAACAGGAGCCACTTGGAAGATGCAAGCCATATTTAAGGTGGACTAGTGCTTGTCCAGTAAGTAGTACAAAGGGTCTCCAGAAAGTGCATTAGAAAGGCAGAGGCTACTCAACTGGGACAGACAATCCCTCCAGCAGTCAGGCTGTACCCGTTCAGGCTCAACAAGAAGGAGAATAAAATAAGCAGCAGATGAAGCATGGCTGCAGGATCCTTCCTTCCCTTCTCCCCAAGATGTGATAGTTGACTAAAAAGGCTGCAAATAACATTATTAGTTTTTCATTTTAGGTTCTTGGACATGTTTTCTTTGTCATTGGTGAGACAAAGGAAGCTAAATCTGTTTTAATTCTTTCTCCACTGTCCATCAATCATTTTAATTGACTTTCGATCTCATCTTAATCCTGACTGTGGCTCAATTTCATGTGTGTGTGCACGTGTGTAGAAATGAGTATGCAAAGACGACCGGGCCTGACATCACCTTTACCTGGGGTTAGGACAAGGGCCTGAGAGCATGGGCCTGAAAACAAGGCTGTCTAGCCCAGAGAAGGAGCTTTGTAGACTTTACAAAATATGTCTACAGAAGGAAAAGTCTGAAGCATCACATTACTGCAGCTCTCAGCACTTAATTCCACTGTACTATTTTCATTCATCTGTTCCAGCCACCTTTGCCTGAAATTCAATTCTTTCTACTATATATATACCAGGCACTTTATTTCTGCCACTTGAAATATATGTTGTTCAGGATATTAAAAATAAATATTATTTTAGAAAATGTAAAGATTTCCAAGACCTCATTGCAAACCACAGTCATTTGTGACTATGCGTGGTTTGGGTGATTGATTATACTTGCCTATAATAAGTCAGAAATCAACGATTTTTAAATAAGAAGTACCTGAGATGTATTAATTTAAAAATACTTATAACTTTTAGCAAATTTAATAATTTGTATATTTTAAAAACAAATATTCATTCCTTTTATACAAGGTGCTAAAATGTCATCTTGGAAGTTTTTATGAACTTTTAATGACAAGATAGTGGCTGATCTTTGTTGTTTAAGGCAGAGCAAACATCACTAATGATCCTAAGCAATATAAAATGATATGTTAAATGGGGTGCTAAAATCAGTTAATGGAGAGAACAAACACTTGGTCAGCTTTTAAACCCTTCTTCTAACATCAATCCAATAACGCACTTAGGAAAACCTTTGCTGAAGTGATGTATTTGCTTAAAATTCACAAAACCATTCAGTTGACCTTATATGAGAAACATGCAGGTGAATAAAAAGATAAATTTGGTTTATAAGCCATAAAAAAAGCTCTTCCATGAAAATGGTGCAAAGCCCAACATAAAAAACAATCTAGGGAACAGGGCAGTCTTGAAGGCTGCAGTTGTATGTGTTTAAGTCAAGGCAGCCTTGACTGTATAGAGCTGTTTGTGGGAAGGACTTTGTCCAGACACACATTCTGCTGTGCAAGTTACAGCTTTTCAAGAGTTGAGACCAGAGGACAATAACAGTATTTTCTGGCCTAGAAATACTAGTGTCCTTTTCTCATGGATAGAGATTTGGGGAGGGGGGAGGAAAGAAGCAGCTATAGGTAAGAAAATGCAGTGAGGTTTCCAGGGTTGGACTAAAGTCAAAGCAGCCTTTAACAGACACAAAAATGTATAGATGTGGTTTATCAGCTAAATATGTATGCAGAGGCCTGACTTAGAGCATGCTTTTTCTGAAGTCTTGGTCTTAGTGTTCTATTCAGTCATGTTTAAAGCCTTCAATTTAATATATCATTGACTCCTTTGCAGACTAATATGCCTCCTTGTGAGAAGGCTTTGAGATACTAAGCCTAAACCCTTCTTTCTTAGTTTTATCTTCAGACTTCCTAAACAGTTCCTTTTTCAATGTTCATGCCCTCACCTGTCAAGTGTATGTGGACTGTTACCATGCCTCATCCCTACTTGCCCCTTCTCCAAGATAAATACATTTAGGTCTATTATTTTAACTTATATGTGTGTCATGTTTATTTTTTTTTCAGCAACCTCTAGTTGCCATAAAGTTCCAGAAAATTTCCTGCAGCCCAGCTGCCTACAGAAGGCCCATCTCATCTGAGGTACCTCTTCACAAGTACAGACCAAAGAATGTTCGTTCATTCATTCATCAGCTTCAGAATTACTGCATAGTACTTTGTAGGATTATGTCTGTTTTGCTGTCAAAAATGCTCATACGCTGCACTAATTTTCCTAGATTTCTTCCTTTCTCTGTACTGCATGAAATTATTTTTTTTCTCTGAGATTTACAGTTATTCAGACAAAAAATTTGATTCCCCTAGCCCTTTACTTTCCAGCTAGCACTAACAGCTTTTCCAGTTCAGTGCTGTCTCAGAATTTCATCCATGCTCTCTATACTACAACTTCCGGATGGAGACATTCAGTAAGGCCAATTGCCAGTCTCATTGGCTGTCTCTTCCAATATTTCTTCTTTGTTATAATGCTTTATTTGCTCCTTTAGCCACTTCTAAATCTACATTTATATCTTTAATGATTCAGATTAGTTTGGGTAAATATGTCAAGCTAGATTTTGTGACATAGAATATCAAATGCTTTATTAAAATTTAATTCTAACACACTACATATAATTCTGTGACCTTTTAATATCTGAAAATCAGTTTATCAGGCAAAGGGTTTTTTTCCCTCATAGCTGATTATGACACCCATTGTCTTTTCCAGTGTTTTTTTTCCTCTCAGAAACTGTTACATTATTTTACACCATTTCAGTTTATTAGTTGATAAGAATTGCTGTCCTTTCCTATTGGAAATCAGTACACTTACTTTTCTCAGTATTTTTGGAACCTACTTAGTTTGCAATATCACTTGAAAAATGAAGTTATTGCTAGCTCAGTTGTTTGTTTATATGCCTTTCAAAACAACATAGAAAATAAATCAGCCACAAGTGCATCTTATAAAGTTATATGAGAGTTGTATATATATTAATATTCAGTAATATTTTATTGAAAAGAAACTCACTGGAGGTGTGAGAGAGAAAGGAAGGAGATAGTGGCTATGCCCAGTGGTGCAATGGAGACAAGATCCGTGAGCTAGCAGTTATCCCATTTGCTACAACCAGCCTGTGCAGAGATGCTACGTTTATCTTCTGAGCTCTATAGCCAAAGTTAATGATCTCTGAGTTATGATGTAGTGACAGGCTGAAGCATCTATACTGCTTCTGATATTAGAACAGACATTGTCTCTATGTTTCAGGGTCTTTGCAACATGACTGATTGCATGGTGTCAGCATACCCCAAATATGATGTTTTTCATTACAGTTGTTTTCAAAGGTTTAAAACAACCTGAAGACAAGAACGTGAGGAAAGAGAGAAGAGCACTTGAGAATTATAGTATGACTCAAGAGTGTATTTGTTCAGGCATGTTTGCTTTTGCAGTATCTGAATTAACTTCTGGTTCTACCAGAAAGATAGAAATTTAAAATAGTCCTTTAAACTTTTAACAGACTGAGATGCACTTGGCAAACTACACATTTTGAAAACACAAGACCTCATTATGTTCACTCATAAAAGTATTAAACACTTTTATACAAAAAAACCTGAAGGGTAGGAGGGAAAAGAGAATGGAATGTATTAGGAAAACATCTGCTTTAACACATTTGTCTAAATCAGGTGTGGGGTAGGAATCAGCTGAGACCTTTACACATCTACTGCCACTTAGAGCTGCCACAGCAAAGTGTATTACGCTGACTGCTGGGACAATGAATGAATCCCTGCAAGAAAACAGTGCCAACGCAGCCAGTTACAATCAGTTCAGCACTTCAGAGGCAGTCTGTGTGAAGAACAGGTGCTTTCATGAGAGAAGATAATGATGGGAAACAACAGCCATTTAAGGGCTTGCAACTCTCTATGTACCTTTAAGTATGCGGCGTCCTGTCTGCCATATCCCTGTAGGAATTTGTTAAAAGTTGCAGTGATGACTGTTTCACATTTCCATTCTTCTTCTAGACTGGAAGCATGCTTGTCTAGTAAAATCAAAGCAATAGAGTTTTACATGGGACAAAGAAAGTGTGACATGAATAACATCATAGTCATAAAAATAGTAGATACATACTGCATATAAAGCCGTCTGGAGGACAATCACTGTTTTTCAGTAAGTTTCAAGGTCTGAAATTTTGATTCTATTTTGGAACAAATCCCAAGCCTACTGAAAAATTTACAAA
This sequence comes from Elanus axillaris, assembly GCA_026212715.1. Classification (NCBI taxonomy): domain Eukaryota; kingdom Metazoa; phylum Chordata; class Aves; order Accipitriformes; family Accipitridae; genus Elanus; species Elanus axillaris. The sequence goes on along the minus strand of JANZLQ010000029.1, from coordinate 33,596,182 downwards.
ATAAAATTATGAAGAAATATTAGGTTTGAGTCAAAACCAGAAACGGTTTTATATGAGAAGGTTCTTTTGACTTCAATGCATGTTCATATTTGTTTCTCTCTCTCGTGATGTGGGATAGACATTTTACTGTCTGAGTCAGACTAGGAATTTGAACTTGTGTATGTGATATCCGAACATCTGAACCAATGAAATGTGAGGATTAATCTTGATCTTTCTCCTGTTTGCTGGTTGGAATACTCAGAAAGCCTTGGATCTGCAAAAATGTTGTTGAAACAGATATGTTGCTAGAAGACATCTGCTTCAACAAAATTTCCCTCCTTCCAAAACATTTTTTCAGCGTTAATCATTGTCTCTTCCTTCTCTTCTGTTACTATGCCATTTTCTAAGAGATCTAAAGGAATTAGTTGTTCAAATGTTGTTAAAATGCAGTGGGAGTTAATTATATAACTCCTGCAGAGTTTTAAAAATATCAGGTTTTCTTTCTTTTTGAACAGAGTTTTTAGAGACGACTCCACCTGATTATTTCCTGCTATTTGCCTACATTTTTATCTTGTGCATATAACATGTCCTAGTTATATTATTATTGCATTAATACACATATAAAAAATATATTGATAGAGCCTGATTCCTGCAGGCAAAGCTATGCCCATATAAACAAAGGCTTGTTTTCAAACTGTGCCTTATATTTTCACCTATATCTGATCATTACGGTTCTTTGTGTATGAAAGTAATTTCTATAACCATTAACTATATAGAATAGAATAGAATAGAATAGAATAGAATAGAATAGAATAGAATAGAATAGAATAGAATAGAATATTTCAGTTGGAAGGGACATACAATGATCATCTACTCCAACTGCCTGTGCAATTCAGGGCTGACCAAAGGTTAAAGCATGTTATTAAGGCCACTGTCCAAATGCCTCTTAAACACTGACAGGCTTGGGGCATCAACCACCTCTCTAGGAAGCCTGTTCCAGGGTATGACCACCTTCTTGGTAAAGAAATGCTTCTTAATGTCCAGTCTAAACCTCCCCTGGTGCAGCTTTGAACGATTCCCACGTGTCCTGTCGCTGGATACCAGACAGAAAAGATCAGCACCTCCCTCTCCACTTCCCCAAGTGGAGTATGTAGCAAAGGAAGATTATCTTTACCACAAAGAATAGAGAAAGCTGGATTTTTGGAGACAAGAGGGCTGTTGCCATCACAGGAGGAAAAGGGGAGCAATATATAAAAGAATAATCCAATGTATGTACTTGTCCCAAAAGCAACACTTGTCTTTGCCGTTATTCACCTCAACCCGGTGACCTTCTGAGTCAAGGAAAGACATGAGGAAGAAAAGGCCACTTCTGAGAGGTGGGACCAGAAAGACAAGAGGCCCATTTTCACATCCCCATGAAAGTCTCTGGAAGGACTGGACTTCGTTAGGACTGTCTTGGTGTCTTCTCAGAAGCCTCTTCTGATACATTTCATACAGAAACTTTAACTGAAAAAACCCACAACTTTAGTATGGAGATAATTCTGTCAGGGTTGGTCCCTCTTTTTTTGCTTGGGTAAAAGTGCAGAGGGAGATGTCACTCCTGAATTTTGTTGGCATTTCACTGTCAATGAAAGTCAAAATTGTGAAAACTCTTATGCATTTCAAAATGAAAATTTTGAATGGCCATGGAAGAGTAAAGAACAGCATATGGAAACCAGTGATAAACACTTCAACTTGGCCCGTTAAATAGGAGCACAGGACGAGACTCTCATCCCAAGGGTGACAGGTCAAGACTGACTTCGGCCTTTTGTTATTTCAGTGGCTTTCTTCAGTGCAAGAAAGAGCCGTATTCAGCTATTCTTGTCCAGAGAAAAGTTTATTTTGGACAAGGAATTTCATGAAATGAAATTTAAAAGAAAAACTGAGCTTTGGGTGAAAGTTTCTTGAAAACATAAATGGCTTAGGTGTTTGTAAGGCTGCTTTATAGAGAGGTTCACATGGCTTTCCTTACATACAGTTACAGAGTCACATAGTATGACATGACATAATGCTTCAACCTTACCTACGCTTCTGAAAGCTCCCCAATATGCTGTGCATGATGTACAGTGTAACCTCTGAACTCACAGTTTTGCATAAAAATAGCTTAGAGAGAACTAGAGAAACACTAATGAATCCTCATGTATGTGAGGTTGTGACCAGTATCTTTTGAAGTCCTAGTGGGAGTAATTTTTCAGATGGGAGTAGCTGAATGGTTTTGTACCCACAGAGCTGCAAAAAATAACTTTTCTTCCCTTTATTGATATTAGTGGTATCACAAGAGTTGTCAACATTAAGGTTAAAATTTTGTTTCCTTTATAAATCTTGTTTGTAGAGGTTTTCACATCTGGGTTATTTCAAATTATATCAAGCTTCAAGAAATTTGGTGTCTAAACTGTCAGCATGAGTGTGATTTTTTTTTAAAGCAAAGACGTTTAAATACATTAAAATATTAAAGTTATGGAGTGGGAAACTATAGCATGTGTTCCCATGGGATCAACAGGAGTTTTGCCTTTGACTTCACTGAAAACAGGAAGTGGGCCATAATTCGTAATCAGTCTCAGAATTCCCCAGCCCCATCCTGTGCTCTACCCTTTAGCTAATATTTAAAAACAGACCCTGAGGTATGTATATGACTGTGCCTTTTCCCTCTGCCAACCTTTTAACAGGATTTTTGTGGTGGTTTAACCTGAACTCATGTGTGGTTACTGTGTCAGTACACCTCTACTGAAATAACACTTTACTGGCAGAGCAATCACAAACAAGCCACACATAAATCTCCAGTGCCCTCAATGTGAGAGACTCATATCTTGTTTCAAGTCCCCTGAAACATGCAGTCACAGAGTAAGAGTAACTAGAGATGGAAAGCTGAGTATTAGGTCGCGTGTTACCTTCCCCTGCCAGTCTAAAATTGTTCTCTGCAGTTAACAATCTAGTGTTAAATGACCTGAGTATTAAGGGGCATCACCTTCTTTCCTCAGAGTATATACCAGTTTAACAGACCTTGCTTTAGGAAACATGTCCAGATAAACAGTAGATACTTCCTGAACTCAGTCTAAGGGTAACCTCTTTGACCACACAAAATAATCATGTCATCTTTGATTCCCACCCTCTTTCAGTTCTTGCAGATAATGGTGTCTGTTTCTCCCATCTCCTTCTGTCATAACTTTACCTAGCTATTCATATAGGAATCTTTTAATATTGCCTTATACTGTTGTCTGTATTTTATTTTGAGTATGAAGGTATTTTATTTTGATTCTGTTGTATTTTTGGCAACTGTAGATAGTGCAGGTACTTTCAAAATATGCGTGTTGCACATCACAGTACAGCAGAAAAATGCACAGCTGCTCATTCTGAAATCGATAACATTTCACAGTCTACAAGTAGTTGTCTTCTGTTCTCTATTTGTTCTTGCACAAACACTGACTATAAAATTTACTATCCAAAAATATGCTCGACAGCTGAAATAACATTCAGCTTTCCCTATGTTTGGGAATGCTGCATTATATCATGTCAGGTTACATCAAGCAGTATCTGATACAAGTTACCTGAGATAATGCAGCTCAAACCAAAAAAAGATTAAAAAAAAAAAAATATCTGGAATTTGGGCTGACTTTCATCTTCAGTGTAAGATAGCTCAACTGATTATAGGATAAAATGACTTACCAGAAACATGTGGTTTTGAGTAAGCTTGTTGCTCATGACAGTGTACTGTTGCTTTTGATAATAAATACTATACTCATGATTTACATCCGAGCTCTCCCATTCCCAGGTTGTACCACACTCAACAGTGTATCTAAGAATAAGTGAAGATTGGCAACAAAACATAATGGGGTGTGCCGAACAATCCGGATTGATGTAATCCAAAGGAACTTTCTGGCTGTTTCCTTTATTATAGGATAGACTATTTCAGTTGGAAGGGACGTACAATGATCATCTACTCCAACTGCCTGTGCAATTCAGGGCTGACCAAATGTTAAAGCGTGTTATTAAGGCCACTGTCAAAATGCCTCTTAAACACTGATAGGCTTGAGGCATCGACCAACTTTCTAGGAAGCCTGTTCCAGTCTTTGACCACCCTCTCTGTAAAGGAATGCTTCCTAACGTCCCGTCTGAACCTCCCCTGGTGCAGCTTTGAACCATTCTCACAAGTCCTATCACTGGATACCAGGGAGAAGAGATCAGCAAGACATCAGAGTGAGCTGAGTGAAACCATGGCCCCACTGTGATCAGTGAAATTTGTCCCTTGATGTCAATGAAATCAAGATTTCAAAATTTCAGTACAAAACTTGTATTTAGCCATTATTGTGAAAGATCAAAATATATCCAAAGGGCCTAAACTTATTTGCATTATAGAAAATGGCAAAACTCAAACTGATTTTAAAGAAACAGCTTCCAAAAATACCCTTAAAAGCAACATAGAAAACATACAATTTCTTGGTCCACGTAATATGAATAGTTCAGGCTTTTTTATAGTTCTTCCCACTCCTCTTGGATTGACAGGACAGAGATTACCCTGTGAACATCTTTATTTCCACAGCTCTGGTCCAGACTTTTATGTTCTTCCAGCCCTCAGCATTCCAGACCTGTCACCAGTAAAGAGAGTAAATGAATACTAAATTAAAATGGGAGCCATGCATTTATCAGCTTCTCCTCTGTCGTGAAGAGGTCTGATCTGGCACCTCTGGAGGCCTCCTCTTTTTATGTTATGAAAGCTGAAGTGGCCCACGAAAAAAGCAGCCAAATTCTCAGTCTTTTAGTTACTTTTAAACTAAGTTTTAATAGGACTGTCAAGCACTGCATGCAGTATGTCAGTTAACACTGTGGAGTAAAACTGACAAAGAGCACTTTATGTACCTTCAGAGCAAGTATATCTTTACCAACACTTTTGAGCTATTTTAGGTTTGTAAGCTGCAAGTATCTCCTGTTCTCAGATTTGATAACAGTAGAACCAAGGCTAGAGATGAGTAGCACCTGGCAATTAATAATCTGGCCAGTCTGCGGTCTTTAATAAGCAAAATGATAAAAGTTTAAAATGTCCTCATTCTGGCAATCCCTTCTCCAAATACTAAGAAGTATTTGTTTCACAACTGAAGCCAGGCTTGCCCCCACCTCATTATGGCTATATAAAGATCTGTTAGAAGCATGTGAAAAATCAGAGAAGGGTTAATCCTGAGACAAAATACATAAAAAGTAACAGAACTCTTTGTGTCAGTTGCCAAAAATGAAAATGCTCCTATAATTTTGTGAAACTAAATGACTTTCAGAATGCTTTAATTGTTCCTTTCAACATCACTTTCTTCTCATCACATCCCAGAAGAGCAAAGCTTCTGTATATGCTGTGGTTAGCTTTTAAGAACCAGTCAGTGAAATAAAAGTGAAATGAGAAAAGGGACATTTTAAGAATTCTCTAGCTTTTCTTGTAGTGTTTCCATTTAATAACATCTGCTACTTATAAATCATGAAAGAAACCTCTAATAGCCTGTAATACCAATACATAGTAGTAGAAAGCAAGAGTCTTTCACCTCTTGCAGGTAGGCAAATTCTTTCATGTTAAAGTAATAAAAGCAGAATATTAATCTCTTCCTGATCATTTGTTAACACGGTCTGACCTCACTGTTCCCTGCACAGGGGGCTGTAAGGTGGCTCACCCTGACTGCTGTGATGCTGACCTGCAGTTAGCACCACATCCACATTCAGTTTGCGTCACTTCATATACCAAACCTAATCTGTGCTCGCTTTGCTCTGCCAGCAGCGTGCAGACAAGCAGCTACTGCCAAGACTGTTTTTGCTGCCTTGGGCTGTGACTTCTCCTCCTCAATAGTTCTCCACTGTGCATCAAAAAAATTGTGCTCTTTTTTGACAGCAGCACATGGGAAGTTTTGCCCATCACTTTTTGTCTGTCTGAGTGACTTTCCTGTGGCATACAGGTGTCTTGGGTGGACAATGATTTCATTTCACTGACCATCACGGTGATTCCAACAGTTCCTTATATATATATGCACATTAAGATATAAATATAGCTGAACACTAAGAGAGTTGTGAATCTGCGCTCCTGTGTATAAGCTTACAGAGACACCAATAATCTATTAAGTAATAGATTCAGATGCAGACAGCCAAGCCTATGTCTTACCTTAAAACCTCTATTAGACTTTGGGGCATCATCAGAAATAAGTGTGTGAGGGGTTATAAAACACTAAAGGGAAGTCTTGTCCATGACAATCAAATTACGACAAACTGTGACTGATGGAAGAAGCAGATAAATAGGTCTTACTGTGGCTAAATACAAACAGATGAAGTAATAATAATGACTTGACTTTCCATGGTAGCATCCTGGATAATTTTCCTGAAGTCTTTTTAACAAATGCACTGAGTTTCACACTCATTACCCCATTTTGGGTGCAAAACTGTCAGGGTGTAGCATGGGCCAGGGACTCCCTGGGGGCCATAGGCTGTGGGGGCTCTGCCGTGGTGGCAGGGCAGAGTCTGGTAGCCTGGGACTGTCCCACCACCAGCCAGGAGCAGGGCAGCCAGGGGGCATGGGGACAGCCCCAGCCCCCAGCATTGGGCACCTCTCTGGGAGCAGGGACAGGCTGAGGCTGGGACAGAACATCGGCCCACATAGGTCAGCATCAGTGTCAAAACATTACACTTGTCTGTCTTCATGAAGTTTCTAGTCCTCAAGTTCTCAATACACTCTGGATTGAAGCTCTATTGTTCAGCATATCTTTCTGTCCCCTTAATTTAATAAAGTCTGCAACACTGCTGAAGATGCACTTTGACTCCTCATCCCATTGATGAAGATACTGAACAATATCAACCTAAGCATCAGCTTCTGGAATACAGGACTCAGGACCAGCTGCAGACTGGATGTCAGGATTGTTTTCTTCTGAGCCCAATAGTTCCAGTCAGTTTTCAACACCCCCAGCAGTATATCCATCCAGCCTGTAATTCCTCAACTTCCAAATGAGAATGCTATGGGAGGTGGTGTCAAAGGCCATATTAGAGTCAAGATATGATACATCCACTGTTTTCCCTCTGTTTTCATATATGGTCCTTTCATCACAGAAGGTAGTCAAGCTGATCAAATATGATTTGTCCCTGGTGGATGCACACGGACTGGTCCTAACAACTTTATCATCCATGTTGACACTGAATTACTGGAGGCTTGTTCCATCATCTTTCCAGGCAGAGATGAAGCTGACAGACACAGTTGTCCCAAGTTCTCTCTCTGGTCTTTCTTAAGATGGGAGCAAGATTAACCTTTTCCCAGTTAGTAGTAATTTTTTCTACATATGAATCTCATCGATGATTCAGAACAGACTTACAATCAGGTCAGCCAACGCATTTATCATCTGGGTGAATCCTACTCATTTTAGGTTGATGGTATCTGCACCACATGATATTACTAGCAAACCCCATGAGACTCCAAGATTGGTATCAGCCAGGCCAGAGCACTGAAGGTTTTAGTTTTGGATGGAGGTACCTCTCTGCATCATTTGGAGGCACATTTGGGCTTCACTGCTTTCATTTAAAGGTCACTGAGGCCACTGACTCTTGCCCTGAAATTCCATTCTGACAGTAGTTTTGCTAACATCTGTTTCAGTATTTCCAGTATGATTTTCCTTTTTGTTTACTACTTGTCTATATCATTTCAGGCCTTCCTCTGAAATTTCATTTGATGAAGTGAAGAACTCTCTAGGACAGTTGAAGTCTTTGAACTGCAAGAGATGCCTTTGTTAAGACCCCAGTAGTCTTGGAAATAACACAAATCTACAAGATCATTTTTCAGAAGGGCATGAAATTCCCATTGTTAGGATCCACAAATGTTGATTTATTCTAAGACACTAAGATTCATAAGTATGATGATCAACTTCATATTTTTATTAGAAATCTGATTGGCCAAAGTCCATTCTAGAAACTCTGACTTCACATTAGAGGAATACTTGTTTTATCACTTACACCACAAAGGGTTTAATTAAAGAGAAGCTGGTTGATTTTATTGAAATTATCTTTTTGGTAAAGTTGTAGTCTTTCAAAAGTATTCCTAAATACTATTCTTCTAATTTTGCAGTGAGATAACCGCTGCTTCTTTGCTCTAATAGTTGCATGAGGCAGAAAAGAATGTTTAAAAAGAGTTTGTTCAGCAAGAAAACTCAAAAAGATCAAAGGTTATCCTCTTTTCTCATGCCATGAGTAAATCTAAATCAGCCCTTGCAGAACCCTTTAGCCAAGATGCTTGTGAACCATTCTTTTGATGAAGAAATAATTGATTTTTATATCATATGCAACTTTTTTCTTTGAGACTCTGAAATCTGTGTCCTTTTCTACCTACATTCCTATAACACAATACTCCTCATTAATCTGTGTCTGTTAGCAAGCGATGTGCTGAGGTTTTCAATTCTGCAGGAATCCATATAATACTATGTGATATGTTGCCAAGGGACGTTGTAGTGCTGAAAATATTGGATGCAGAGATTGGACCTGCAAAGGTTTTGGAGACAGAGCTGATAGAGTCTGTTTCATTGGCCATGGGGCCACACAATGCTGAGTGCTAATCAGTATGACCTATAACCTTGCAACTCTTCTAACAGCTGAGGTTGCAAGGATGCAGTGGATCATCCCCTCTGATGGCAGCACTTCCTATCCTAGCAGCCAAGATTGTGATAATATAGAAGCACTATAAAATCTCTAAATTTCCTCTTCAAAGAGCTATTCTTTCTATGCTGGCTGCACAAGAATCCTATCCTCTGCATTAGTAAGATAGAGATGGTTGATGTGTGGACCAAAGGACAGGCATGTGATCATTTATACTGTTTAGTTGTTGGCAAGTAGCAACTGTCACACTTCTGGCCTTGCCCTGGGCCTGGTAACACCCTCTCAAAAAAAGCCTTGACTTTGACCCCTAACACAGGTCAGGCACCATTCCAGGGGGAAATTTTGTTGCAATGACCATTTTTTGAGGAGCAGGAGGGTTTGGCTGTAAGTATATAAACTGCCATATGAGATGGTCTCAGTCTCAGCTGATTGTCTTTACTAGCATATGATCATTCATAACCATTTTATTCAAAGTAGGTTTATTGGACAAGTCTCCACCATGAAGATTTTCTTAGCTAGAGCTCTCATTGATGTCCATATTGAAGGGCACTGGCACAATACAGGACCTCCCAAATGTGCCAGTCACTGCCACTGAGAACACACTTGGGCACTCCACCTATCTCACAGGTCATAGAAATATGACCAACAAGGTCTTTTTTGCTTTCCTACCTGGATGCATCTTGTCTGCACCCTAATTCAACCAGCCATCCTTCGCCATCCATACTGGTAGAATTCATCAATGTGTAGCAACAGTTCGATATTTGTAATGTTCAAAAACAATGGATGGACCAGACTTTCTACATTGAAACATTTTTCATTCCTGCCAACTTGATGGAAGGTTGCAATAGTCCGCCATGTCTTGTCACATATCAAAACCATTGGTGGGATCAAATTGTCCTCCAGATGTAGGCTGTTAATATCCTGATGCTAAAAGAGCAATTCAAACTTTCAGGATTCCATTGGCGGTTTTTGACGAACTAAAACTTACTTTCTTTTATGTGCAGATAGGAGCAAATCATCAGTTGGAGTGAATGTGCTTAGCTCCCTTTAATTCAGTGAGACTGTGCCAAATTATACCAGCAAAGATTATAGCTGCAGGATAGGCAGAATAATTTTATAACAATCATCTCCACAGTTATAAGTTGTTTTAAAGAGGAAAACATTACTTCATATTTGGTAGGGATCATTTATAGTTTAGGACATTACTATATTTTAACAGTAATGTTTTTCACTGTGACAAGCAGAGATAATTAGAACTGTCTTAAATATCCAGCTTGAAATGTCTTCTTGCTTTCCTTCTATGGGAAAAAGAGTACTTTTAGAAGAGAAATAGATAAACAGCTCTACTTCTTTATAGGGACATAGAATGAAATAAACCTTTAAATAAATTAGTTAGATAATCTCTTGGAGCTTAATGGGAATATGGAAGCAAGTATTATTCTTACAAGCCAAGTAATGTAAAACATATGACTTCCTTAATTAAAAGCATAGAGCAATAGAGCTATGACTAAAAAAATCAAGATAGAAAACTCAGTTTTTGTGGAACTGTACATGAAAATAAGGTGGTAAATCACATAAAAATAGTGCTCTAAATCATAAAATATAACATATAATATACATGTTATAAGACTATTATAAATGCTTTGGTTTATTATTGATAAATGCCATATTTTAAAATAAAAAAAGTGTGATTTTTACTTGATTTTATAAATATTTTAGAGTTTCTTTGCAGTTTTTTGAGCATTACTGTTTTATCCCATTTCCATCTTTTTTTTTTTTTAAAGTCAAAATATTTCTTGTGCTTTGAAGACCAACCATGCCATCACCGTGGTCTGTAAGCCTGTAAAGAATCTCTTTATTTGGAAAATAGCACAGTAGATAATCTTTTATCTGCTGGAGGCAGAATTGCGTTTTCATTTCACTAGACCTTAAAACTGCCTAAGAACACAAGAATGGCCATACTAGTTCTCATGAAAGTTCCATCTAGGCCAGTAGTCTGCCACCAGCAATGCCCATAAGTGGACATCAGGGAAAAAGAAGATACATGCAAGCATAAATACTTCCCTCTCAAATTCTTCCAGCCTCTTTCCACTTCCAGTTCAAGGAATTTCTTGGTTTGTCTATTTATCTATTTAGTTTACCTCTGCATGGACTGTTTTACTTCACTGGGAAACAGTAAGAACAATACTTCAGGTAAACCCTTTTCCTTGGTTTTTTTTTTTTTTTTACCCTGTTGTTTTCTAGCATCAGTATTTTGATTCTGTTAAGAGAATGATAGAATTAAAAACTACTAGGTATGAATATATTAATGTGTGGAACTTTCGTCAAAATATTCTGTGGAATATCTTTCCTCTTGTGTATCACACTTAAATTTGAAACCTTTACTCATTCATTGTGGTCTCATAGAAAGAAGGGAGATGAAAAATAGAATCTTTCCTAATATTGGGAACAAAAAGCATCAAGCAAGCCAACCCAAACTTGATTTACATATTTGATAAACATATTTTTTTCCATCAGCAGGAAATGGTCAGAAAAAACACACGTAGGGTTACTGTCATTGTACACCACTCAGGTAAACAGGGCATTGGCCATTTAAGAAATGAGCTCTTAAAAAAGCAGAAATAAGAATTCTACAATCCAGTGAGTCTTCTGTGCTAGTCTGTTACTAGAAATGCTTGTGAGGCGATGGAAGCCAGATAAAGGAGAGGACCAGCATGTGTGAGTCACTGTTTCAAAATAGCTGAGATTTTCAGAGTTGCTGACCAGTGGACAGTAAAGACTTCAATCCTAATAAATTATCAGGTAAGCATATTTTCAAAAGCATATGTGTGTTCGATAGTTCTGATTATGAAGTTTTGCACGAGTTTGTCAATACAGTATCTACCTGCCATGCCTGTTACATTCCTGTCATGTAGGCCTGTCGATATCTCTGAGTGGTGTGGTCTGTAAAAACTTGAAACTCAGATTGCTCTTTGACAATGGAAATGGATGAGATAATGTGCAACACAGATAAAAGTGATACTATTTCCAAATTTTATTTACATATATGCTGTTGCATACCTTATTACACAGTAATATAATCACAATCTCAATTATATCACCCTCAGTATTTGTGCATTAGAGTTGTGGTGAAGAAGGCAGACCTTTCACAGTCATGACAAAAAATGTCATCCCTGAGAGATTAAAAAACTACAGATTCCATTACTGTGTTTGGGAGATTGTGCTTTTCAGGGCATTTCACAGAATAAAACTGAGTAAAACCATTGATAATCTCAGGGAGGGGGACACAAATACCAACATAGTGGGCCATATATTAAGATGCCAATACTCTTCCTTTAGAACAAGGTAGGTAAATTCGAGACATTAACTCACTTCAGAGCTAAAAGAAAACCATTTTAAGATGACTTAATTTGTATCATCTTAAATTCTTATGTTAGCATGCCCCTCTATTTTCTTTACATTTGATTTCCATAAGCTGAAGTATTGCTGCACTCAGAGGTGATGTGTAAGGGTAAAGGTGGATTATGGATTGCCTGAGTCTATAGAAGTAACAATATAACTTCAAGGAATTTAAGTATGGGACTCAGGACATCTGCTTAGGGCACTCAGACTGCAAAGAACAGCAAATCTTAAGGCTGTGCAATGGGAAATACTAAACAGCTCCTAAACTCTGTTAAAGCCTAGAGTTTCACTTGGGAACCAGAACCTAAAATCCTCTCATGAGTATAAACTCTTGATGGAGCAAGAAGAGAGGAGGTTTTGGGGACAACTTGGAGGGGATGGCAACCCGAAGCCAGAGTGTAGCCTTGCCCCTCACTCTTTTGACTGTCTTTGACATGGGTTGTGCAGGTCCAAGTTGGCTGGCAGGGAACTGGCTTCTCAGACTCTGTACTTGCATAGTCACTATTGCAGAATACCACCCAGGTAGAAGAGTGTTAGCTCATTTAGCCCCAGCTAGCTGGGTTTGCCCTGGGGTCTGTAACAGGTATCTTATAGGTATCAGCACCAATTCCTAAAGGGAATTAAGAGAGACAAGGAAAAACAAAACAGTACAACTCATAGACAGAAATGGCCAGTTATTTCAAGCTGATTGGACAGCCATTAAAAATACAGATGCTTTTTTATTCATATTGATAAGGCTGGCTTAAATACATATAAGCTATTTTGCTCTGACACTGAACTGTCATTTTCACTAGAGCTTCATAAGATGATAAATTAAAATTACATCCTACAGTAAGACCATTTGCTGAATCCTAGGATATATCAGGTTTAAAAAGCAAATTTCAAAAAGTGTTTCTCATCAGGCTGCATCTGAACAAGTGTCATGAAGCAGACCTCATGTGGATGTGGACTACAAGGAGACATGAGTGAAATAAATTTTAGATTTATTGATTTTCATCTGGACTAGCTCATTAACTTCAAGTAGAGCTGGATATAATTAGATATGACTTGAGAAAAGTCAGTAAAAAAAAAAAGGAGGGGTCTTTTAAAAGAAAATGCTGACAGCAGAGTTTTTTCTTGAACACTGGGAAAACTGTACCTTATATAAGTTTGCTAACCTCAATTAACAAATATTCTGGACCAGCCCCTCTGAATATTCCTAGACATAAGTGCTGCTACCTATATCTCTACATTTTTGCTGTCAAAACTCTTCAGGATGATAAAAGAAAGATGAGGCAGGCATTTGCCTTCTTTCATTCCAGTTCCAATACTTACTATTAAGACAGTAAAACTGCCTAACAACATTGAGCTGCAAAACTGTGCACTTTGTTGAAGGTTGCAATAATGAAGAGTAAGAGAGGCATTCAAAATACTGACCAGATTTTCATTCCTTTTTCTTCCTCCTCTCATTCCACCTTCCACCCACAGGATTACCCTGTTCTCCACTGAAATGTTGCCCCGTGAGATAATGAAACCAGAAGCTGCTCTAAAAGGTGGAATAAGTCTGATATAGTCTGGTTTTCCCAGTCATATATAGTCAGGGCATTTAAACAAATATTTTAACTCTTAGTGCCAGACTCTGGGCACATTTCTATAAAAAAATTATACTCAGTTCCTTCTTTGACTTCTGTACAAATATTTCAGATTTACACTCAGGAGATGCAAGATGAGAATCCGGCCTAGTATGTCAACACATCAGGGAAAAGAAACATCTGCATTCAAAGCTGTTCTGTAAGATCTTTTTCACAATGCCCAAGAAAGCAAGGAAACACTAGTAGCAGACAGCCCCCTTCCTGCCAAGATTCTGCAAAAAATGATGGAGTATTTGTTTCTCAGTGAAAAAGATTATGCAGTGGCTATAGTGCAAAGTACATGTTTTTCTATCTAAATATGCATTTTCACGTTAAAAAAAAGGAGCATGTGAAAACTGGTGTGCTTTATCTTGCAGAGGAACAGATTGCTGTTTTGGCTGACTGCAAACTTAGCATTACAAATTACATTAAAAGCAAATTCGTTATCACTTAATTTTAGTACATAAATACGAGAGCAGCCATACTTTGTTGTAGGCATTTTTTTACATCTTCTAAAGCAGAAACAATCATGGATATGGCTGCATACCTCTATTTTCTACGTTGAAATTTAACACTTGCAAACTTTTTTGTTCCTTTAAGACAAAACAGGAGACCTCCTGAAGCTCTCTTTTTGACAAAAGCCAGAACAAACAGCAATATGTCTGGTTAAAGCACTTAGTAATTTGTAAAATTAGAGCTGATTGAAAATTTTCACTCAATACTTGTTAAAAGAACACCGAGTTCTTGAAAATGTGATTTTGCAGTGTTCCTTGCAGGTCAACAGAACTGAATTAGCTGCAATTCAGAGAAAAGTCAATCTAAAAAAGGAGGCATCTTTGCAGAGAAAATGCTGGCAGCAGAATTTTTCCTAAGCGCTGCTGAAATACTTCATACCTTGGATGAAATTGCTAACCCTGATTAGCAGACATGTCAAATACCTGCATCACATCCTCTTTGAACTTTATATAACCAATTAGGGATGATCAAATGTTTTCTATCAAATTTGTTTTTAGCAGAAAATTGAAATTCTAAGAAACATTTTCGTACTGCAAGTGTGTGTTTTCCATGGAAAACCCGATCTTTTGCCAAAACCCCCAAACCAAAACCTTTGCTGCCAACCCCCAATACTTCTTTTTCAGTCAATAGCTTACTGAGTTTTAAGTTTTGTCAAAAAGCTGACATTTTCCAGAGGTGCATTTGTTTTTGTGTTATGAGATTAAGACTATATTACATTAATTCCATTTCATGTTTTTATCATGTTTCATGTTATCTGCCTCTTTTCTAAAGTAAACAACTCCAAACTCTTCAGCCTCCCTTCACACAAGTTTTTCATGGCCCCGGTCTTTCTCAGAACTGTGCACTTCTGCAGTATCTTCTTGGTGATAGTGTGACCCGTTCAGCACACCTCATTGGCAAGGTAAACTAGCCACCTTTGGCATTCTCCAATGTTGCCTTTTTAATGTTTTATCATCTTAGCTGTATGTATAGCTTCTCCACATTGACAGAGGTACCTCCTGTATACCTATGTTCATCTCCTGAATTAACATACTTAATTCAGTAACCTGTACTTAGTTCAAGTATTTTTTCTTCAGTATGCATTATGCTGCACCTGTCAGCACCAAGTTGTCATACCTGTCAACATGTGCTCATTTACAAAGCATGATTAAGACTCAAGAAGAGTCAAGATTTGTGCTTTGTCTCAGTTTAGTTAACGCCCGCCCCAATATTTTAATATGTGGCTATATGCATTCAGTGTAAAACTACTTTAGATGTCTTCTCTAAGCTTGTATTTCTTACCTGTCTTTCCAGATTATTGACTCTTTATCTGGGGACTATGCCTGCATAAGACTTTCAGTAGAAAAGAAACAACCATAATAAAAACCTATTTTCAGAAATATGGAAAGAAATACAAGAAGCAGCAGCAGGAATGGTGCAGACAAATATGTATGTTTTTCAGAACAGGCAAACACTTTTGACATCAGCCTGAATAGGGAAAATTTTTCAGGAGCCCTAAATAATGAATGTATGTAGTGCTTAATCCCCAAAGCATTTAATGGCTATTCATTTATTATTTCTACTTCACAACTAAAACTTATTTAAAGCTAGGAATTCTACAGAAAGAAATAAAAAAACAGCTTCTGGATAAAAAAAAAAATTATATAAAAAAGTGATTTTTTGAGGCCAGATGAGAGTGTAAAGCTCTTAGTTATTCCTTTACTGAGCCCAAGAATTCCTGCAATAGTGTTCAGCTTTAATCAAATACTTAAAATTACAGAGAATACTTTTTAGCATTTTAATTGATACAATAACAAAAACCCTCAACTTGTCTTATTTCCAGATATGTCATTATCAAAATGTAAGACATCTTGTGATGATATCTTTGCTGTTTTAGGTATCTTGCAACGTCTAAACAGGTGTCTGTTTACTAAAATTTGAATTAACATCTGTAAGGAAGTTATTTAAAAGCTCTCAAACCACTGATCTTCTGTGTCACGTCTTATAGCATTCAGGTCTAATTTCAGCACCCGTTGTTCTTTTTTTAATATTGGGATGCAAAGTTTCACCTTTCAGTTGCAGATTTCTGTATGAGCAAATTGTGATGAATTGTTATTGAAATATAAATTTGAAATATAAATCTTTGTTTCTGTTCTTCCTTTCTGTTCCTCAACTAATATTTTATTCAACACCCCTCTGATGCTCATGGAACAAAAATTATGCCAAAGTCTGATTTTTCCTTTTCTGCTACTTAAAAAGAGCACTCTTTTGGTCCCATTATTATTAAATAGGTTGAGCTGTGGCCATGCCTGTGTGCTGAAGGCTGGTGTCATTAAAAAAAAAAGTGATAAAGCAGAGAGATATGAAAACTCTTTGTTTCCTCAATGATCTGGATTATTCAATTTTGAGTTAGTAACATTAAGTTTAGTAGAATAATACTAAAATAATACATGTCTACATTCATATTTAAAGATTTAAAATGAGACTTGATTATCAGAGATGTTGCCAACATGTATTTTGGTTCAATGGAAATTACAGGCTTTTGGGCTAAATTCACAGAATACTGCAACCTTGTGATCAGGATACATCTGTACTGCACATTGCAGCTTGGCTACTACAAGTGATCCAACTGCTGAGGATTTGGGCAAATTAGCCTGTGTGGAGCACCCCACTAACACAGCTATCATGTTTCTGATAATCTGTAACATACTGCGGCGTGTCATGCAATGTTTATGTTCTGTGGCACTGCAGTGTACAACTTTTAGGCTCCTGCCATATCTTCAGAGGTCACAACATATGAATTAGATATAGACTGTCCATACATCGTATGGAAAGTGATGAATGCCAGCACTCTGACCAGATAATAACCTAGGCAAGCTAACAGGAAATATTGTGCATAATCCCTTGCCAAGATTTAAGCATTTTACCTTTGCCACAGCAAGAGATTTCACTTTATATATGATTTGTAGCCATTTCTGCAACTGAGACCCTTTGCTTAAGGAATGAGTAGGGGGTGAAGGTTAAAGGAGGAGTGAGGTTGTAGCTGACTATTTCCATATAGCCCCATGTTATAACATTCACCTGCCATCAGGAGACATGGCTACAGGTTCATGTGCTCCCTAAACTGATTTGAAGCCACATCTCCCACTTCATAGGAGAGAGTCTTTTTCCCATAGCTGGCAGGTACATGGGATGGGAAAGGGCTGTTCATGCCTTGCTGGGACTTATTAACACCAGCAGTCACACTGGTTTTAGTAGCTGATAGAAGCTAAAAGCAGAAATCCAGATAGGATTTATAAAAAATATTTTACTAAATACCCTCCCAATTTTCAACTTTTTGTTGCTCAGGAAATTCATGAGCAGAGAAGGTATCTATTGAAGCTATTTCTTTTTCAAGGAGTAATTAAACCCTCAGCAGGATAGGGGCAGAAAAAATGCATATTTCTTTAGGGCTTTTTTAATCCACATTTCCTCTTTCTCAGCAAATTCAGAATGCTGAGTGTATGAAAGACCAAGCTTCTTGTGTGACTGCTAGCATGGAAGGAGTAAGTCCTTGTTCCCTGGGAGTAAATTAACTTGTTTGCTTATCTGTTGAGTAATGGTTTGTTTGATTGCAGTTTGTCAGATCTGTGGTTTGGCTGCAATTTTGTGTTTGCAGAGTCTGTTTGGGGCTGTCTGTTGTGAGTAGGAAAAA
Source organism: Elanus axillaris (assembly GCA_026212715.1). Lineage (NCBI taxonomy): Eukaryota > Metazoa > Chordata > Aves > Accipitriformes > Accipitridae > Elanus > Elanus axillaris. The sequence continues at coordinate 33,578,368 of JANZLQ010000029.1, read as the reverse complement.
CGTCTTGCAGCTGAAGGATGAAAAAGCCTTTCTGCTTTTAATCACTGCCAAGAGTGTTAACAGCTTGTTAGCTGCCAAACCTCTGTGACAAGGTAGGGTTGACCTGGGTAGATGTTTCAGAAACCCAAGCAGTGAAAAACTAGGAGCAGATGAAAGGTAACTTGCAGTGGAAGAGCATTGCCCTGCCTTAAAGATGTGGGGAAAAGCAAAGGTGGCTAGACTGAAAAGGCAGCACAGACACCAAGAACTTGAACTGAGTTTAAAATCTTGCAGATAACTTTATAAAAATCCAAACTGACTTTTTTTATTTCCTTGTTTAAAAAATTTGTCATAGTATGTGTGGGATCACATGACAGCCTGAGCATTTCACTCAAAGAGGCTATTGTGTATTTTCTTGAAGCATGTGGTTTGCATGGAACACAGGTGTGATCCAGTTGAAGGCACAGCAATACACATTTCATTGAGGAAGGCCACACAACAGTGATTCTTTACCAGTAAGAGATCAGGGTTAGCTGCCTGAGGATCACAGCATGTAGTGCATCCACTTGGCAGTGTTATGGATTGTGGGATGACAGCTGCAGTACAATGTAGTAAGTTCTTGGGCAGTTCTGTGGGGCAACTCAGCTTCTTTTTGCAAAATCAGCCATTTTTGGGGGGAATGATCTCACTAGAAGGTCTTGCTGAATGAGGCTGTGTTTACACCTTTCCTTGCAAGACTAACATGATGTCTTAGTCATCTGCCTGGGCAATTGTGAAAAGAGAATCACTAGAAAGGCTTCTTGCCTCATGATAATAATACACACAGATATATATACATTTATTAAGGTAGCTGGACTGGCAGCTAGGATCACAATCATAACTAATAATTCACTGTTTATTATGCATTTTTGTTATCGTCCTTTAGAAAGGGAGTTGTTGGGCAGCAGAAAGAAAGGCTACATGTTTGCCTTCACATTGCACTTGTGGTTAGGTAGAAGCCAATGGGGAGAGGGACAAGTAATTTCACCAAGTTTACACTTTATTACTGGCAGTCAAAAAGGGAAAACTGGGATTGTCAGTAAGAACAAGAAACAGAAGTAAAAAGACTTCTGAGAAGAACAGGGAACAAATTTCAGTCATGGAAAGGAAGTTTCACAAGGAGACAAGGTAGACCATGTTAAGGGGGAGTCATGCTTGAACAACTTGATAAACTTCAAGAGACCTTGCAGAGGGATACACACAGATTGAAGCATTGGACAGTCATTAATGGCACCTGGGATGGTGTAATGCTGAACACAAGTATAAACAGGGAAAGAAGTGGCTGGAGAGCAATCCTGCAGAAAGGGATCTGGGGGTGCTGGTTGATGGTAAGCTCAATGTGAGTCAGCAGTGTGCCCGGGTAGCCAAGAAGGCAAACTGCATTCTGAGAGGCATTAAACAAAGCATGATCAGCTGGTCAAAAGAGGTGATTATCCTGCTGTATTAGTGTTGGTGAGGCCTCACCTTTAGTATTGTGTGAAGTACTTGACCAGATGACTTCCAGAGGTCCCTTCCAACCTCAACCGTTCTGTGGTTCAATGATTCTGTGAATTTGTGCCCCGGGAGGAGACTGAAAGTCATAGACTCAGTGTAGAGAAAAGAATGCATGGGGATGCAGTGTAGAGGTTTTTATTTTTATTCTATCTCCTGTTGAATTTTACTTTTTAAGAAAGATAATTGTTATTCATAGCAGCTAATTTGCATTCATTCTAGTGTGTGTTCCAACCAAACCTTACTTTTGTGTTTAAAAGCCCTGTTCGCATTTTTGGCATTGACCTAATGAGGAAAAAAATTAAGATATTTCAAACCTCTAACTACTTTTGACTGCTATCCCAGTGAATATCATTCAGCTGTAAGCAGCACATGCAGTTTGGTTGGAAACAGTTAAGATTTATAGCTGTTTCTCTTTCAGTGCCTTTGAGAAGAATAGTAGCTGGTGGAAGAGGGATATTCTGCAAACATATAAGGATCCAAAATGGATAGAAGACTCCAAGATGGAGGAGATGTTGCTCAAGCAGACTTGTCTTGCATTTGCTCCATAAGTCGTGTGTCAACCAATGGAACTTGGTCATCAAGAAGTTCAGAACACCTAGCATCTGCTTTTCTCTTAATCATAACTTCAAAATTGGGGTAATAACCCATCAGTACCTGATCTGTGATATGGCTGTGACTGTGCAAATGGTCTTGGCTTGTATTAGATCCAGATGAGGTGCACACAGGAGATCACAGCAGGCTCTGCTCAAATGTATTTTCCCAACTGCTCTACTGCTGTCACATACTCCAGCCCTTATCCATTGCTTTTACCTCTCCTATCTGACCAGTGCTGTCCCTCATTGTCAGGAGTTTTGTGCTACAAGCTGTTCTTAACTACTGTGGACACTTTACTAACTTCAGTGGTCCAGAAAAATGCAGAGGTTTTTTTATCTTTTCCAGTTCTGGCCTTACTGATAGCGATACATCTAGGGTAATGTACATCTGTGCTGGGACCATGAAGATTAGTGATATCACCTTACCAGCCCTGTTACTTGGTAACTATGGCTGTACCTACTGCTTTGGTTTGGGAAAGTGTTAACAAGCAGCTTCCCTGTTGTCGCTCTCAGGAACTCTTCAGTGATTCTGCAGTTATTGCTCAGCATACTATTAAATTTTCTCACTATCTGAAGGGTGAAGATGAAAGACTCTGGTGCTAGATTGCTCTGTATGGTGTTTGCAGATAAAAATGGGAGAAGAATGGGGACTGGGGGTAGAACTTTTAAGCCATCAATCTTAGGTATTTGGCAATTGTTAAAAATTTTGGCTGCTGAACACATGCCTCAGTCCTGGTCTTGCAGACTTAGATCCTTCTAGTGCACATCCCATTGGGTGTGTGATGATCAGCCATTCTGTGTACACACCAGTTCATTTCTGGGTGGACTTCTAGGATGAGCTAGCTAGGCACTATGTGGTTTGGCTTTGAGGAAAAATCACTTCTGAAACACATCCCAACAGGCAGTATGAAACATACAGCATGAGGTTTGGTTTCTTACACACTACTTCAGCCTTGTCCTTGCAAGATTTGTCTTTCACATATATACATGCTCTCATGTAGCAGTTCAGTTTCAGGACATAGAAACAGCACCAGAGCTGTTAGCTACAACAATGAAACACAATGATACAACTTCATTTTCCCATAATTATTATTTTTGTCTCTGTTGCTTTTCCATGTAGTTCCTTTTGTCCTGCAGGTTCTACCAGTATATTTCATACCATCTTTTAAATCTCAGATGAGTGGGCTTTTCCATCCCAACCCTGAACGGTCTGCGATTCTAACTACAGAAATAACAATACAGCTTAGCGTTTGTCGAGGGAAAAAGCACAAAGACTTTAAAATAAAGGGTTTTGGAAAACAGATGCTGGAAACAACACATTAACAGAAACTGCAAAATTTAGAGTGTGTTTAGCTTCCAGGATCAGAGAACCGGACTTGATCCCAGTAGGCATTGCTTGCAGCCTGCTTTTGTTCTACTGGGTTTTGATCTCTGGAAGCTAATGGAAGTTAAGTGGGCTGTTTGCTTAGGAAATTATATGAGACGTGGACTGGGGAAACTGTGCTTATGAAGTAGGTGACAAATATTGAAAGTGTGTGAGGTGGTTGAGTAAGAACCAGGTGCCAGTAAAGACCTTCCCACGTGTTGTGCTAGGTCTCACATAACCTACCTCCGCTATCTTCTGCCTTTTGTCCTGTTCAGAGCTAGTATGCAAGTAATTGAGTGCAGCTGTAGCTGGCCATTGGCTCTGGCCCAGGACAATAACAGAACAGTACACCTCCTCTGGGCCAGGCCATGTTTACTTGAGTCCTCTCTTCCCTGCTCACATACTTTTAATTTCATAGATCACCCATCTATTTGGCCAAAGATCAGGATCATGTGACCAGGCAGCTGACTTTGACTAGATATCCTAAGTGCTTGATCACAAAATAGAAATGGTCATTGTAGATACTCCAGCTAAATAAGCAAGTTCTAGGCTATCATGGATCCCAGCTGACATATCCTCTGTCTACGTCAGCTCTGGTGGTGGTAGGTTCTGTCTATGTGATCCTGTGCCTGGCTGGTGTCCCAGTGAGAATGGAGAAGGGAAGAACTTGTAACTGCTGGATCAAGTACGCTCTCTCCAGACTCTTCCACGGCGGGGTCCAGTGCACAGAGAACAAAGACTTCAACAGACCCATGATGAATCACAAGGTGCAGATGGCCCCACTGTTACCTCTGGCAGGCAATTCTTTATGCTTTGTGATGGCAGTCATCCCTGTAATTACAGGGGTACAGAAAAAATTTTTCAACAGCACGCATCCTTATTATACAGCACAAAATGCTCCAAAATACTGAATGTACTAAGCAGAAAAAAATTGCCTCTGTGGAGAAGCCTGTCATCTCAGGAAACATCTGGGTATACTTTCTACATATCTCAAGCTGAAGTAGCTATATAACTGCTGACACATTAACTGAAATCAGAATAGTAAGTGATGATGACTGGGCAGGAGGGATGTCAGTCCAATCTCTTCTCCCTTCTCCAAGAACTCTTTCTGAGCAGGAAAATTCATGATTCTTGCTGTTTATGTATGTGTATATCTACATTTTAAATTTAATATGGTCTATGGTGTAACTCCAGTAAAATAAGCTAGCGAGGGCTTTTTGTGGCAAGAAACAGGTATGGGGCTGTGATTTACCACTTCCCAGGGTGAAACAAGTAAGAAGTAAAAGCCTCTGATGTGATGGACACTGGATCCTGGACCCAGAAAGCTTATTTTGAGAGAGGAAGGGTTTAGGTAGCATAAGGCCAGTTCCCAGTCACTGACAGAAGAGCAGGGACAGAATTGCCAGCAACACTAGACTGTTTTATTGGCAAAATGCCTAGCAGCTGACTATACACTTAGAAAATGATAAGAAAATAGAAATTGGTCTCAAAGGCCTTAAAAAATGATCCAAAGTTTGTCCTCAGATGCTCCCTCTTTTCCTCAAAAAAGGCAGCAAACAGGAGGCCCAAAATCTCAAACATCTGCATCTGACTACACTGCAGTCAGGCAGTTGCCAAGCTCTTCATAGTGCTTGCAAGATGTCTTCCAAGTATTTATTCAGCCATTATCCTCAGTCCATATTAACCCTTCTTTAGAGCCTTCACCTTAGTCAAGCATAGCTCGTCCTTTTAGTCCTATACCAATAAATTAAACAAAACCGGGGTCTCTCCCATGGCCCTGAACACAGAAGGTTTGGATGGCTAAATGTTTCCCTCCTGTACAGGCAAAAAAATGGATGGCCTCATATGTGGTTCCTGTTGGCCAGTCCCTGGCCAATGGTATTTTCCAAACCTGTGGGAGAAGTTCAGCTGGCTCAGGCCAAAACTACACAAAGGGGAGTGCTAACAGTTACAACAGCAGGGCAGGACTCAATGCCATGCTATGGTCCTGCAAAGGCATAATAAATTGAATGCACAGCCATAATGAAGCATAGAGAACCTTTGCACATGCTGGCAATAGGACAACTGTGGAAGAGTCTCCCCCTTGAGCCTTAGCAACTGTTTTAGATCTACCCACCTTCATTCTGGCTCTAGATAAACACGTTGGGATTGGCAATGATGCAAATGAGGCACACATGGCCTTGATCTGGCTCAAATCCTATCCCTGTCTCCATGATGATAACCATGGTGGTGTAGCTAACATTTATTTACATGGCAGTGGCAAAGTCTGAGGCAGTGGACCAACTTAGAGACACAATACATGGCAGGACCACAGCTACAGATGGAAACCAAAGACAAAGGGAAATATAGGGCCCTGTGCCTGCATATAAAAGATGCAAGACTGCTTCCAAGGACAATGACTCTGTGGGTAAGCAGGCAGAAATGGAGCAAGAAGGGGCTGTGAGAAGGCTTACAGCCTATCTGTAGGAGGTTTACTAGCTGTGGGAGATCTGGCATGGTCAGACTGTCCTGACATAGCATAAAGTTAGCTGGCACAAAGTTAGCTCATCAACAATTTTTGAGTACTATAAACTTACATCTCTGGCTCAAGTGTAAGTTTATCAGCACTCTGCATTATGTAGTGGGAGCGTTCTTATTCCAGCAGAGTCTGGATTTAATCTATAGCCAAACCATAGACATAGCCAGTGAGAGCTGTAACCAAACAAGAAAATGGGTAAGTGCACTAATGGTGAAAATTCAGGGAAAAAAAAAGTCATTTCAGCATGGGGGAACAAACTGGCAAATATAAGTGCTGAGCAGAGAAATGAAAAGTATCCAAAATACCGTGTGATTATAGAGGCATGATGTTTTACACAGCATATACAATTCCTATGGATATCAAGTGCAGAGCATGCTGTGACAAATGTTTTGCAAATGGCCCAGTGGAAGTTGAAATATACGGCCTTCACAGTAGGAAAGACAAGTAAAAAACACAGTGAATGAGCTTGTGACATGCTCCCTGTGATCCTTAATGTTCATGTATCACACCAGTAATTTCCTGCAGGCCAGAGAAACATCAGTGTTGCTAATTTTACTGGAAATTTCTCCTTCCTTCTTAGAGTGTCACTTTGTTACTACTAGTCCACGCAACTAAGCAAAGGACCCACTCTGATGCCATCTGAATCCTCTCAAGGATATTCTGGAGAAGTAGAGTGCATGAAAAGTGCCCTATTCCTCAGTTTATAGATCCGCTTTTTCCTTCAGGTAAGCAACATCGCATTGTTAATAGGATGTCTTAGTCCACACCTAAATCAAACCACATAAAGATGAGTAGAAGTTACCAGTATTTATAACATCCCAGATAGACAACACAGTTATTAGTTTTTATAAAGATGTAGCCAAAGTAATGAAAGAAAAACCAATTTCACACATTCATACTATGTTTATGTGAGGAAAGTGCTGCTCTGCCTCATTCAGGTGACTCCCAGTTCTAAGCAGACACCAGTTCCAGCCCTTGGGTACCTGTTAAACATCACTTCATACAATCATAGTATCACAGAACCATAGAACGACTTGGGTTGGAAGGGACCTTTAAAGGTCATCTAGTCCAACCCCCCTGCAATCAGCAGGGACATCTTCAACTAGATCAGGTTGCTCAGAGCTCTGTCCAACCTGACCTTGAATGTTTCTAAGGATGGGGCATCTACCACCTTTCTGGGCAACCTGTTCCGGTGTATCACCACCCTCATCGTAAAAAATGTCTCTTATATCTAGGCTAAATCTACCCTCTTTTAGTTTAAAACCATTACCCCATGTCCTATCACTACATATCCTACCAAAAAGTCTGTCCCCATCTTTCTTAAAAGCCCCCTTTAAGTATTAAAAGGCCGCAATAAGCTCTCTCCACAGCCTTCTCTTCTCCAGGCTGAACAACCACAACTCTCTCAGCCTTTCTTCATAGGAGAGGTGTTCCAGCCCTCTGATCATATTCGTGTTCCTCCTCTGGACCCGCTCCAGCAGTCCCATGACTTCCCTGTGCTGAAGTCCCCAGAGCTGGACGCAGCACTGCAGGTGGGGTCTCACCAGAGCAGAGCAGAGGGGCAGAATCACCTCCCTCCACCTGCTGGCCACGGTTCTTTTGATGCAGCCCAGGATACCATTGGCCTTCTGGGCTGTGAGTGCACATTGTCAGCTCATGTCCGGCTTTTCATCCACCAGTACCCCCAAGTCCTTCTCTGCCGGGCTGCTCTG
>JANZLQ010000029.1:33557548-33569960 GCA_026212715.1 Elanus axillaris | reverse complement strand
AGGGGCAGAATCACCTCCCTCCACCTGCTGGCCACGGTTCTTTTGATGCAGCCCAGGATACCACTGGCCTTCTGGGCCGTGAGTGCACATTGTCAGCTCATGTCCGGCTTTTCATCCACCAGTACCCCCAAGTCCTTCTCTGCCGGGCTGCTCTGATTCCTTCATTCCCCAGCCTGTATTGATACTGGGGGTTGCCCTGTCCCAGGTGCAGGACTGTGCACTTGTCCTTGTTGAACCCCATGAGGTTCCCATGGGCCCATTTCTCAAGCTTGTCCAGGTCCCTCTGCATAGCATCCCATCCCTCAGGCATGTCAACAGCACCACTCCGCTTGGTGTCGTCTGCAAACTTGCTAAGGGTGCACTTGATCCCACTGTCTGTGTCACTGATGAAGATATGAAAGAGTACTGGTCCCAATATGGACCCCTGAGGGACACCAATTGTCACTGATCTGCATCTGGACATTGAGGCATTGACCACTACCCTCTGGGTGTGACCAACCAATTCCTCATGCACCAAACAGTCTGTCCATCAAATCAATATCTCTCCAATTTGAGAAGCATGTTGTGGGGGAACATGTCAAAGGCCTTCCAGAAGTCCGGATGGTTGACAAGAAGATACCTGGAGAGACACTTTCAGGAGCTTCCAGGAGAGAACTCACTTGTAAAAGAGCTTCCCTACAGAAACTTCCATCAGCTCCCAAATTCAGGCACAACCTGCAGGATTTATCTGCAGATAATCTCAGATTGCACCAGCATTTTTGCTGGGTGGGGTATGTTAACACTTGCAGACAAACTCCCTTTAAATTCCTAGAGGCGCTGAAGCAAATCTTTCATCCTAATTTTCATTCTGTTCTTTTCTTAATTATGAGATAGTTTGATAGTGCTTGTCTGTTAAATAGAAGATTGTTTCATGTTCTTGGACTATTACACTGCTGGTAATCTGGAAAATAAAGCAGTCCACTGTTTTGTCACAGTAGAACTCTTCCCTCTTTGGTGGCTCACTGGCATGTTTAAATGTGAACTGTCTTACACTGGATCTCCTATATAAATTTCTGCAATTTAGAATGAATATGTACCATAAACATCTAATTAGCATAAATGTGCGTTGCAGTTATTGGCTTGAATGGGACAGAAGGTCATGGTGATTGTCGTTACTTAGGTTAAGATGGATGAGAGCAAAGAGGTAATGACAAAGAACATCATACTACACTTTTTCAGTAAAGAAAGAACAAATACAAATTTATAATCTCCACTGTCCTTTTGTAGTGATTGACCCCTCTTCACATCTTAGACAATTCCTCTACAAGTAGCCTGCTGTCATAACAAGTTCAGATCATGTGAGAAAAATTCATCTACCACCATCTACTACCATCTATTTTTTCTTTGGAAAACATTCTTGACTTCAAAGGATTTGTAAACTAGTCTCAAACTTGGTCATGTTGAATATGACACAGTTGTCTGGTGATTGTTACCACCTTCCAAGTATTGAAACAATTCTGGTTTTATTTAGCAGATGTTTCAAGGCAACTACAGGAAGGGAGTCTGGAATTTACCTACCTTTTGATAGACCTTATCTGTTTAGAAATGGCACTTCATAGAAGAGCAACTCATGCAGTAGAAAAGTAGTTAAGAATATATACATATATGACATATTACAACTACAGTACAGAAAACAACATGAAATTTGCCCATGGCACAGTCAGTTAGCATGGAGCAGCGTGTTGTACAGGAATAGTAACGTAAACTCAAGGACTAGGGTAATGGAAATGGGGTAAAGATCTATAACACAATGTGCAAGGATCAACAGACATTTTACAAATGTTGATGACTGAAAGTTTCATTGAGGTGAATATTTCTAGATTTAGCCTGAAAAAATCAGTTAAAACTTTTATTGAAAAATAAGTTAAGATACGGTCATACAGAAGATTATGCAGTACTGATATCACTGATTCATCTGTATAGTTGCTAGATGAGAACTAATTTAAGTTTTTAGATTTTAATGCAATAGGTTTTTGTTTTTTTCCTACACTATAATGTTATCTCAAACAATAGTATTTTGGACACTGTAAAAGAGACACATTCAATATTATAGTATTAGAGTTGTCATGATTTAAAGAGATAAGTAAGTCAAAGTTTGGAGAAAGACGTAATGTCTACTGCCAGACTTACTGGCAGAGTTGGAAAAAACAAGCAAATCTTCTGCTAGACTGCTTTTCCTCACACATAAGAAACACTTGTGTGCCTGAAAACCCGTGTGTTTTCTGTGCTATATAAGTTTAAGAGCAGATAGTTGAATGACTGATAAATAAGCCAAAAGAAAACACTAAGTGTAGGATACCAGATAGATTACTGAGTATATGGAAACAAAGATGAAACAATCAACATAATCATAAAGAAGACTTGTGGAAACATTTTTTTTTCTGTACTTTCTTTAAGGGAGATTATATATGCTAAATATAAACCTGCAACCAAGCATTTTTCATGGTTTAGTTTCATGATGTTACATGTGAAAACATCCATGCTATGCCACATTGTTGTATATTGTGATTTATGCAAAATGATTTTAATAATTATTTGAAACAATAATGTTTCAGATTAGGAAAGGGAATCAAGAGTTATTAACTTCATTAGAGAAATTTAATTCAGATTTCATTACATGAAAATAAAACATTTAAAGGGTGAAACTAGGCACTGGAAAAATAATATTTACTTTTTCCTGTCATAGAAACAGCTATGAAAATCACCTGCTATTGAAGGGCTCCATGAGCTAATAGATGAAAAGTTTCACAATTATTTTCAATTGTGATGTCAGTCCTCAAGAGTACACTGACATTTTCCTGATAAAATTGTCTCACAAATAGTACCAAATTTAACTGAGTTATTGGCATGTTTATTGACACAAGCATTAAATGACTTTGTCTACATGAATTGGCTGGTCCAAACATTCCCAACCTGTCTGCTTGCTTGAGTGTAAATCAGACACAATTTATCTTGTGTCTAACCTTTACAGTGTCAGATAAAATTGACAGGTGCCATGACACTTAACAACAATATGCAGGTGGCAACTGTACGGTTGCAGTGTTTTAGTCCATTTTGAATTCCCAGCAACAAAGGCCATAGAGATGGAGACCAGCCGCCAGTGACAGGCCTGGGTGCTTCAGCTGGGCTGTGGCAGGCACAGCGTGCTCGCTGTGTTGAGTTGTAGAGGACCAGTGTTAACACCTGGGAGAATAGCAGTGCCTGCTTGCTACCACCAAATAATTTAAAATCTCCAGTGGATTTACTGGGAAGATGAGAGGTATAAGCTGAACACTGCTGGTGACTGTTGGAGAGGCTAAGGTGCACTCTGTATGCTTGTCCAGTCAACATCACAACTGCTTCCAGACTGATAAACACATATAAAAAACCTTATCATAATATGATAACTATTTAATGTTTGTGGCTTAAACTACCCGTAGATGTGCAGTGAAATTAAAACTGCGTGGAATAACCTTGGGCTCTGTGATGCCTCCAGATAAAGTCAGTGGTATATTACTCAACATTTTGGTGTGAGAAAAAGTGGAAAACAAAACTCCAGCAATGTCCAGGGCTGAATGAATGCCACTACCCTTCCCTGTAACTTAATAAGTGCCCTCATCTCTGGATGCCTGTCCTTTTTGCTTAAGTTCCACAGGGAAGATCTTGGGAAATGTTCCTTAGAAAGAAACTCAGGGTTAGGCTTTGTAGTATCCCTGTACTGAGCTGTTACTGAGCTATGTAGGTGAGCTACAAATCCACCCATAATACTTTTTAAAACCAGTAATCTTTACTGATTATCGAGAAACACTTATCTTCTAATGACCCACTGATTATTATTTGATCCCCAGCTTGCTTGGTGTTTATTAATCTAAAAAAACCACCCATGACCACACTCTTGAGAAAAAAAGAAAAGTTGTTTCTTAAAAAGTGTGCATTGCCACAGAATAATTATTTTATTACTATTAGTTTGCATTCTTCGTAGCCAACACATTAATTTTAGGCATACATTGAACTCACTTGAGCTATATCACTGTAAAGTGAGGTCATACAGGCCCTTTGTCTTCAGAATTCAGGTAGTATATCACTGCTAATATTGTGGTGGATAGACACACACGTATATGTACATTTATATATTCATAATTCCACTGCATATGTGAAATCATGGTTCATTCTATTTAATTTCCCTCTGTATTTGAACTTGCCTGAAATGATAAATAAGTCCTCAAGCACAATAAAAACTCTGCATCCCTTCAGTAAAGAGTGTTATATTTAAGTATATTAAAATACACTCTTGTCACCAGAAATATCGCTAGCTAGTGTGTTTTCCTAATGTTTCTCAAAATACAGGAAAATTAATTTATTTTTTCATAATAGCTACTTTTCCACCAGGAAATTTGTTCTTTGTTCCTTTGACTTTCCTAAAATAAATGAAGGCACAAAGCCATATATTATACCCAGATTTCTAAGCAGTTTCAATTTCTAAGCTTTAAATTACCACAAAGCCATTTGATCAATCTGTATTTCAAACACTTATAATTAGAGAGACTTATATGTACATCTGGCACTATGACAGAGTTGTAACTAGCCTCTTTTGGATACCATTGCCTAGACCCTATCACATCTGACACTGCACTGGTAATGTAGAGGACTGGAGAATGCTGTTAGTGAACCATACTCCAGAGACAGACAGTTATAAATGGTACTTGGTATCAGAGTTAAGAAAATACTTGTGTTATGTACTTAACACATTTCCCGGGATTGTGTGGAAAGGAAAGCTGTACATCTGCTGCAGAAAGAAGGCATTAAATAATGTCTTCCATTAGGAAAGATCTATTCTGTGTATACAGTTCCCACATTACATGTCAGAACAGAGTTTGAAATCTTTTTGCATTATCACAATGCAAAATATAAAAGGTAGTAATTTTAGTTTCAAATATGCCCACATGGTTATCTAAGTTTACTGGGGTTCTAAACTCATAAAATTACAATTTTAATATTGTACGTAATAGCTACAGTTGAGTATATCAGGAATCAGACCTCCCCAAATCTTGGGGTGCAGCTGTGTGTTTCCCGAACTGGATTTGGGCATGGAAGAAGAGGCTGTGGTTAGGCTGTGGTCTCAGTACACCTGCTTCGGCAGGCTCTGAGAGCGGATCCTGCAGCAACAACAAGTGATCCCTCATTCTTCCCCCTCCACTGCGCGAAGATAGAATAGGAAAAATTGTTACAGTCAGTTTGAGTTCTTATCTAGTGTTCCCTATAGGGAACATCTATGCGGTGCTCACGAGAGTACAGAGTCACCCTCACAGAGCTTACAGAATATGAAGAGTTATCCATGTGCACCTGAAGCACATGGAGCAGTTCCTTCACTCTGAAATCCAGGTGGAAGCAGCTGAGTACTAGCATGAAGAGAATTCAGTGGTTTGGAGAAAAGTATAGGTTGTTGTTCTTTCTTCTGAAGAGGATAGCCACTTAAAAAAAAAATCTCAATTTTCTTTAAAGACAGGTAACTATGAGTAAATGACAGAAGGAGAGTTAGATTATTATTTTTTTTTTTAAATAGTTGGCATTGGTCCAGAAGCGCAGAAAAGCAACGCTGGAAGGTTGGCACTTTTTGTGATAGAATACAGGGACCCTGGAAAAACAGTAAGATTTGGGAATAATCTGAAGTCAGGCTGCAGTGATTTTTCTGTTTTCTTAAAGTTCTTTTGAAAGACTGCAGGAAGATGCATGGTTCTTTACAGAATTGAACTGAATAGGAGCCTAGGAGGGCTGAAGAAGGAAGTATCAAAGATGGTCTGATATGAGACAGTTGGAACAAGGTGTTACATTTAATACTTGAAATCACTGTGTACTAGTGATTGGTTAAAATTCAGACATGGACTGAAGCAAATATTTATTAGCTTCCTTGCTTTTGAGTATTTCCTGAACAATAACTGACATTACAATAAAGGATCTGATAAAAATGAGCTCTTCAGCTTATAATAAAGATTAATCCAAATGAGGTGTCCAAAAACTTTATCAATGCAGATGGTGAGTGAAGAAAATACTGCTTTATTCTTGGGACAAAAGCCACATTGCAAGCAAAAAGGGTTTGCTTTCTTTCTAACAAATACTTTGTTCTGGCAAACTTAATCTTGATTGTTTTCGGCTGCTGTAGGCGGGGGAAGCTAGCTGTAAAATTGCATTACAAATATTCTAAAGATGTTGCACTCAACGTAAGTTTTAATATGAAAAAAAGGAAATTTTAAATGGTAAGATGAATGGGCTGTCAGTCTGAAAGCACAGGGAAAGCTAAATTTAAAAGTTGGACAGAGTTGCACAAGACAGTGTTATGCCAAAAACTGTAATATTAGCACTGAAATGAGAGCCACAGGCAGCAGAGGGTAAGGTGGTAAACTTCAGCCTTATGATAGTGAACTTATCCCCGCTAAGGGAGTTTGTGAACTAAATTCATAGAGAAACAACCTACTGGAAAGGATTCAATTTGTAATTGGACCAGATGAAAAAGTATCCATTATAGGATTAAAAAGAGGTCATGCTATGGTGTTGCTGAGTTTGTTGTCTCACTGTTCTGTTCTGGGTCCATCTTAGGACATCCTGAGAGGTTGGGGAAAGTAAATATGTAAACAGCAGATGCTGTTTATGACTACCTTTCCTAGTTTACCAGCATTTGAATAGTGAAAGCCGCCTCATCCCAGTAAACACATACTGGATTTTAAATTGCTTGTGGCACCAAGAATGTGGTAAGTCTTCTCTTTATTCATGCTCATACAGGACGTCTGGTCCTTAAAACCTCATTCCTGCCTGGAACTGCTGCACAGACAAATTGCTCTCTTCAGTGCTATAAACCTCCTGAGCCTTCCTATCACGAGTCCTAGAGCAGCACCTCATTGGAGAAGAACAGAAATTGAAACCATGCTTTTCTATGGATAAATTAAAAAATAAACTTGTTTCTTTTGCTTCCAACTTGTCATGATCAAGAAAAAGTGTAGCCACTTACTGCTGTGGAGAGAGAAATTGTGTGTAGCTGTTATCTCCTGCTGAATTTGGGCTATAATTTATGTCTGCCATTATCTGCACAGTAATAATAAAATTCATTTCTGGAAATGTATATGTTATCTATTCTAAATATTGCTACTTGGTTTATTAGAGAGTTTGTCGTTTTCTTCTAATAAGGAACATTTATAAGTGAGGAAAAAGCCTTGTGATTATTTACTTTCTTGAGGCCCTGGCAGAAAAGGCATAGGGTCGTCATTGCTGCTACAATTGTAGAATGGCCAGAGGATTATAATAGCGTGTCACAAGAAAATGTTTTTAGTGAGATATTAGGCAGAGGTCTGGTGTATTTCTAAATTATATGTCAGGCCTTGAAAGTTCTCAATTGGTTTGTCTCCAGTTTAGTAGTGTGAAAATCTCTGTGGTAAAGGGTTATCACAAATGTACCAAGGCTGTGGAACTCAGAGGAGCAATACTCATACTGAGCACTTACATGTAGACCTCAAAGAGCTTTTAATCATTGGATGCTTAACTAATTTGCAGCAGATACCTTAGCTAACAATTATAGCCTGCTTTTAATTCCCAAAGTATTCATGTGTAGACTGTAACTCTCTCAAACTGTTCAGTCACTCAAAGCTCTTACACGAGTATCTCTTTAAGGAATACTTTCCAACTGTTATGTTTCACTCCTTAAAAATATTTCCCCCACTGATTTCTGCATTTATTTTGATATTAAATAATCTAGTAAGTATTTAGTACTTATTGTATTATTTTAAAAAGTAATTCACGTGTATGATAACATAACTTTATTGGGAAATCTATTTATTATATGCTGTCCTATTCAGTAAAAGAATATTTTCTTAATTGAGTAGTAAAAGTTCAAATTTTAATGTAATTTTTTAAAATAATGCTATAGTATTTGAAATTATATACTAAGATATCATTGCCACTGGCCCTGTTAGTAATGGAAAGTCAGAAATATCTTCTTTGACCATATATATGTTATATCTTTAACAATTTAAATGAATTAAAATGATTAAAATAAAGAAATCACTCTTTATATGAAGAAAATGTTTCTGCCCTTAGGGTATTAAATATTAGTTCTGGAATTCAAACACAGGAAAGTCCTTTCACCAAAAGCCCCAATAAAGAAAGAAAGTAAGAAAAAACTGGACAGTTAGCTTTTAGTGGAACCACACAAAGCGAAAACATTGTTTGCTGTCGGTTCTAAAATGAAGCAATTGCACGCTCAAAAGTGGGTGCTAGCTCATTTAGGATGTACCATCTATATATTACTCATGACTTGTGGGTGGGTATTACAAGGAGTCTGTAGCACCATTCGAGATTTGATCTTCACTGAAGGCTACTTTTTAAATGATGCAAAAGCCTTCTCGGGCGTCCTGAGGGAAGTGTTCAGTAAGGACTTGCACATCACAGAAATTGCAAGCAATGACCTATGCCTTCTCAGAGATGCAAAACCAAAGCATGTATATCTATACCTACATTATATGTATAGATAGGTAAGTATATCTATAAAATAATATTATATATCTTAACCTATTTTATTTTTATATATATGTCTGCATATGTATGTTTATATTTATATATGCATAAACCACACATACACATATATATGTATAACCAGATCACATAGCAGTCACTTCTCAGACCAAATATGTCTGAAAGTATGTAATTAGAGAAGATATTTTTGATGTTTGTCTTTGGATGTTTTAAAAAATACAATTGGTACTTACTTCCCTTCCTTTCAAATACAGAAATTTCTGTGTTGATCAGGTGTTCACTTCTACCTTC
Organism: Elanus axillaris; assembly: GCA_026212715.1. Taxonomy (NCBI): domain Eukaryota; kingdom Metazoa; phylum Chordata; class Aves; order Accipitriformes; family Accipitridae; genus Elanus; species Elanus axillaris. The sequence goes on along the minus strand of JANZLQ010000029.1, from coordinate 33,561,131 downwards.
CTAACAGAGAAACCAAAAACCAGAGTGAATACAGCCACATGCAAATAATCAAAACACTTTCCCAAGTAATTACATCATTCATTATACAAAATATCCCTGGCTTAAATATAAGGGTGGCATTTAAAATAAAATTATTACTGAACTTTTTTTTGGTCAAGTAGTTTCTTGGTCTATTCTATAAATTAATAGAGTTAATAATTTAGAGTTAAGAGTTATTTCAAAGAAGTCTTTTTGTCTGTGGTCTTCTGCCAGAATGTTACATGTAAACATTATAACTGTTAGAAAAGCATATGAAAACTGGAAATTTGCAATTTAAATCTTTTAATACTCAACATCTTCTTTCCTTTTTTTTACAAAAAAAATTATGAAGGGGTTAAATACTTAGAATTTTGTTTACCTATAAATATTTTTCATATAGCACTATTAAAGAATGAACTTTTAAAGTATGTTAATATATTAAACATGTTACCAGTGTTTAATGTATCCTGGTCATCATAAATGTATAAGTAGGAAGATTTAATGTGAAATGCAAGTAGTAAATTTATATATAGGTGCTTTGCAAGGCTTACAGTTAATGAGGAGATACATTGTTAAAAAACTCTCCTTAATTTCTTTTGATGGGACATCTGTGTCCTGCACACATTGCAACATGGGTGAATCCACTCTTGCACTGTCCTGTACAACAGAGCTATTTGACACAACAAAAACACAGCAATATTGAGGATTTAAGAAACCATATAAAAATTATGTGGAATTGAAAAACCATTTTATAAATAATTCCTTGTCTGCTTTTCAGCTTTTCTTTCTGTATTTTAGGTTTGGTTTTTTAATAGCTTTAATTATTTCTTGAACTTCTAAAATAGATTTGTTCATGTTTCTCGGCATGATGGACTGTGCTGTTTTAGGCTGCAAGCAGTAAGCACACATTTAAATAATAATTACTTCCTTTTTCTGCTTTTCAGACTCTGTATAGGGTGACTTGATCACTAAAGCAGGGTAACTGCACAGAACTAAGTGTCAGAAGAACTATAGGCTACAGTGTGTCCTCCCAGTAGAACTTCAGGTTCTTCACCAGTCCTTCACACTAGCAAGTTGTTGTCTACTTGCCCTTCTAAATTACTACTAGAACTTTGAAATCACTTATGTCTGACTTTGTGGTAAAGACGGCAGTCCTTTTAGTCCTCTTTCTTCCTGGGAAAGGGAAAAAACCTCTAGAGTGTACTAAAGTACTGAGAGAGAGAATAAGTCAGGCAAAAGTGATTAGAGAACTTAAAGAATGTTTTCAGAAGTAAAATGGATGGGAAAGCACGTACAGTTTCTCTTTAGCAATATTGCATTGTAATTAAAATTGAGAATGTGTGGAATATAATGATAAATGGCAAAAATATGCAAAAATAGAAGCCCTCTTTTTTACAGAAACTAACTTATACTGTCTGGTAGTCAGGGACAGGCTGGGTTACTTAATCTTTGCTTGAAAAAATATGGGTGAAAGTATCTCCAGTAATGCCATTTCTTCAGTGGAAGAAATGATAAGTGGACTTGCACAGGTTGTAGGTCGTGGTTCCCTACATTAACAAGAAACAGCTATTTTGGTACTTGGAGTGCTTTGCATAATAAACGTATCGGCATAGACTTATTCAGAATCACACCCTTCAGTCACTCCCTTACTAGTTCTGCTTGTTTTTGCGAAGTCTTTGGTGATGCAAATTTACACTGGTACTAGCACCATCGTTTACTCGAGCATTTCAGTTAGTTTCAAAGCTACCAGGTCATAAATATCTAAATGTAGTTCACCCTGTTTCTGCTTTTGCTCTCAGTGGCTCTTTCTGTTGCATTTTTTCACCTGATATGAAATAGAAACCAGTGCAATTAAAGGATTTTTGATCTTTACATAAGCTGCAAGAATAAAGAAGTCACAGCAGAATCCTGTACAAATGTGCCTGAATGCTGCTTTTCTAAAATTGTCAGGATGCTGTGAATTCTCTGTTGTCATTCCACTACTTTAAGCCAATCTGAAGGAATCGGTTCATTCAGGACATTTGTTCTTGTCCTCAACCATCCCGCAGTTGATACCTCTTTCCTTGTGACCTGTGTAGGCGTATGCCAATGTAGAGCTAGAGCTGGAGATCTTTCTTTAAGGAGACGACTGCATGTGTTTGTTTGTTACTCACCACAGTAATACCAGCTCTGAGCTTTGAGCACATTGAAATGCTAATGCTGCTACATATGGTTTAATATTACATATAGGTCAGCGTTATGTGTAAAGGGGAAAATGACATTTCTCCAAGGACAGATAATATTATTTATAACAGCATTCTTGCACTTTTCAGTGATAGTATCAATTGTTTACAGCTGACTGAAATAAGAAGTTGAGTTGGTCTGATAAGGGATTGAGGCTTGGGTCCAAGCCCAGATCCTTTTACCAAGGCTGCAGTAGAGTGTGTTGTAAGACTGTGTAGCCAGGGAGTTGCTGAAAAAGTAGCGTAAGTATTTTTAGGTAAAAACCTGGTTCCATGGCAATATTTTCATTAACATTAATGATTTCAAGATTTCCTCCCTAGTGTGATGCTGTTATATCATTTATACAGGGCATTTTTAAAATAAAAGCCTTTGCTAATGCCAGAAATACGACATCACTTGAACTGAGTGAAAGGCTTCATTTTATTTTCATTTATGAAGATTATATCTGTTAAAAAAGCCTCTTATGGTTAGATCACATTCTAGTCTAATGATTTTGTTGGTCTTTTAGACAAGTTTCTGCTTTGAGCATTGTGGAGGGAACAGTAGCTGAAATACTTAATGAAATACTTTTCTTAATGAAACATGGAGTAGTGTGAAAAGAATTGATCTCAAAGTGGGAAGCTTTCCCATTATAGAATTTCATAAGTAAAAGCTCAATCAGTGGTATTTCTTAGCTGGCAATCACATACAGATTGGCAAAAATCAGTGAGCTGGAAGTGCTAACCTGAGTATAAATCACTCTCTCATTGTAACTTTGTTTAGATGACAGAAAATTAGAGAGAAGATGCAGAAAAAGAGGAGGATTCATTCTTATGTACTCTGCAGGACATAAAAAGGGCCTATTTTTACTAGTGACCTACCAGTGATAGCTGCTGATACTCAGAGACCGGCCTCCCTTACCGCGTTTATTTAAGGGAGAGGTGATCAGAGCGTGGCACCACTACCCGTGCCCAGGCTGCCTTGAGCTCCACGCACTCTCTGTCACTCTTGTAGCCAGCCCCCCAAAACAGCTGCATTTACAGACGGGGGAAGTGGCTACCCTGACTACAAAAACTACGGACTATATGGCACGCCTCAAAACACGATCCCCGAAACTTGGATTTTAATTGATTACTTTCGTTTTTCCCGCACCAGTGACGTAAATTCTCCACTTCTTTTGGCCGCTGCCGCCTCCAGGTGTGTGCTCACTCCTTGCAAAGACGGGACTAGGCTACTTTTTTTAATTTTTATTTTATTTTTTCCCCTCCTCTCCCTCTCCCCCGCCCGCCCCGCGCGGCGGCGGGCGCGGGGCGACGCGAGGGCCAGCAGGGGGCGCCACACACCGCGGGCGGCGGCCGCGGGG